>JAYRBT010000082.1:130684667-130702573 GCA_036023395.1 Myiotriccus ornatus | reverse complement strand
AGATTCTACACTCAGAGGCTAGAGCCAAGAACCCCCGTCGCTGGTCTGGTCCTTTCCCCGACCAAAGCCGCGACAGAAGATCACTGTCTTGTGGATACAGTTAAATGAAACATGTCTCCCGTTTCAGCTCCTCTGCAGATACACAAACAACCCTCTGTGCAAATGTACATCTATTCCTATAAAGACTCAAAGAAGAACTCCGGGTTCCACGAAAAGCACAGGTGGAGACTACCACATTGTGACCTTTCCTGATGTTCATCTCAAGTTAGAATTTGAACTTGCTGGCCTAAAATTTCCTAGAATTTAAGTCCAAGCTTAGTAATCTATCAATTTAAGCAGAAAAGAAGTATCTAAGGCAATTCTGCACTTAGGAAAATCCTTTCCTGTAAAACAAAATGGTATATACATTATAAATAATTTAGTTTAAAACTCAAGATTAAACAGACAGCACAACCCATTTCTTTTACATAGAACTGAAGATGGACAACTAACTATGCATGTTCACAAAACCTTTGCAGGCATTACCTGAAAAGAAATGTGATGCATGGTGATATCCTGGTATTCTTTTTTTTTTTTTTTTCCCCAAGACATGTACTGTCATCCTTTATTATTTATCTCATTACAAAAGTACACTGCAGCATTTTTCCTTTCTGGTATTTTTCCTTTTGTTATACTTCCAGACAACATTTTTTTCTATTTTTCCCCTCGTACTTATGAAGACTATTTTTGCAGAATTAAAACTAAGTACTACAGAAAAAAGTGTCTGAATATTTCAAAAGACCGGTTCCCTAATGTAAAGGGAAGGATGTAAATGGGAAGGAAGAAAGTAGATAGGAAATATTTTTCAGCAAAATTCAGGACAAACATGATTCTGCAATAACTCCGTCTAAAATAACAATTTTGTATTAACAAATTCATGTACTTTAGAGGGAAACTGAGGAGCTATGACAATCACAACATGGAATATGGCACTGGAAAAGATTTTGTTTTAAAAGTTTGACTATTCAAAATACATATTACAGCTACTGTATGACCTATGCTACATTCAAAACTAAAAGTCTCACATAAAATAATCCCTTAGGAGTAATAACAGCGTATGAATTTTTTTTAACAATATGCAAATCCTACACTTACTGTACTTTAACAATCCCATAGGAATAAAGTCCCATGTTTTTTTCAGACAACTTTGGGGGAACGGGAAGTCGAAAAAAAAATCCTTTTTTATAGAAAAAAAATCAAGGCACGGGGAAGCATTGTACCATGTGTGCAGCAAATGTTGCTTAAAGGAAATTTTAACTAGACCTGGCTAGTGATGAAAGTACAATTATAATTCAGGATTTATTACAATAGGTTTGAAACACAAACAATGCATTTAAAAGATTTTAAAATATAAGTTTGCTACCAAATTGCAGTATAAGTAATAAGGTATTGAGCTATATTTAACCAAGTTTTTATGACCCAAGAGATATAATCAAGCAGTAAGTGAAAATAAAAGTACAAATAATTTTTTTCAGTAAACCAAGTCCAATCTGTGTTTCTAAACTGTATCATTAAATTTGTATTAAGCAACTGAATACGACTTCATACCAAAACTCATCACCATATTAAAACAGTTATGGCACATAGTTGGAGTCTAAAACCACTACTTAAACATCATTTTAAAACTGCAACAGCAATAGAAATAATTGTTTCTCAATCTTTACACTCAAGAGTTAAGATGCATTTCTGAACATATGTTCATTTAACTTAGCAGGTTAAAAAACTACCAATTCAAACCCTCTTCTCTAGGGGAAAATAAATCCTAATGTAACTAGCAGGATAGGCTACTCATTAAAGCTGAACTTGGACAGGTTCCAGAATAAATTTAAGGAAATATGAACAAGCGAGTCTTGCTGTGTAGTGGCACGGAGTGAAAATGAATCTGTCCTAATTAAATGATTTTTAAATACACTTTGGTTGTACCCACTTTGCTGACAAACTGTAATACAGACTTACTGAAATATTTGGATAAATCTGGCATACCACTAAAGAAAATAGTTTTCTTCTCTGTTTTTGAATGAAAACATGAATTGGACCTTCTTATACACCCAGCATAGGCACCCATATAACCAATTCACAGGCCTGTTATGAAATATTTTCAGTTTGTAGACTTTAGAAACAGCAACTCATTCTTGTAAAATCAACACCTCAGAGTGATTGAAAGAATAAAGTGGTGAACAGCTGGGTCCAGAGGTTTATACAGAGTCCCCAACTGCAAAACTGGACCCTCCAAAATGTTTGAAAAAATTTGATTTTTGTTATTACTCATATCCTGTACAGTAAAATACGATTAGTTCATTTTTTCCAAAATAACAAAACCAGTAACCTGCTACTAGAACCCAGCAATTGTGCCTTAGAAGAACCTGCATGTAATTTAAATGCCCAAATTATTTCAGTCAGCATTTGCACACCTTTCCTCTTAGGCAAACGGAAAGTGTATGCTGGTTTTGCGTGACATGAATGAAGGCTTCATCTACATACCTACAACAAACCTTTATTTATTTCTACTTAACCTGATGCTTCGTATCAACTTGGAGAAAATTACAATTTTGATCCTTTTTCTTAACATTGAAGCAAATATTATTATTGTAAAGGAAACAATGACAAATATCAAACGTCCAAGATGTGGAAAGGGAACTGCAATTACTATTGTTTTAAATGCAAAACTGAAGTCACTGCTACTCACAAAAAAAGCCAAAACATATCATGTCCACATATACTAACACAATTTTCAGTCTTCAGTCAGCAACATACAGTTATTTATGCTAGAGGGTCAAATTAATTATTATTAAAAAAAAAAATTAAATTGGCTTTAGAACACTTCATTCCAAAAACATCTCGAAGACTGATGTCTTCAAAACTTCTTCTGCTCTTCTACAGACTTCACTAAAAGCTGCCTGACATCTTAAGTCATCTCTTACACGGATTAATTTTCAGGAGCTGCAGCTGCCTTGGCCTCTTATTTGTAGGAAACACTGCTAATCATACAATTTATTACCAGGGAGAAAACAATGAACTTAAAGGCTCACTACTTTTTTTTTTTTTTTTTTCAGGAAATCAAAACATTAACTTAGTATTCCTGGAAATTTCAGATAAGGAATGAGAAGAGTACAATGCTATCATTTTTAAACTGACTACTGTATCATTTTTAAAACATTAGTTCTGAAATTTGTCAGTGATGAAAAAAATTTTGTAAAGTACTTAGTCATATGTGAACTTCAAAAAAAAGCCCCTACAGATTTCCTCGAAACAATTGTGCAAACAAAACAATACAGGCAGAGTAAAAGCTTCCATACGGCTTAGAAAATGAACAGAGACTATCCATTCTTAATTCTTAATAAAATCTCTGTTTTAATGGAACAATAAAATTTACCTTTACACAGCAAAGCAAAAATGAATCACTGCATATTACAAAAACAAAAATAATAAAATCAAACAAATATCTAAAGGAAGAAACCTCAAAACAAATCCATTTTAAGCAAAGAATGCAAGACTCTGGACATACCTGTTAGAAGCTCTAAACTCAGATTTTTAAATTTTGGATATTAAAAGTTATGATCATTAGAGATTACAAATAATGATTGCTACATGCACATAATTATACTGGTTTGTGAAGCAACAAAGAAGTGAAAATCAGTGACCTCAGTAACACAGTTATTGTAACTTTACCTGCAATGAGAAAAAGTGGAAGACTACAAAAAAAAACCCTAGACTGTAAGGGTAGGAAAGTCCTAATTTTCACCAGACACAATAAGCATGAGATGAGTTTTTCCACCCACTGGATTAAAAGTTTAAGAAAGCAGGCAAGAAAGCAGTCTATGTCCACTTCTAGTTGGGTCATTGTCTATGTGCCACAAAATGCAACAGATCTGAACTAAAAATCTGTTGATACCAACAAGGGATTGGGGGTTTTTGGTCTTGTTTCTGGACACAGGATAAACTAAGGTGGCTGCTGAAACTTTCATGCAGCAACACGTTAAACCTGCAGCTGCACTAAAGAAACATTTAAGTATTGAGGATGTTAGATCAAGTTGAGCTTACTAGCTCATTAATGGGAAAGATGCTACAGACCTGAACACCCATCAAATTGCAAGTGAGGGTCAAGTGAATTGCTATTTCTTTCTTTGTAAAAAAACTCCATTTCTAATAATTGAAGTGATATGAGCACTCCATGGAAGAAGAAAATTACAAGTTCCCTGCTCTAATGAGATTACAACCAGACCTCAGCCTTCTTTAAGTACTTAATAAATATGGGTTACACACATTAAACAACTTAATCTTATGCTTAGAGTTACATCTTTAAAGAATCAAATCTTCAGAACTCCACAAAGTATGGGGTGGACATCAAAAAACAAGGGATAAGAAACTCTCCTCATGGAGATGCCAATGCAGGACTTTTTTGCTTGTACCTTAAACATCCAGACTTTCTTTACTTCTTCTAGAAGGTCTAAATTTTTTATTTGGATCTAAGAATTTTCCTGTCATTGATGGTGGGTATTAGTGAGAACAAGGGAAGGGATATGACAATTTAGCTGCATTATGTTCAACAAGATCCAAACATAAGGACCATGAGAAAAGTCAGAAAAAAAACAGAAACAGTCCAGAAAGAGGCAAGGACTTTCCATAGGGAAGTACTGGCTCGATGATGGTGCTACAGAGGGAATCACATGAGAAGCAGAGATCTTTTATACCTACATTTAAATTGTGCCTTGTATCTTTTCACAAGAAATAGCTCCTACCTGAAAAAGCAACAATGACAAACTAAATGACATCATTATCATTTACCTCTTAAGTAAATGTTGGGGAGAGGGGCAGGGAGGAATCAGCTGGAAGTTGGAGATGCTGTAACTAAGCAGCTGCAGGTGAACAAAACCACCAGGGGTAACCCGGTAAAAGTTGCTAGTGGCCATAAACCTCCCAACTGCAAAGATCTGTGTTTATTAAAACAAAGCAAGCATTACTTTTTTTGTAGCTTATACAAATCCAGTATCATTGCTTCATAAAGCCCAGTGTAATCCAAGCTCAGTAGTCACAGGGGTGGTAGAGGGTTTGGGAAACTGGCTTCCCACAGAGTAGCCGGCTTTACTGTCCAGGGAAGTAACCCCATCCTCTGCCTTTCCTCTCCTCCTTCTCCTTTCACAGAATCCCAGAAGCAGCAGAAACAGCCACTAAATCAATCGTCTAAATCTGCCACACAGAGCCATTTGGTTGCCATTAGCAGGTAAAACAGGGAGCCGGAAGGGCTCAAACATGCTGGTGCTCAGTGAAGAAAACTGCACTGACAAACCCAGTTCAAAGGTCTTCTTGAGAACTAACCCAGTTTCAAAGTCCTTGCTGAAGATTCAAGGGCTGAGCACAACCCCAACTTCAAGTAAACACTAACAACTAATCTCAGTAAGACACATTTACACTGAGAAAAAAAAGGTTACTTGAAACTGTGGCAAATCATTTATAGCTAGTCAGAGAAGTAAGGTGGTGAATATCTGCATTAGCGAAACAAAATTAGTATTTGAACAAAAATATTGCACTAAGTGGACACATCACAAACAAGATACACAAGACTAAGAGAAACAAAGCCATATCTTTAAAAAGCCATTTCTGTAGTGCCATATCTTTCCCTCATCATCCCTTGCTAAATGGGGGGGATTCACAGGCAACTGCTCAATTCTGTTAAATCCAAAAAGACAAATCACAACAGTTGGGGGTTGGAAGGGAGATCATTTAATCCAACCTTGCTGCTAAATAAAAGCACTTAACCCCACTCTTTGCCTTATAGTTCCTCAAAAGCCAATTGCACTATCCTTTAAGATGGAAGTTACAGCATCAAAAGGAAGTTGCTGGAAGCAGGGAAACATGTTTTGTTTTTCTGATTACCAGAAAAGCCTTTAATATAGCAAAGGATGGATCAAGGGTGTCTTCAACAGCAAGGACATGAATGGACAAGGTGTGCTAATGGTTCATGTGTATACTCTGCATAACTGCAGAAAGAGTATAAAGGCTTTAAAATTACTATACTGTGGCCTCATTAAGTAGCAACCTCAAAAGAATTTTAAAGAATATCAAAAGCTATTTAAAGCAAAATATTAAATCTCAGTAAATACATAATACTTTGTACTTCAAAGACTACAATTATTTTTAAATCTAATTTTAACATCTTTAAGCACTGACTCCTTTACACCATTCACTCCTCAAAAACTAAAGCAGATTCTATGTACACACTTTTCCTGTGTTCAGTTTTGGTCTATTCACTGTGTGCCTCATAACATTTATACCATTAATTAAAAACTCTACACATGAAAAAAAGACAGTGATAGTAAAACATATCAAAGATATTTTCCTGTAATATGTATATACAGCCAAATCCAAGATGTATCCAAAATCAAAGTCCTACATGTACTTTCAGAGCAACAGACTAAGTTTGTGACATTTGAAAAATTCCATTTCTATTTGCCCTTCCTTTAAAATTTAAAATACAGAAATCAGATAGTTAATTCTGTCACTCTCCATGTATTTGCACATTTCTTCACTATCAAAGAATATTCTAATCATGTTTACCAAATAGATTTCCATATATTCGATTGTTTATTTTGGAATCAGCCACTCAAAGAAAAAGCATCAGCAAAGAAAAAAATCTTATAGGCTTTTGTCTAAAAAACATACATATTATAATGGGCAAAAAAATCTGATCAATTGAAAAATTAATCCACAATTTTTTTCACTAGTGTCTGAGCTAACATAATCCTTTCCATTTCTTGCATTGATATCAGAAGTCCCTGCAACAGGTATAACCATTTCCAAATTTGATAAACAGGTTTTATTCTCACAGTTTACTGTTTAAGGGTTTTATATCCCACCTGAGCCTCAGTTGTTCTCTTTTTCATTTTTTGTTCAAATGGCCCTCTAACGTTCTCATCCAAAATATGCCATGCTAAAAAACCTAGTTCAGAAACTGGGAGCTGATGTCCTTTAGGAGATGAAAACATAATGAAAAACAGACAATGTTTACCAAACACACAGGCCCAATGGAGGTCTAAATGTTCACATGTTTTTAATACAGTACCTGTGTCTCGGTATGTACACCTGACAGGTTACTTTAATTTACTTTAAAAGCCGTTCCTAAAGAAACGGTAATTAAAAAAATGCAAAGCTATAAACAACAAGGATAAAAATGCTTGAGGAAAAACACCAAGGATGTCTCCTTGCACACAAATGCTTAACTTAGAACCAAAGACAGATCCTGATCTACGAGAAGGACTATTCCTATAGAAAAGAAAAGGCAATTCCGGGTTCTGGGGGAAACAAGCATGAGGAGAACATAGCAAACAAATGATCCTGGACACAGGAATGAATGTTTCTCCAACCTAGAGATGAACACAGATGCAGTAAAGCTGCTAAGGTGTTATGGACAGCTGAACATGCACATGAGCCCTTATATTTTGGTTTATTTGAGTCAAGATAAATACAGCTTTTTTTAAGTAAAATGTTTTTAGTTACCATTTATCATGGTTAAACTTTAACCGAGAGTCAGATTAACATGCTTATAAGGGCAGGTGCATAATTTAGGACTATAGAGTTTCTGGTGCCTACTGCTTGAGAGTAAAGCTCTGTAGAGTCAAAAAAGGATATGCTACTGCTTCCCCAGCAACATTACAGTGACCCATGAATGTAAGGAAGGTAACCATAAAAACATAAACAAAATCAGCAAGTCTATACAGCTTAACTGATAAGCATGTAGCTTATTCAAGAAGCCTTTAAACATACAGTTTTGGTGAAGGTGGAATATTTGATACGTAAGGTAAATAATACAATTTCCTAAACATAATTCTATAAGGAACTATATTAGAAGTCCCAATGAAAGACAGGCCATTTTTTTTCTTTCAAATTATTGTATTTAATGACCACAAATTCTTAAAACAGTGCTTGCAATCCTATCAACTCCCATGGCATTTTCTGAAAAAGAAGATGCAAAGAAAAAGGTGAAAGGTAAGAGAGCAACTGCAACACTACAGTACAAATCTTCAGAATTCTGTTTAATACCCAACATTTGAACAGGGCTGGCTAGCAGAATGACATCAGTCAGCTTCAGGGTGCAAGTTTCAAGCATCCTTGACTGCAAACTAGGGATGGCAAGTGCAGGCTCCAGCACTGGTCTGTGGCTGTGCCCGCTGCTGACCTGTTGGCTTGCTCTCGGCCAGTCCCAGGCCACAGCAGCTGGCACTTTATCAAACAGTGCTGAACAGACCAAGCATGTCAGAAGCCATTCTCAGTCTAAAGCCTTGCCATATCCTTCTTAGCTTTAATTTTACTTTTTTTTCCCCTCCTTCTGGGAGTGGAAGGGAAAGCCACAGGTATGTGTATACGAACTGAATCACAAAAGGCCACCAGGCCTCAGGGTCATGGATGTTTTCTAGAAAATTTAGCAGCTACCTAAATATTTAGATTTATTTAGCTGACAGCACAGAGACCAAATTTCTCTTTGTAATTCAAAGATACACTTAAAGAGGTAGAAAAAAAAAAAAGGCACAAAATTGCAGGCAAAATTCCAGAGGAACAAAGGACAAACTTTGTGTGGCGAATTGCCACCAGTGCATCTTTCTAGCCAGAGTTTAAATGGGTAAAGCTTCATATTAAACAGTATCACTGAAAATCCTAACCAGATCATTTCATACAGATAGCTTTAGCACTAAGAGAAAAAAAATTTCCATATACGTCCAGTGCAAAAGGAATATATATTAGGGATTCAATTTTTCTTTAGAATCTCTGCTACATAACAGCACTTCAGCTTTAACACTAAGTTTTTGAAATCTTTCACCAGTGTCTAACCAAAATGCGTCTTTAACCCTGAAAATCCCACGCATTTTGAAATACCATTTGGTTGTTTTTAGTACAAATACCAGCAAATACTGATGGCAAGTTACAACAACCAGGATTAAGTATTAGCCATGTGCAATCACTTTCCCTGGACAGATATTAGTTAATGGGCTTAATTTACTTTCACTGAAGAGACTTGGCAATTAATTACTCTAAATGACTACACTGGAAACACTACACATGACCATCCTTTACTGTCAGCTCTGCTGAATTTCCTCCTCATTGACAAGGCTGAACAATACAACTGCTTCCAATTTACATTGATTAAAAGTGAACTTTTAACAGATTTGCTGAATGCTGCCTGCCACATCTGCTGAGAAGCAGTAACATTAGATCTGGACCTGATTTAAAAAAAAAATTAAACTAGAGGTTTGCAACTGAAGTTAATTTGTTGTCACACTAATCAAGTTGCAAGTCATGTACTCAGGATGCAAAACTCTTCCTGGTCTAAGGGCTTTTCTTGGTAACCAACAACAGCTCCTTTCAGAAGTTGAAAAGTGCCACAAAATGCTCTTGTTGAAATTTAACATATTAATATCACTACAGATTATAAAACGTCCCACACAAGGTCCTTAAGCTTCTTCATCCTTACACACAAGCATTGGCTCCCTTGAACTTTTATAATGCAAGATATGTTAAATCACATTTTCAATTAAAAGTCCTCCTCCTGTTAAAGCTCTTAAATCACCCTGTATTACTATTCACAATGTGCTATGGTATCGACATACCTACTCCTCAAACACAAAGATGCACAGTTCTGAAACTGTCAAAGTTGCTGCTCACAAAGCCTTACCAAAACCAGCTACCAATAAGTTAATTTAAAAACTCTGATTTAGTATTGTGTTCTTTGATGCATTTTCTAGGCAATGGCAGAGAAGTACACAATGCTGAAGCAATCCAGCACACTCCCTAGACTGATTGTTCACATCTGAGGCAATTCTACACAACCACCTCTGCAGAACCCCAGAGAATGACTGTTGCAATCTGCTTTTGCACAGCCGGTATCACTGGCGTATCTCAATAGTTCAGACAGGTTTCAACATGTGCTAGTTCTAACTGGCACAACATTGACGTGGCTGAAACTCCCCTGTCCCATACACTGATGGCATCTGTTCAGGCATTCAATCCACCCTGAATTTTCATCTGGCAGATATATCCAATTACTAACATAACTAATAGTCACAACTGAATGCTACAAAATGAGTTTCATGTGTTTTCAACCTGTTTCTACTTCTGACCCAGGAAACAAGCATGCCCCTCAACTGCCCATGTGAAACGCAATCCACACCCAATCTAAATTGACATTACTCTTGATTTACCACGACTAGCCAGTAAAACAGGCTGCCAAAATCAAGACCGAAGTGTCAATTTATGGGAAAACTTCCTAGATTTACGATCTAATGTTCCCAGTCTGTGAATATCTGGCTCTGTGTTTCCTGCCAATAGGGTCCGCTTAACTCCTACAAGCACAACTGCACTGAACAGCACGACAGCTACGTCTTGTGACTCCCAAGCTCAGAAAGGTACCCTGATTTCTAGTTCTAAGCAGATTATTCCACTGGACATGCCCTGCAAAGATGTTCCAATCAAATAAGTAACAGAGATAGACAGTTCACCTGATCCCCCATAATACACTTTTAATCCTCTCTTTGGTGCGCAGCAAATCCTAAAATCTCCTACTGTCATCATAGTAGTACCTTGTAGGTAAAGGCCATGTCACCAGGAGCTAATTTCTTTGCTAAATAGCTTCTTACTGTGTAAGAAGCCCGATCTTCATCTACCAGTCTGCTTGTAGATCAACATGAATGGCTCTCACTCTGGTCAGTTCATTGGGATATCATCAAAAGCACACAGGATTTACAAGACTACACAGAGCAGACATGATCAGGTGCATATTCTAACTCATACTGGACCCTATAACGACCTTACTGGATTGTGTAAGGAATCTAACGATGAATTCTGTCAATAAGAATGCAGCTGTATGGCACATCAGTCCATCGTTTTGACTGAGAGTGATGTTTGCCTTGTAAGGGGACACATCATGGAAGACAACGGAAGCAAAGCTGTATAAAAATATAAACAACTTCCCAGTAACAAAAATTTGAGCAGAAACCTATACAGTAATAATGAGGGCTTTAGAATCCTCTGTTTTCGTAATGTTAATATTGAAGTTTAAAAATGTAAGAGAAACTAAATTGTGTGTAGAAAACAATCATTTCAAAACTACATGGTGACAAATTCAAAATAAAATGCGGGAAGTCAGGTAAGAAAACAAAATGCTGATATTCAGGTTGCTGGCAAAGTATATTTCTCAGTATCACTGTACAATGTTAGCCAAAAGGCTAACTTCCTAGTGTGCCAGTCAGAGTATCAAAAGCTGTCACAGATAAAGGTAGTGAGAACTCTCCCACAGACCTGATAAAGAAAAAAGGGAGTCAGGAACAGAGGACACTTCACTATCATTAGATATCAGAAAAAAAAAAAAAGGAAGGTTATTAAGAATCTATATTGTGTAATGTTAGTTTAAAATTCTTTAGAAGTACAACAAAGCGGTATTTAATACGTGATAGAACATTGTAACACTAAAGCGTCTTACACTAGATTACCTCATCTGTTACCACAGACATTGTAGCCAAAAGAACAAAAGAAAAAGAAATCAGCTAATTCCTGTTTGGCAATAAACATTTTTGTCCTTCATTCTAGGCTTTTAACCATATTCTGCTAATTCTCAGTTGGTTTTAGACATCCTCCTAAAAGCTCTGAAAGCTGCTTTACAATCTGACATGCAACACTACATAAAGTAGTTGTAAAATATTGACATGAACGTATTTTGCATCTTGTTATGCTTGACAAAAACAAAAGACCAGATGTTTTGTACTTCCCAATAAAAACAGATTAGCTATGCAATTTAAAAGATGTCCAAGACTTAGTTAACTAGTGAGTTGGAGCATATTCTTTTATAGAGAGAAAGAGTATTAACTGAAATTAAAACAGACATCAATCTAATACAAAAACAAAGCAACACTTTATGACAGTTTATGGTTATTTACTGGAACTCACTGGGCTGATGCTGTTGAAGTTTTATCTGTTAAAATATCCTGCCAATGTTTATCAACCAGTTTTAAAAAATTAATATTACTACAGAATTTTATACACTGTATACATTTTAAGATTACTGTACTGAAACTAGAAAAGAAAGCTATTCTACTGATTTATGTCAGAAATAAAGTTGAGATTTTCACTGCTAACTTAAAACATACTACCTAAGGGATTCCATAACAGTTCATAAAATGTCTTTGTTTTTAAAAGGTAAGGTCTGCAGTATATATTTGCTACGAAGAAATAGAAGAACACATGTAGCATCAGATGTGTGTACTTTAAGAAACTCTGGAATGTGAAATCCACAAATCCAAATAAAGCAGGTGGTATAATTTGGGAGGGAGGATTGAATTTAAGTTTAATGACATTACCAGGTTATCCTACCAGACTAATTCTCACTCACTGCATGACTTCAATGAAGCTCTCAGTCCTCATGCTGATTTCGATTTAGTTGAAGTGCTATTTGATGTGTTTCATCTGGAGTTTTATTCACTTCAAACTACACTTCATTTAACCAGGCTGCTGCTGTACTCATTTGTTTTTCTACTTTATTACTCACAAATTGGTGCTGCTTAGTTTAAATAAATTGTTGGAATAAGTTCACTTTATATAATTATCCTGTACTGTTAATAAATAAATAAGCTTTAGAAAAAGATCATATCATAGGGAAAAAGTGAGAAAAATATTAAAATACACTAGATCACAGGAAGTGTTGATCTTACAAGATCTACTAATAAATGCTGTTTTAAGGCAGGAGGATCCCCCTGCCTCCACTGCCCTAAACTACTGCTCTCTCATGTTATTAATCTACTATACTCTATTTTCCAGCTGGGCACACACTGTAATACAATGCATTTTTAAAAGAGAGAGAGAGAAACAAGAGCAAGACAGAAACCACGAGAGAATCAGAGAATGCACGAGCGAGAGAATGCGAGCGCGAGACCGTGAACACGTGAGGCAGAGCGTGATGGCAAGTGTGCAACCGCACATGTGGGAAAGCACGGGACACCAGGCATGGGAGAGCAAGGAAGAGATGGAGCACAGTGAGCACTCATGAGAAAGCAGCAGCACTTGAACTTGTCAGATGATAGATTTCTTCAACTATTTTTCGTCCAGAAAATGTGGTTTTTTTGATTTTGCATAACTAACCTTGGGATTCATAATACAGTAAATGAATTTAAGTTTACCATTAAACACTAATTCGTTCTTACAGTTTGCTAACAAGGATCACTAACCACAGCTTAGTGTTAAATGTTAGGTTAGCAAAATGTTGCAACACAGCAGCAATTAACTTAAAGTGGCTAATACTTTTGTAAACTATTGATAAAAAATATGACAAAGTCAGTTAGGCTGCTACCACCTGGTGGTGTTCCGATAATGCTAAAACCCTCTGACATCCAACATGGTGTCACAGCCTGCGAGAGAAAAATTAGTATATTCTCCGTGTGGCACTAAGCACAATCATAGACATAGTCCTTTTTACTCAATCCATTAAGCTGTCACAAACAAAGGTATCTTATAAATTAGCTATGCAACACAATGTTTGAAGCCCAAGTATTTAACATATTAACAGGTTTTCTTGTCATTTTATGTAAAATTCTTTGCACATGTTTAGTCAAAATAGTATTACAGACAGCTACTGCTCAAAAGGAGGGATGAAGAAAACTAATATCCTGTCCAAAGTATTGCCAAAATGCATCTTCCTGAAAATAGATTTTATAAATACACTGACATCTACGTCTACAAAATTTAAACTGTAAAGATAAATTTAAATACAGAATTTTCCACGACAATTAAGTTTAAAAAAATTTATACAGCTCATTTCATAATAAAGCACAGAATTTGTTTCAGACGAAAAGTGTTCTCATTTAACATATGAACTACAATAAACAGCTAAAATACCTGATCACAATGTGAAAACACTTCTAACTGTAATGAGAGACAAAAGTGCAGTGGAGACTTCGTGGGGTTAGGATGTTTTGGGGTTTCATCCTCCAGCTTGTTGCTTTTAATTTGGTTGAGTTTAAAACAGCAAGAGTTGAGCTGTATAGTTAAACACATCAAGCTTTCCTAGCAGGATGTAACTCAGAGTGGAAACTGGTTCTAGAAATCTACAAGGTCTAGAAGAAAGCCATTTAATACAGAGCTTGTGTAGGCTGTTCTCTTGGCCAAATAACAGTCTAAAATGTTTATTACCAGCAATCCTTACAAAGAAAATAATAACAAACAATAGTAGAATATGACAGATGAGACAGAAAAGTTTAGGGATATACATGAAGCTTTGTATTTTTAAATCACTCATTAGAAATGCAAAAGTAATAGTGCATTACTTAAACACTTAATGCTCAGGCTTAATGCTCACCAATATTTGGGAAACTTGATCAGCTTGCCATAAAGAGCAGTACTGAATGAGGGGATAACTGGAACAGGGATGCAGTATAATCCTTTACTGTCCAAAGAAGTCAGTGCTGCTTGAAAACCAAATACCTGGAACAAATTCAGTAAGTCAAACAGTATGCCACCACATGATTAGATCACTTTCAAGTTATTTTGTAACATAATATATAGAAATACACTCAATAAACATTAAATAAATTATGTATTAATTTAGATAATTCCTTTCCCCCAAACACACATACAGCTACAGGAATCTACTTAAAATAATGCCCCAACAGGAATACATATAACAATATTTTCTTCACTCAAAAACTGTTAACTATGCTCTGCTAAATTTTTAAAAAATTGCTGAATTACAATTTATCAACTTAAATACTTTAAATCCTTTAACTTACAGATTCCATACTCCCTTTCATATAGAATAAAATCACTTTTGGTAATTCTAACAAGACTGGTATGAAAAAGTAGTATTAAAGGAAATTAGAAGCTTTCCTTCAAAGCTTTTTTCTCAGTAAAAGCCTATCTAAAGAAGGATTCATCATGAGAATTCTTTACGATTTTTTCCTGTTCAATACGGAAAATGAACTTTTGTAGAGTTGCCTTTTAAAATGCTGTACCACCATTCACATAAGAACAGAACTTTGGCCAATATTAAAGCTAGCAAATAGACCCTTCAAAACTCAAATCTGATGTTCAAATGTTGCTGCTGAAAAGTTTTTGAACAGAAAATCTCCTCAAACTGAAAAACACACAGATGACTTGCAATATTGCAATTCCAATCACTTTAAATGTGACAGAAGGTAAACATGTCACCCAGAAAACTTAAAGCTTGCCATGCAATTCTGGAACAGAGTTTCATTCATGCAAACAATAAAGATTCAAATAATTAAATTCTTACAAAGATATCAGCATGGAAGTGAATAGATAATTGAAAAATGGAGCAAAACTAACAGTACTAGTATTAAATATTTACATTTTACTAGCACCCAAAAGGTTTCAAACTGCCTGAGCCCATCCTAAAAGGCTGGAAGGCCTGTTTTAAAACTCCTCTTGAGAGCAGAGGGCAACTGAATACTCTCAAAACAATCTGCCATAGCTCAAGCTTCCCCCAACCTCACGATAACAACTCTTCTCACATAATGCCTCTTTAATTGAGAACATTCAGAGGTCTTTCCTCTTATAATGGAAAACAATTAAATGGTTAGTCAACACTTTTTGATTGCGTACCTTCACTATCACGGTATTGCTACATCAGTACTACTAGTAGTGATGGGTTTTTCCCATAACATCCCATCAAGTTTCTAAGTGTACTTTGCAGCAATCAACCTACATATTCTATGACCATTATTTGGGAAGAAGAAAAAGGTTTTGTTCCACATTATTTTAACCCAACCTTGCCACAGAGACCTTGGGGCTTCGGTCTGTGCAGTTTCCTCATACGAAGTTCTCTGTTCATATGACAAAGCACTTGGCTCCAGTCAGAAGCAGCAATCCCAAACAACAACGTTATGTGAAATGTCTTTACATCCTTTTAGACAAGATGAAAACTCTCTCCCAAGAAACCTGCTACCACTCAGGATTAACTATATGTGTATGATCTTCTTCTCAGCACACTGCAGCAAGAAACAGTTCTCAAGCCTTCCTTTACCTTCAGATAGCAGTGTGAGTAACAGTAATGAAGCAGGTTGTCAGATGGCTGGCCAAGGCTGCTGACCACATGCACCAGTTGCTCAGCATACATCGGCACTGAGTGCTCCAGGTTAACCTTATCCACCAAAATTCGGATGGAAGGTAAAGGTCGCAGGGGATGGAAACTCGCAGCATTCAACACCCCGCTGAAATTCTAAGTGTCAGAGGGAAAAACACCATACAATCGTTATATTAGATGTATTATTTATCATATCTACGTATTCTTACCTACATACACAAGCAAATCTACCTGTAATATATTATTGACAGATACCATGGCATTATACTCATCAACTTTTTATCCAGAATTGTCTTGGGTGCAGGTGATCAGGTGCTGGTGGTAGAAGGGGGGGCTTGCAGGGGCAGCCTCTGTAAGGTGAGATCAGGGGCTGCCCCAGGCCAGGCTCAGCCAGTGATGAATAAAAAGTTGATAAATTTTAAACTCCAAAGAAATTATTTTGAACAGATTTCAGGATTCATAGTATAATGAACATCCAACTATATTTTTTTATAGTATCCATTTAAATGAAGTGCTGTATTCAGCACAAGACTGACATGGACATATGAGAGTAAGTTTTTGGAACCAAAGTGGTTATGGGGTTGGAGGACACGAGCTCTGTCTCAAGAGAGACTGAGACAACTGAAGTAATTCAGTCTGGAGAAGGCCAGAGGGAAATGCTACTGCTGTCTACTGCTACCTACTGGGAGGGTGCAGAGAAGAGGGAGCCAGAGTCTTGTCAAAGGTGTACCATAAGAGGATGAGTGACAACAGACACAAGCTGGAACACAGGCAATTCAAATCAGGTCTATGGGAAAGTTTTTTATAGCATCTCCATTCTTGGTGCTAATTCAGCACTTGACAGAGCAACCCCTGGAGCAACCTGCTTTTCCTTTGTCCACAATGTTGGACTCCTGGAGAATACCTCAAAAGATCTCTTCCAATCCAAATTACTCTATAAATCTAAAACAATTATTAAACTTGCATCAATATAGGACAGTAAGTTGAAATATATATGATTTTCAATCTGAAATTCAAAATTGTTATTTTAAATATGCATGGCTTCACTCAGGAAATGAAACTCCAAGTGGTGCCTTCACCAACCAAAAAGTTCACTTGAATTAAACTCTTTGCCTCACACCTACAACAAACATAAGACTGTTTTCCCATTATAAAAATACCATCTTCCCATGTTCATCATGTGAAAAGCACCACTACAGTGCAATGTGCTAAAAAATTCTAACAAGGAAAAACCTCTCTGGGTAACCTGTTCCAGTGCTTCATCACCCTCTGAGAAAAGAATTCCTTCTTAACATCCAATCTAAATCCGCTCTCTCTTAGCTTAAAAACCATTGTCCCTTGTCAGGTCACTATCTACCTGTATAAAAACTCTCTCCTTTTTATAAGCTCCCTTTAGGTACTGAAAGGCCACAATGATGGCTCCTTGAAGCATTCTCTTCTCCCCTCTGAGCAAACAAAGCTTTCTCAGCCTATCAGATGAAATATCAGACAGAAGTTAGAGAAATTTAATTAAATCAAGAACTGATTGGTTTTGCTCTTTTTCTATTCCTTCCCTTATCCATAGAATACCTTCCAGCCTCTGCCAGTAGAGATAAACCTACTGCAAATCTTCACTACCAAACACAGATTCATCCCTATGGTACCTCCGCATTGTGCACTGAGGAAGGAATCCTATAGGAATAAAACCTGTCGTGGTTTTGCCCACCAGCCCGTCTCTGGGGCTGTGAATGGTTTTGTCCAAGTAAATTTCCGGACAAAACCCAATCAAAACTCGTAGTGACGCCTTTGCTAA
>JAYRBT010000082.1:130636662-130684130 GCA_036023395.1 Myiotriccus ornatus | reverse complement strand
TTGTCTGCATAAACCTTCTCTCAACTTAAAGTAATTGTGTGGGGAGTGTGAAAGCAAATTGACCCAGGGCAAAACCATGACATTTTTTGGTGGAGAATGCGGGCAAAGACTGCCCAGAAAGGCAGTGGCCGAGTCAAACCCCGACAAACCAGATTCTTCAGCTGGTGTTATGCTTCACATATCCAGAAGATAAAACAAATTAAGGCTGTTAGGAAATTTCTGTCTCTCTGAGCAGGTCGCTCAGCAGTTAAATTCTCAGTAACAGCCCACATCCTGCTCGCATCCTGGCTGGAACTAGCATACACACAGCTGGCTGTTAACATCTGTGTAGTCTCTATTGAGCCTCTTTATTAAAAGATTTCAGACTCTACCAAGTTTGGGAAGACCTGCACAACAGGTACTCTTCCAATCAAAGGAGCTACTACTTTTTCAGAGCTACTACTTCTTCATCTGCTTGATGCTTTAACATCTTTTTTCTTCACAATTATTTTTTCTTATAAGTACAAGACACCTTCAGTTTCTAAGTCTAACTAGTCACACACCACTTGTCTTAGGTGAGCTGAGGCTCATGGGCATCAAACCAATTCAGAATTCAGCAATGTATCCAGCACATGGACCAATAAGAAGATTTATATGGAATAGCACATGCCAATATAAAGAACTGAATAATTATCTGTGCATACATACCTTCTCACCCATGATTATGGGGAGCAAGTGGTCTAGTAAATTGAATTCTGCCACAGGGATTATAATTGTACACTTGAGAACAGTGAATGTTGTAAGTCGAGTGGGAATGTATTCCTCCAGTGATGCTATTTCTTCTGAGCTTGGCACAGTTCTGTTTCCATCTGTACTATCTACAATAAATCAAGATTACATATGTTTCACTAAAATATATAAAATGTGTCCTACAGTTGCTATTTCAGAAATGATTAGGAACTAGCAAAAAAAGCAAAGCTCCGCCCCCCCCCGCCCATAGGTAATAATGTTATTCCACACTGGTTCTACCTAAGGTTAAATGCTATACTAACTGGATTTTCCTGACTTTGAAATCTGTATTGCTCTTTCTCAGAAACTCAACTGTTTATCACAATTTGTTTCCATGCATTTTCACCTTGTATAACTATTATTTCAAACTAACAAATACCAACAAGGACACTTTCTTCTCTAAGACTCCAAAATTAAGCTAGAGTACTCAACGAAATAAGTCCTTCTTACTCAACAAGAGTCTTATGATTAAAACAGATGGCTTCCAAAGTGTCTGAAATTATCTCAGAAGTATATCCAACACTGATGGGAATACTGCAATTAATTTTACCTTTATTTTACCTTTTGCTCCTCGGACTTATAAAATCCCCTGCAAGGTTTTGAGTTTAACTTTTTGGAAGCTGCACCTTCAAGAGCACTAAATTTGGTCTGGTTTAATTCTGTACAGTTGTGTATATGAATTAGGACAAACCTGGCTTAGTTCTGCTGTATGGCTCATACTCATGTTCCAGAGCACAGACTATCATTTTCATTATCCGGTGTACTGCACTGCTATCCAGTCGAAGATTGAGTGGGCCCACAATGAGGCTTTTTGTGGACATCTCCTGAACATTTCCAAAATCTTCACTCTTTACTGAAGAAAGGTCTTGCTGATTCCCGGAGACTACAAGAAGTTTTAGAAATAACAAGTCACATCAAACAACTGGACATAACGAAATTTTTTATCAGCTACTTCTTTTTCAAATCCTATGATCACAGACTTGTAAATATATACAAAAATATAATAATGCAAACAGAACACACAAAGACACCGTGACTGGTTTAACATGCTTTTTAACATTATTTCTGTCTAATGCAGAGCAAACAGGGCAAATTTTTGCCTTGCCTCCAAGCAGAGTATAACTCAGGAACTCTTCCATGAACTTTGTATTTCTGAAGTTTAGTATTCTCTGGAGGTATCTAAACTTCTGTGGCAACTTAACTCCAGATGCCAATGATAGCTATGCTGTTCAAAACTTTCTACAGCTTGTCACAAAGATATCCATCCCCAACAATCAAGGAAAAAGTGTGCTGCAAAGAAATTACAGACCCGGGCCCTTGAAAAGTGAGCTGCCTGTACACAGCCATGAGAATCACACTCACTTGCACTGTCATAAACCAGACTGACAACTAAGATAAACTCTTCCTTCCATTCATATTTACCTCAACTCTCTATTTCATGGGCAGTGAGAAAGAAAACTTCTTTAATCATTAGGTCTTGGGCTGTTTTTAGAAGAACCAACACAGAGTGGTTTAGTGACATCAGATAATGAGGTAGGCCAAAACCATACATTCACTGTATAGAGGCTACTCATCAGTTACCGAACAGCATGACTATTTCTCTAAACATACTTCACAGAAATTCTTCCGTTAAATTATGTAAATTTCAGAAGCTCAAGTTTTGCTGTTACATATGACTCATTCTTCTAATATATTTAGTTTGCAGAACTGCAGGACTGTTTTTTGTTCCTAATAATCCATCAAGATATACAAGCATCAAGATTCAATGGATCCTGAGACCACAGAAAGGCAATGGAACTGGTGAAAGGTCTGGAGCACAAGTCTTAAGATGAGCAGCTGAGGGTTGTTTAGCCTGGAGAGGAGGCAGGGTCTCAGGGGAGACCTTACTGCTCACTACAATTAGTTGCAAGGACGTTGTAGCAAGGGGACGGGAGTCAGTCTCTTCTCCCAAGTAAGAAGTTACAGGATAAGAGGAAACGGCCTCAAGTTGCACCAGGGAAGGTTTAGATCGGATACTGGGAAAAATTTCTTTACTGAAATTGACCACAAGCATTGGAACAAGCTGTCTAAGGGAAGTATTATAATCACCATGGCTAGAAGTGTTCAAAAAATGTATGAATATGGTATTTGGGAAGACGGTTTAGCGGTGGACACGACAGTGCTGGGTTAATGGTTAGACTCAATAACAGTTCCTTTCCAACCTTAGCAATTCTGTGATTTCTAGTTGCCTGAGAGGAATCCAGTCTTTTACCTTCCAGAGTAACATTCCCTTTTGCCTCTCTCCTTTACGGTACTCATTCAAAACAGTCTTTAAACTGGGGAAAATGAGCATGGGGGAAAAGGAAGTAAGGATAGGGTTTTTTCCCCCTTGTGTTTAAATAATAAAATGTTGATGCTTCTAAGCAGAACAGAAGACAGGTCCTCAAACAAACCAAGACTATGCCCAATTTGACACATAGCTGGTCTAATGCTCTGCAGGCCTTTACAAGCTTATACACTCAGCAGAAAAATTAACTTTATCCTTAAAAGCGCAGCAGAAGTTGACGGCAAGAGCATTTATAGCCTCTGCTTCCCTTGGTGTGTTGTTTTTCTGAGAGGAAAAAGAACAATAAAAGAAAGATAAAAGGACAGAAAGATACTATCTTATAAAACCTATTCAAATCTTCAGCTGGAATTGAGTTACGACCTTTTTAATAAATCCTGAACAAAATTGTTTTTAAAAAGCCAGCATATAGCTTTCTGCATTTATTTTACAGGCAGTTAACATGCATACTTTTATCCTTCCAATTCTACAGAGTATTCAGTTCAGATGAACACTACTAAAAATGGCAAAAAGCCCTAACATCACATAAAAATAAAAAGGCCAAAAATAATAAGGCCAGAAGTAGTAACAGCCTACCTTATCAAAGACTTATCCTTGCTTGTACATATTGTTTGTATATGAATAATATATTATATGAATAATATATAATATAATATTTATACAAACCTGGAACAGTTCCATTTAATTCTAAGTGCAAAGAAAATGTGATAGAAAACCTATTGGTTCTACAGAACTAGGTGATCACAGGTGACCTGAAGCTTCACAGATGCAATTTTTGATCACTGAGTACTCAAGCTCTCTGTAAACCTTGTGTCTAATTCTAACTGACAAAAAATACCGAAATGAGTGCTGACTAATAAACATGCCACCAAGATAAGTACACATTACAAACAAAATGGAACTTCAAAAGTACACCCCACTAGGTCTGTAGGTCATGCAAATCAGCGGTCAGGGAACTGACAGGCTACATAATGTTTCAGGGAAAATGTTTTGCATTGAAACACGAAGCCAAAACCCAGAAAAATACAGGAAGGGGAGGACAGGCAGCATTTCAAAATAAAACTACTGTGCATGCCTATCCCATTTTCATTCAAAATACTGAAATTGATTAATGCACTTCTGTAAGTGACAGATGAAACTCCTGAGGTTAATGTTATCCAGGAGGCACTTGTGGTTTAATCAGTAATTCTATGCTTCAGGAAAGGTTAAAGGTGCAAAGAATGTGTCAAACCAAAATTGCCTTGACAGATAAAAATCTTACAATCACAGTAACTGCCTCCTATAACTTAAGTTGGGTTAGGGTATTTTATGGAATGTGGAATGCACTGATTGTAACTAAAAACATAGTTAATATCAAAACAAGAAAGTAAAATTTAAATTTTCATATAAACAACACATTAAAAATGCAGCAGGTTTATACTGTTTTCAAAATCTTGAGGCATTTATATCTTCATTTTAAAGAAATTATTTACACCTATTTTTTATGTGTTTATTAAATAACTATACACTTAACCCACAATATGGAAAAATAAACTAGAAAATAACTAGCAGAAAATATAGCATTTGCTTTTCTGAGGAACAAAACTATTTGAAAACTTAAAGTTTTAAGTTCTTGATTTAGAGAAACAACTACTATTTAAACAATTTAAAAATTAATCATTCCATTCTTCTATGCAGCCAGGTAGCTGAAATTAAAGAAGTAATACCAAAATGAAAGCACACAGCTTGATAGGAAGCCAAGCTACATTTTGTGTTTTCCTGGACGGAGAAAACAGAAGCTATGGCTCTGAGAAAGCAAACTGGAAGAAAAAGAAGAGAAGCTAAGGAGGAAAAATTGTAGTCAGAATATACCAGTAGCCTGGCATTGAGGAAAATAATTTTGTTCCTGAGTTCAGTCATTCCTGAAAAGGGCTAGTTAAAAGTCAGAAAAAGATATGATCACTACATTCCTTGTGCATTCAGAGAAAGAAGACAAAATATTCCACAAAATCAATTTTTCTTCATAATCAAATAGTCTTCACATATTCAATTTTCTATAGCAAGATTCAAAAAGGAGATAAGGCTTACCCAAGATTTTCAACTTCTCTACACAAGAGTTCAACACACAATTAAATATTTACCTCTATTAAAACCAGAAGTAGACTGCAGTAGAATTGTGACTTAATTGTATGTTTTTTCAGCTTCACACCACACTCACAGTACAGAGGAAAGCCTCAGAACTGGGAAAGAACTGTTAAATTTCCTAATGTATTCCTCTACTATCAATTTCTTTTTTTAAGTTTTGCATGATCCATCTTCTAAGGAAACTGGAAGTCTCCTTCCTACTCCTTTTATTCTTAATGGCCAGCAAGTCCAGAAAACAAAATCAAATATTAGGAGTTCTGACTTCTTTTACACAGAGAGAAAAACAACAAAAACACACAACTCTACCAAACAAGAACAATAACAAAACCAACCAAACAAAACCCAATCAAACAAAACGCAACAAACCAACCAAAAAAAAAACCCCAGATGAGTTGGATTAGGTAGCAAGGACAGCTAAATGTTCGATCACAAAACAGCAAAAAGTTCCAGCAGATGTCCAGAGAAACAGTGTTCACGATAATAAATACACAAGTGGAGAAGAAAACTCTATTAACTTGACAGTGAAACTGCAGAGCAGCAGCTGTAAATGACAGTCTTACAAGAACTGGGGGAGGGGAAATCTCATTGCAATTAATGATAAGAGTACATGTGTAAAAATACATATCTATTTCTTACTGAAAGATTAACTAATTTGTCCCAGCTTTTGTTACACTCACAGTAGTAGACATATTTACTGCATTGAATTCACTTCTCAGACTTAGAAAAGAATTGACAGAAATCTCAAAAATTACTTAGAATTGGCCAATATCTACGTGCATGTAGTTTATTTGTTCACAAAATTGTTCAGATGCATATATTTCAAGATTAAGTCTCCACACTATCTTGCATCCTTGCATTTCAATTCATAGGAGAAAAATCACAGTCCTTTTCATCTTCCGCAGCAGCTACACAATCAACCTCATTCTTCAACCAGAGTTTCTCAAAACTTTTTTTTTTGTACATGCAAAGTCAATAATGACAACTTTAAAAAAAATTATCATACTTTATGAACTTCACCACTGCTACAAGCTAATTCCTTTCAGTTTAGCAACTGGCTACCAAAATATCATTGTGATTACTTACACAGGAAAAAAAAAAAAAGAACAACACTGACAATCAACAGCTAACCAAAATAGCTAACCTCAAAGACATCACTGAAGAAACAAAGATGAAAGCATTTTAATGATGATCTTGATAGTAAATCTAAGATAAGTTAGAGGACAATTGGTCAAGGACCATCTAGGCATGAAAAGTCTTTGTTTCTATTATTTATCAGGGTAAACAAATTAAAAAAAAGGTACCTTTGCCACTGGTGCTTTCCATTGTGTACAAGTAATCCATGTAGAAAGCCCCAAACCTCTGCATTCCAGCTATCTCTGTGTACGTCTCCTACCAACACAGCAAAGCAAACAAAGAAAATGTTGTAGAAGGAAAGAATCTTGAGATTACCAACTGATAGACTGGTATTAGAGAGATATATTCATGTTTGGATTTGTGCATCAACACACGGAAAGGCTTATCAAAACAAAGGACAGAGGTTATCCCAAAGAATTCACCTTTCTGATAGGTAATGCAACTTCTATTTGAGGCCACACAAATGCACATCCATAATTCCAGTGGACATGCTGACCAATTCATCAATAGCATCTAGTCAATTAGTACCTTTAATGGAGTAAATATTCTTCACTTGACCTCTTGCATACAACAGATCTACCTAATTAAGTACACTGAAAACTTAAGCTCATTCAGTCTGGCTTTGTTATTCAAGGAACGTTGTGGTTTTGTCTTTAAACAGTAGGAAACATATTAAGACTTTATGCCATCCCTGGGATTTATACATAATGTAATCCATTACACAGCAAACTTGCTTCGCCTCTAGCCAAAAAAACAGGCAAATCGTAACAGCATTGAAGACAGACCAAGCATAGAGTAAAGCTTAAAACTAAAACACTGTTTTGAAAAAGTTGGAATACAAGTACTTGTGACTTTACTAATTTCATTTTTACAGGATTCTTCAAGGTTACACTTCATCAGTAGTACTAAAAAGGAGACAATAGTAAAATTTAAATTTGAAAGAAATTAGACACATTCAAAACTGTAAATGGATTATCTGTACATTAAACAGAGCATGGAACTCCACCTACGAACACAACTGGAAAGAAGCACCTGGTCATTACGTCCAGTTTTTAATAATCACAGCTAATCAGAGAATAAAGTTTTACTGCACAATTTACAACAAGAGACACTATTGGTGACTGAAAATTTGTCTCTAGAAAAGGCAGGATTAGTAAAATTTTCTCTAAGTAGACAAACATAGGACACAAACAATAAAGGTAACACTGCCCAAATCTGGTTTCCAAGACAGCACTTCTTAGTCTGAAGAGCATGGAGCACTTACTGTTTGGGTTTAAAGTATGTGCTAGTAAAGCTTTTGCTAGCATTCTTTCATACCTATTACTCTCAAAGTGTTCTGTGGTTAGTGCTTTTGGAAATTATGGCATTAATTCAGTTTTTGGAGAAGACGACAGGGATTTGAGGTTTCTTTTGGTTAAGTTTTTTCAGTTTGCTTTTTTTTGGCTCGGTTTTTGTGGGTGTCTTTAACACAAACAGATTTACTTTTTTTTTTTTCGGTCAGCTGCAAAGTAAGATTGAGTTAAATTTGAAAAAGTAATGAAAAATCAGTCCTCTAGTAGTACACAGATCTAAATAATTACTAGAAATCCATTAGACAGCATTGGAATCTTTCTCTAAGAAAAATGTGATTCTCTGACCTTATGATGAGCTGCATCCAATATAAATTCTGCCCGAATACTATTATTTTCTGGACTTCTGTAATCAAATAGTGAATTGGTAAGATATGTCATCCCTTTCGCACTCAAATTTTCTCCACAATTAAAGAAGTAGGCCTCCTTCACGAGGTAGTACAAAATAAAATGGCAGGGGAGGAAAAAAAAAAAACAAACATAGTCAAGTTAACAGAAGTTTCAATTGTCATAACACACAAATAACACACGCACAGTAGCAACCCTCAAGAGTATATTTCATTATGAATGAAGCTAAACTAATTATATTATTTTCACTGAAGTAACACTGAAGTTCCTCTCCACTCCTCCCCCATTTTCAAATCAATAAAAATTATTTTATAGCTGACAGTCTCATAGTTCCTGCAGACAAGGCTGCTACCCACCCTCACATCCCCAGCCACATCTCCCTTGTACTTAACAACACCAACAGAGCATTTTTACAGTTTTTCAGCCTCTCTTTCTGGAAGAGCCCATTTCTATCCATTGCAGCACACCAGCCACGTGTCCCACTGCATCTCTAAAATCCCATATCATAACCTGAAGTTGTGCAAGAATATCTAGATCTTTCTTTGTTTTCTCTGCTGCATCCACAAACACCTGAGATGGATGTCAAGCCACGCTTCTCTCACAGGTTAAGGATAAGAATCTGTCCCATCATACCTATCACAGCACAGTGTATGATTTTCCAGATTAGCAGATATTTGACATAATATAATCATTTTGTATTTTCTTTCATATTCTTAATTTTTCTCCTTAAAATACACTCCAAGACTTCACAGAACACTAACATCAAGTTAACAGGTCTGTTCTTGGCTGTATTATTATTTTTTTATTTAAAAAAGATAATAATTGCTGTTCTCCAGTACCTTGGGACACTATTCTATCTACAGTTCAACCAAAAATCATTATCAAATTTAAAATTTAATGCACCAGTTCATTAGATATTTTAGAAGTACTCCACATAGATACTTGATTTTTGTCTTAAGCAATTGAAGATTTGCTTCTATTTAAAATATAGACATTAATACTGTTTAATTTAATACTTCTCTTAACCTTATTGAAAAATGAGGTAAAATACTCATTTGATATTTGCACCACACTTCTACTGTCTTCAGTATACAGTGTTCCCATTTGTTCCCTTCCAACCTTCAGTTCATTTAAGCACTTTCAAAGACTTTCACCTGTTTGTATTTGTTATACAAAATAAAAGTGTGCAGACATAGACAATAATGGGCTATTACCAAAGAAAAAGGTCTTCTTTTGCCCCTTCTCACTCTGAAATATTTGTCTTCTCAACTCTGAGGAATGGAATTGAGTCCTATATACCAGTAACATTCAAAAACTTAAATCACAATTGGTAATAGAAGTCTTTTCAATTTTTGCAATCAATAAAGCATAACAGAATTGCTAATTGAGCAAGTCAGCTCATATTTCAACATACTCACTTCATCACTCCTATTCATGTTCTCTTCAAAGTCTTTAATTCCCATAATTCCTTTAAGGCACATAGCTTGGCAACCAACAAAACCAATTTGGCAATCAAAGAAAAGTTCACCTTTCATAAGGACCTAGTGAGGGAAAAAAAGTGGTATTTTTAAGACTTCTACTCAGCAAGAAATAGAAAATGTGGGCAAAAGTGAGCCAAAATATGTTTAGGTTTATGTTTTCAGAGCTTTAATAAACAGCAATCACACAGGGCACTTCAAAGGAAGAGATTAGTATCACCACAGCTCTGGAAATGTAGAGAATTTATATGTACATGATTATTACAACAAACACATCCAATATGACAGAATATAAAAACTCAGCAACAAAATAATTTAAAAATATTTTATTGATAACTATTTGCTACATTACTTATGATGAATCTAAAAAGCCCAGTCAAAGGAAAATTACCTCAATTGTTGTTCCTTCTTGTTCCCAGCATATAACTTCTTTGGATTTTACTTTCTGAGGGCTGTAATAACTACTTTCAGCTTGCATTTCAGTGAGCTATGAAACAATAGGATAAACACCTTATAAAAGTCAATATTAGTATTAAACAGCAGTAATGTCATTAATATACAGAATTGATGAAGACAAATTAAACTATCAGCCAAAACCTATTAACAGGCAGGAAACAGGTGCAATTAAACAGCTGTAACACATTATCCATATTGGAACGTCTCACATTCAACTTCTGGTTGAAATATGCCATAACAGAATGTCTTCAAATCCACTACAGTATTTTTAGTTTCCTTATCTAAAGAGAAACTACATAAGAAAATGAAACAAATACACAGCTGCATTATTAATATAGCAAATTAGCTCATAAACTGCTGTAAAAATGCATAAATACATTATTTTATTCTTCCCAGAAATAATTAAACAGCATGGTAATATTATGAAAACATTTTGGTTACAACCATACCCATTTTTGTTTCTTGTCATGGCAACTGAGAGGAACATGCATTTATATTTCTTGAATGATTTCCATATAAAAAGTCAAAATGGTAAAACAGGTTAAAAAAAGCACATAACCTACAGCTAAGAAAAACAAGAAAAGAGGTACAAAATAATGATGTTATATTTTGCATGAAAAGAACACTTAGTTTATGTTGAACAGCTTAAATAGTTGAAATTCTAATTTTTATATGAAAATATCCACAGGCTCTCATTTTTTCAAGAGTGGATACACATGGATGTTGTTTCAAATTAAAATTTTGCAATCCAAATGTCCAAGAATATTGGATGAAAAAAATCACTGATCACCCTTCACCTGTGTGCAATTATAGTAGAGGAAAAGCAATTAATTGATTAAAAGAACTCAGACATTACAAGAATAATTTTCACCATTATTAGAAAACGCTACATTTAATTTGGCATGATCTTTAGCTGGAATGATATCAACTGTTCAGAATGCTAATGCAGAAACTTGATCTTATTTTTTAATCAAAATATGAACCACAAATTAATTCCATACATTCTTTGCATGCAAGCAGAACAATGAATTCTGTTTTCCTCCTAACTGTCACCATATTAATATCATACATCATTTCACATTTCAAACTTATAGAATGTAAGATGTTACATTGTAAGAAGTTTTTAATCACTTCCCAATATAAAATGCCTGAAGTTGCCAAAGAAGTATTAGGAAAGCCCCCCAGTAAAGTATGTTCGAAAAAGAAGTTCATATTATTTTTAATTATTTTCCTCACACAAGGAAAGAGCATAAAATTACTACTGTATGACAAAGTGCAAAACAAGATGCTGAGCCATTAAAAACGAGAAATTTGAGTCCTGGTAGTTTGTTTGGGTTTAAGTGTCCCAGAGATATAATTAATGGAGGCAGAAAAGATTCTCCATTATTTATTTTTAGCCTTTTTTAATGAAGACTGAAGCAGATTGACACAAAAAAAACATGACAACGTTTGCTGATATCCTCAAATTTTGCAACCAAATTTGCCAGGAGGCTGAAGGCTCAAAACATTAACCTTCCCACAGAATGCCTACAGCTTCCAAAGTCATTTGTCTCATCCCTTCTGACAGTTCTGAGCAGCTCAATGCCCTGCTACGCCACCAATCAAAAACAGCTACGAGAAATTAAGCATAAAGCCCCTCACAACACTCTTGTGCACAGATGACAAGCCAAACAGGCAATAAAGGTTCGGGGAGCTGCTGATGGTATTAGGTGTACAATCAGGCACATAACTGTTGTACGTGAGTTACAAAAGCACTGCAGTTCATCTGAAAGGCTCAAAGTCATAAAAATCAGCCTTAGTTACTCTGTGGCAGAGTTTTCTGGCCTTGATTTAATACATGTTTAATTATAAAGCCAAGAGCCACTTTGTGTAGTTATGCACATAAAATTGCTTGCATATAGTTTGGCACATGTTAAAAAGAAAGTATTTTGCTAATTCAGAACCTTAATTTTAATTTCTGTCAGTACATCTCAATATCTTATTCAGACTCTCCATATTCCCTTCTGCAAGCTTACAAAAGAATAGAGAGAAGGTCAGAAACCTCTTTGAGATTTGTTTACAAAAAAATACTTAAATCTTTCTCTACATACATAGTCTGTAACTCAAAGTATACGTACTATTTATCCTTTCAATTTCGACAAATGGAAAATAGTTTCAACATTATCAAGCTAAAATCATACTTTTACTTACAATGGTCTAAAAAAAGAACAGTCTAAACAATTCCTCGAATTCACAATCTCTGTGAAGCTAAAGCTTTTTTATAAAGAATTATTACACATTACATGGATAGAATACTACAATAAACATTCACAGAAAGCCTTTAAGATTCTTCTCCCATCAAAGAATATTAATCTAAATTGTTTCCCTCTAAGATTATAAAGTTGGCTGAAATGGCAAAACCAGCTCACATTGCAATTATCAGTACAGTATGATGGAAAAGGAACATTCAACATTCACTTTCCATGTTATTCATTAATGTATTATAACCTATCTCCAATCAAACAGTATGTAAACGCTCAGGTAATCTCTGTGCACTTCCTCAACAAGCCAAATGAATCCTTTATGAAACAGAGAAATACGTACCTTAAAAGTCACTGTTGCCTTCGTACAGTAAAACCCAACTGAAATAATAGGATCCTTTAGGGACTGAGATTTCTGCTGATGTAACATTGTTCCATCATCAATTCCACTAGAATCATTCTCTTCATCATCATAACTCACAATGGCAGGGACAAAAGACCAAGCCCAAGATACCCATCCCTGCTGTTGGTCATCGTCTTGATGCAAATAAGGATCTTGATACTGTGCTGGATATTGCATTACTGAGCTTGTTTCATCTTCTGCACCTTTTGAAACAAAAAACAACTTAAATTTCAGAGAAACCAAGCTTGAAAGTTTATTAAGTTCAAAGTCTCAGTATGCGAAATTTATCTAGGACAGTATTACACGTAGCATTCACTGATACTTGGTTTATCATGACAGAAAACAAGTAGAAATTTTAAATTACTGAATATAAGTCTCCAAACACTTGTTTGTTTAATCAACATTTTCCTCCAAAATAGTATTAAGAATCCTTGCAATAGTTGTAGTATATTTGCAGTGAGGCCAGAATTTTTCATCTATACCACAAGCTTACAAGACTTCTTCCATTAAAGACCTTCTAAAGTTGCAAATTAAACCTTACTTGAATTAATTAAATTAAAAAATTAATTAAATTAAACTTTACATAAATTATGCTATGTTACAATCTCGTAGTTTCCAATTTTAAAATGAAAAAAAAGGACCTCAGTTGCAACAGTGATAATAAGAAAAATGTAAACAGCACAAAAAATTAACATCCAAAATTTAAGGCTGAAAACCTTCTTTGTTTAACTCAGTTTCAAGTATTCAAAGATACAGGTTTAACTACGCTCAAAAAAGCTGGTATGACATCTGTGAGTCAAAAGTCCAAACGTTAATTCTTCTGTGAAAAAATTAGAGATAGCATACAGAGCAAAACAAGAATTTCCCCAAGGATTCAAGTCTAAGACTCATGATTCAGATGGGTAATACTGCATGTACTAAGAGCATAATTATCTTCTGTTTGGTTTCATTGTCACTCTTATGGGACTCTCAAGGGTTATTAACTACTTCAGAATTACTATAGGTAGTACAGGATGCAGAACTGTTCCTGTAGGAGAAAAATATTATGTTTAATATATCCTTTTAACTGAGAACAGAAATAGGCATATTCCATTTCTATTTACTTCTTTTTAAACTCAGAGATCCCACTCTTACAAATTTTAGACCTTTCACCTTTCAGTCTAAATAGTCTTTAGTCTTCTACTGTAATTATTTATACTTGCATAATGGAAGAAAGTGTAATAAAAAGCACTCGTGAGAATTCTGTGCACATGCTTAGAGGCAAGGACACCTCCACCCACAAGGGCAATGCAAGCTTCCTTCCTGCTCTCTTCACAGAACAGCCTTAGAGATCAGATTTCAATCCAAATGTAAATCTTGAAACACAGGAAATACGGAAGAGGTGCACACAAAATCTTGGAAAAAGCCAAGAGGCACAACTGTCAGATATAGAAGGAAAAAGAATTGATATGGAGGATGACTCAAGTAGTTTAGGAGTAGGGCCTGGGTCATGCATAACATTTAGCCTACACAGTCATAAAATTAAGCGACCATTTAGCATACCTCTTGCTCCAGCACACACAGAGCCAACAGTAAGATATGCCAGATAAGAGTTTGGACTATAAATTTATTATTTTTGGAAGTCGCTAAAATAAGACAGCACCACTTTAGTTTAGTTGCTCTGTGTATAGAAAACAGAAGGAGGAAGCTATACCTGTCTTCTATCACTAAATTAAAACCACTACAACCACTATGAAGAAATATGTAGAGGAGTGAAATACATGTCGTATGAAAATAAAAACCAAACAAGACCAGACAATGTAAATGGACAGAACTATTGAAAACAGAGTGCAAAGCAGTACTTTGATGTTTAGAACAAGTTCTGTTATATCTATTGTCAATAACAATTTCCAGAGATAACAAAACACACTCTGGCTTATTTCTAATTTAGTTCAAATGTGGCTGCTGCTGGTTTCACACTTGCTTATGGACAGGTGCTTTGTTGCATGATATAGTGACAAAGCCAAAGTACCCTACTGTGTCACAACTCCCAAAATGGTCTTTTTGGATCCTGTTTAACCTCACTTTAGTCAGGACCACCAGAACTCTTTATGGAACCTAATATGAAAGAATGTTAGAGTACTACTTACCCAGCACAATGAACTGCTTCTAACAAACTGCAAACTGCAGAGATACTTGACAAGGACTAGACTTGGGCATTTATATTTGCAAAAAGCAAAGAAATCCATGTTTTTAAAATTGCTTCTTAAAAAGTAGAGGTTGTATTTACCTGCGATATTTCCCAACATATCTTTAGTGTGGCAAGTCAAATCTTCACTTTCCCCATCTTTGAAGTTGCCTATTTCTCCATAATACAGAGCAATCCCGAGTTGCATTATACGTATAAACATAGGAAGCTGCTGATCAGAGATTGAAAGTTTCAAACTTTCAACTAACGTGTGAATCTATAATATGAAAGAGAACAAAAACAATAATAACAAAGCTCCGTCATCAGTAAAGTTGCCTCTTAAACCATACAACTCCATATCCTTCTGGTATGGGCATTCTGATTTCCGAAAACAAAAGCTGCAGCACAACATGAGGCAAAGGGCTGCAAACATCAACAATCAAAAACATTCACTCTTTGGGCTGTCACGCAAGAGACCTTCAGGTTGAAACGTCAATTGTAACATATTTTACATATATATAAACATTTATTTATTTGGGTTTTTTGCAATTGTTGCTGAAAAATTTTTTAAACATAAGTGATTTAAGTGCATCTGATGGAACTTTTATTTTCATTTTTCATAAAAATCTCTGCATGCTAAAGAAACACTAGATATACTGGTTTTAATGTACAAGGTCCTTCATTTTGATTCTTTCCCACCTCCAACACTGTTGCAAGAGCACAAACCTTTTCTGTGCAGAAGAACACAGGAAGGATACGGAAAAAATAACTATCTTAAGATTTGGAAGGAAAAAAAAAAAGTATTATTTTGCCAGAAGCCTTTTTAAAGTCACAAAGGGCATATGTCATAGTCAAGAACAGGAACACTAGATAGCATTGTAGGCAATGAAGATAATTATAGAGTAGTTTCACTGAAATTACATTACACTCCAGGACATCTTGTATGGTACTATCCTCCCATCATGATCCTGCTCTTACATGGTCAGTGGAACTCAGCTGCTCCTCAGCTGATTCACTCATCTTCCTAAAACTGGCAGGAAACTATTTATTTCTTCTTGTCAAGTTAGCTTTCTGTCAACATAGTGAGTGGATTTAGATGACTGACAGGTCAGACAAATGTCAGTGCTGCTACAAATAGATGGAGGCAGGACTGACATCCCCAGGGAAAATCAGCTCATCTGTCTTACAGTTGCCTCATCCCAGCATGGTTTTTTCAAGAACAGCAGAAAAAAGCTTACAACTCTAATTATTTTACATGTGTTTTGTCGCTTCCACCCACTTACACTCTTTTCATTCTAAAACTGAAAATAGGAGCTTAGTGTTCCCATTTTAAAAGCATACAAATACATACCCAAGTACTTAAGAACCATCCTCCTTTGAGAAGTCTTAACTCCAACAAAAATCATTAAGATTAGTTTGGCCAAAACTTTGCAATTGACATAGAAATCAAAATTATGCAGGTTACAAAAATGTTCTGGCCCCTACAAAGAAACCAAAAGAGCACATGTCTTGAAAGTTTTCTCTCAAGACTGAAAATCAAATATCCTTTACTAAGTGAACAACACATAGAATAAAATATCATAAGTATCTTCACAGATTTGGACAGAAAGATTGAGTGCTGCTGGCTTTTGTCTTGAGCTGGGAAACAAATCACTGTCCTTCACTAACTTACCCCTCAGACACATTGAAGCTGCAGTAATATCATTTACAGCAGAGACTTTTACAAAGCTTTAAGTGTCCTTGAATTCATACCATTAATGAAACTGTTGTATTTACTGGTAACAGCTCCTTTTGCTTCAACTGTAAGAAAACACAGCTATTTCCACTGATTAGCTAAATATTTTAAAGAGTCTCTTTAAAATCAGTCTCACTGATGACCCACAGTGCACAATCTCCATGCATAAAACCATTCAGAAAGTTACCAAATCCAAGTTTGCATCCATCAGAAGATTTGTAGATCTAATTGTTGCATAATGGTATGGCAGTGAAATATTAAAAAATAATAAAGATCTTAAAAATCATTATCTTTAGACCATTATTCTATGGATCATAATAAACAACTATTTCTTCACTTAAATATTAATCTAGCATCATGTCTAATATTTTATTTCGTTGTGCGTATTTCTGAATATTTTCATAAACAGTATTTTATATTTAAAGATTGAAGAAAACGGAAGAGAAAAAAAGAACAAATGAAAAAAAGAAAAATGGTAAGTAAACTATGTGCAACATAACCAAAACCAAAGTATATTAAAAACAAAAATTTAAGACATCTCTGAACAAACTGACATGTGCCTTAAAAAAAGGGCAGAAGCAATAAATGACCAACAAAGATGACCAAAGAAGTTTAATACAAATTTAATTAAATTAGTACCATCACTGTGTATTTTAGTATGAGTTTTATTTTAGTCTCATATCCACAAAAAAATTGTAAGCAATAAAATAATAACAATCATCTTTTCACAACTGTATAATTTTAAAGTATATGGAAGACTGTCAGCATTTACATTAAAGTGTGCTGTCAGAGACTTGTAATTTGGCCATAAACTTTTGCTCTGCAACCTTAACATACAGGACAATCATATGATGATTCCTTATTATCATTGGAGATCCCATAGATTCCAAAGTTGTGGCACATAGTTAAAAGTCCTACTATTATTGAATACACAATTACTTGTTTATAAACCTCAAAATAAGCAAAATTCCAAAATTGCTACACATTTCTCTGAATATAGAAGAAAGTAAATAAAAGAAAAAAAAAAAAGTTTCTTCCCAGTATGAAGAATTAGTCTTTGTATAAATCAAGATACACATATGAAGAAAGGACGCTTCTGCAAACATGCGTACCACCAGGTATTCTATGCAGCATTTTGTGATTATTCTTAGCTGGATAAACATTCATCTGGTCATTACCATATCCACAAATCTTCAAATTTGCTCAGAGTAACCAAAGGTATAGAGTTGTACAGCATATAGAAGAAACACGGGCATTTGGCAAACTGGACAAGATTAACTCCCAACCTCAAGTTCACAGCGACCTAGGACTTCCTGAATAACATGAACTGAAAGAGTGACACTTCTAAATTATACGCTTGAGAAATGTCCATCAAAACTGATCTCAAAATCTACTATTTCGCAGTGCATACACCTGGAGATTCATTTTTATTAACACTGCCTCTTTCCTAATTTAAAAAACTTCTCAGCTAATTAAATGGGCACCACTGATATGCCTTCAGAGCAGGAAGGAGGAGAGATGAACCTTACATGTGTGACTATTCAGAGTAGAAAAAAAAAATAGGAGTGTAAGGTAGCTTAGTCTCCCCATCAACTCAATGTTTTGTTTCTGCACTGCAAAATGTGAAGATGTCACCTCGTGTGGGATGTCTGTGCATAACATCACACCCCTGCTCACGAGGAGCCGGGTTTGACTTGCTAATCCATTTCACGTGGTTCAGTGCACGGTGTTAACACACTCAAGTTTCTTCTTGTTCATGAGAGTTTGAGCTACGCTTGAAACAATAACTTGAGGCAAAAAAATCCTTTCTATTGCAGACACCTTGGAGAAGACAACTGGCTTATTTATTTTCACAGATTACCTGCAGACTTTCTTTTGCCCCTTACAATTATGGGTTTTTCAAACTCCAAGAAAAAAAGGAAATATTAGAGAGCACAACTTCCTTATTTACATACTGTTACTGTAGGTAAACTAATTGCATCATATACACAAAACACAATTAAAAATTCCTGTAGCAAAAAGCAACAGCATAAGCTCTTCATATTACTTAAAATTTCAAAGTATCTTTTGAAAAATCTCAAAACTTCCCAAGTGAGTAGCAAAAAACATTATTTTGGATACCTACTTTAATAATAGATGGCATTTTGGAGTTGAGGTTATCATAAGTGAAATGCAGACGAGTCCTGAAGGAGCATTTGTACAGCAGAGGTTCCTGGTAAAATTCAATTTTACCACTAGCATTTCTCTTATCAAGACATACTGTGCAGTCAGAAAAGTTGATCATCTTTCTCAGTACCAGATCGGTGGCTTTTAAAAGAAGTGTATAGGTTAAAAAAAATATATTGCATAAGAAAAATTGTGCATACAGGTTCTTAACTAAAAGAAATCAATACAAGATACTTATTTGGTCATTATTTAAATCAGCAGCAAAGTACTTGCCGACATGATTAATGTGTCACAGACTTTTTCTCCTGAATGCATAAGACACGAGGACAGATTAGTTACACCCAATTAAAATTTTCACCCCTTCGCTGTACCTTAGATCTTTCTATAAGAGTACTGTTTCATGTGGAAGCATAAGTGCAATAAATATCATTCTCGTTATTCTCCCGGAAATAACTTTGCATGTTTTCCCCCAAAGTTTTCTTTTGAATCTTCCAAAACAAATAAGAGCTATTACAGTGATCTTAACATGGAACATATTTTGTAATTTTGTCATATGATTTTTTAATTATTTTAGCCAGAACAAAAACAGTACGTCCAGGAAAACATTAATTGAATTCCCCACTCTACCTGAACTCTCCTGTGTGATCTTAGTACTCTTACTGTACTCATATTCCACCTCTGCTAAATGTCAGCAAGAGCAGCTAGACATAGAGGTGAATGTTGTCAATTCAAAGACTGAAACATTGAAATACTGAAGACTAAAACAAAAATCAGAAGTTGTTTTCTTTTACCCCTGAAAACATGAAGTGAAATGAATCATGTCTTGCAATTGGTATGCCACGCTCACTACAGTGCAGAGCGTTCTACTGCCTCTCTAGCCAGCTCGTTTAAAGATCATCACAAACAAGGGCAATGAAATGCCTTAATATGCTACTGCTCCTTCACAAAAATAGAAACTGATTGCCTGTGCACTCACTGCCAGCAGCAAGCTCAGAACAAAACACCCTCAAAGGACAGCAAGTATGAGCAGAGGGCTGCAACACATCTCATGTAATTATGTGTGATCATACAGGTATGCATCAAGAATCAATCTATATTAGCATAACTGGTTTTTCAGAATCAAGGTAAGCACAAGGGAAAAACTGATTAGATATGAAAGCAGGCAGATATTATTTTACTTCTGATATAAAGAGCCGTTTTTATGAGACTTGCAAATTTCTACACGAATTTAAGAGTGCCTCCACAGTGATATATAAAAACTATCTTCTCACCAGAGATGTCCATAAATGCTCGATCCCAAAACTCATCCACTGTATAGCATTCTGCAGAAGTGATGTTGACTGAGAGAACAATATCATCCTCCACATACTTTAATATGAGATTGTTGATCACAATGTTGACATTGTTTACAACACGCCTAATCAAACTCTGAACATAACCTATAAAATAAAGCAAATTACTGGGAGTGATAAGGAAGACATGATACCAAAGTCATTTATTTAGTAATAAATTCCATTATTTCCATATATTCGTTATTTTCAACTTGCACTTTAAAAAAAAAAAAAAGTCAAAATTTATACAAACTGACATTGCCTTTTATTTATCAAAAAAAATCACAAAACTTAAAACCCTTTAACATTCTGTGCAGCTGTTAAGTCAATCAGCATCCTAGAAATGCAAGACAGTATAAAAAAATTGTAAATACTATGAATAGAATAGACCATAAGAGACTAATTACCTTCCAAACTGATTAAGAAAATAGAGCCCTATGCATTATTGTAGACAAAGAATTGTAATGGCAATCACTTTTTTACTGGAAAGATATTTAGAAATAGGTTTGGAAAAGTGAACACCAGCTGCTAGGTCACTTTTCACATTATGTGTATCTGCTCCCTCACAGTTTTTTTACAAGTTGCCTAAACATTAATATGCCTACTACTTTTTCCCATTCTAAAAGCTGATACACCCACATCTTGTTCAGTAATACCCCTGTGAGTTTTATCAACACCAATTTCTGTCAACAACGTAACTAGTAAGCACCTGCACTGAAGCCTGTTGGAAACAAAGCAATTTACATTTTTTCAGACATAATGTGATCGGAAAAATAGTATCATCTGGGAATTCACAGTGTGTGGTAAACACTCATATTTTAGCAACATCATAATGAAATAAATGCCACCATATTTTTGTCTTTTATGTATACTGAATCTAAGTATGGAGATAACTAGTTTGTGCTGGAAAAAAGCAAACCTTAAAATTTCTATGTTTATAACTTTATCTGTATCTAAAATACTTTTAATATACATTACAGAGTTCTAGTTTGGTAACTATGCTGAAAAAAGCCAGTTAATGACACAGCTTTAAATCCACAGACTTCAATCTACAGGGTAGTTTTCTGATACTTGCATTAAATATGACTCATTTGTATCAACAATTTTAATTCAAATAAAAAACCTAAATTGAACATCAAAATATTGTGAGGTAAGTAGGAAAAGAGTCAAGTTGTTACTTCCATTCTACTCTGCTGTTTGTAGCTTTTAATTGTTTTCATACTCAAATATTACTTTTCACCTTAGAGTATATGATAATGTTTTCAGGTTATAGGAATTCAGAAAACCAGATGTATTATTTCAATAATTAAGGGGCATAAGAGACCCATATTCATCACTAGAGTGATGTAAACCTAACTGTATATAAGTAGAAGCCAGCACAAAGCATTTAGTTCCTTCTCCTAATTTCAGCATAGAAATATTTTGCAGACTATTTAACTAGCAACTATAAAAATTATAACCAATTATTTAATTATTATTTTAAATCAAGCTACTAATTTCATTGTAGAAAGTGAAGTTACCCCTCCACAGGCCCAAATTTTTTCAATATTTTGCTTTCAAGGGTCTTTCAAATTCAATCTAATATACATGTTCCTGATGTGAATGACCAAAGCATTACAAACCCAGCAGCACAGAAGGAAAAAGGGAAATTGCACTTTAGTTTCCAGAGGTATTCAAGAAAAATGCAACACCACTTTCAGCTGTGTGTCCTTTTGTCCAAGTGCATACAGAGAGAGAGCAGGTTATCTTCCAAATAAAACAGGGGTAATAGATTTGCTAAAAACTGTCTATGAAGGTATTTCCAGACTAGTGGTGTAGTATACTGTTAGAAGTACCGTACAGATACCAGCTTTCTGATTAAGTTTAGCTTCAAATATACTAGAATCAGATTGTCACAAGTGGGGAACAGTCTTTTAAGAAACTGCTACCCTTCCTAACAAAACAAATTAATAAAACCATCACCAAGCTCATGTATAATAAAGAGTTTGTTGGGTTTGGGGGGTTTTTGGGTGTTTTGTTTTTGTTTTTTTAATGGGCTTTGTTTTAAATAAAAGTAGGGAAAATGCAAGTAGAGTTTGCTTGTTACTCCTGTAATTTTTAAAAATAAGATTATGAGCAACATTGCCACTAAAATACAGATTTTCTACAGTAAGTGTCTAAAAACACCAGAAAATCTGTATGGCTAAATTCTTTTCTGAAGTGCCATACAAAATCCACAAGCACGTTATTTCCAAACAGTCCAGAAACCAGGAGGTTGCACTGTGCACTAAGAGCTACAAAAGCAGTTTCAGATCCAACATTCAAAAAAAACATTGTAGCTCTACAGTTGGAAAGTTGATACCATCACTGGCCACTTCTAAATAACTTCAGTTTAGCAGTGGTCTATTGTTACCAAAGCTACATTTTTAGCTAAACTCTGCCTAACTTCATCTCTGAGAACACTGTGGAACTAAAGGACTCAAAATCTTACTAAAATGCAGGATGGGCAAACTGAAGCTTAGGAGTTTTTACCACATAAGCTCCGTACTAAACAGTCCACACAAAACCAAAGCCAATTGTATTTACAGAACTTTGCCAGACAGGAAGTAATGTACAAAAATCCTAAAAATGTCGCTGGAGGAAATGTAATCATCCAATTTTTGGAAGCCTTTGACTTCCGTGGTTTGCTGGTGTGACCCAAAGAACCAAATGCCAAGGAGCAGCCAGAGCTGAACGGCTGTCCATGGTAGGAAATGGCATCCTGCAATTCCAAGCCACCGGAGTTTATTGGATCTCAAAGACCTAAAAGAGCCTCCAGATCTGTCTCCTCAAGCACCCATTCCAAAGCAAGATGATACTCTGTAGTGTATAATATTCTGCACGCCAAATCTCAATGCTGTCTTTTGATTCAAGTCAAGTATAAATTTTCTAGTAACAAAAGACAGCAAAAAAGCCTAACACAAAACTGCCATGTCTTTTCTTCACCTAAAATTATATGCTCCAAGAAGTCAAAATGCAATTCAGTCCAGTACTCTCCAATTTCATTTTTCTGCACAAAACAACAGCTCATATCCAAAGGCAGAGGCAACAGAAATCAGAGACATAATTCCTTAGACATTTTTATATCATAAAATATCTCCAAGTTCAACATCCAAATTCCACATTCACATTCAAATTCCACATCTGGGAAAAAAAACTGGTGAAAATGTCTGCCAGTAGATACAGGACTCAATAAAAAACATGAATAAAACACTCTGAGAGAGTTTGGGTTGTTCAGTCTGGGAAAGAGAAGGGTCCAGGGAGACCTTAAAGCAGCCTTCCAGGACATAAAGGGAGTCTACAAGAGCTGGACAGGGACTTTTGACAAGTGCATGTACTTACTGATAGGACATGGAGTAATAGTTTAAACTGGAAGGGGGCAAGTTTAGATCAGATATTACAAATAAATTCTTTACTGTGAGGGTGGTGAGGCACTGGAACAGGTTGCCCACAGATGTTTTGTTCAAGGCCAGGCTGGACTGGGCTTTGAGCAACCTGGTCTAGTGGAAGGTGCCGCTGCTCCTGGTAGGGGAGTTGGAACAAGTTTAAGGTCCCTTCCAACTCAAGCCGTTCTATGATGCCACCTTGCACTGTAAATGAGTTTTGTAAATTTAAGAATTTGATAAAATGGAAAGAAAGGTTATCAGCATTAAACCATATTTTATTGTGATTTTGTGATTGTTCTAAGATACAAGTACTTCACCAACCTTTATATGATTTGTAGGCAGACAAAAAATAATAGTCTAACTTAAACACTGTGGACATTTGAATGAACTTCAGGTATTTTCTACAACTCAAATAGAAACCAGTTTCTGAAATTATGGATTACCTGGAGGCAAATCAGGGTCAGGAGAAGCAGATTGCTGAACTCGTCGTGGTTTTACTGCTGATTTCATGCTTTCCGTGGTACTACGATTTGTTGAACTGGAACCACAACTTTCGTGGTCTTCCTGCTAGAGGAAAAGAAAGCATCTGTGTCAACCAAATAGAAAGAAAATAAATGTGGAGAAAACAACTTGGTCAAGATTCTGTTACTGTTTTTCCATCAATTGAACCCTGTAATACAGAAATTATTACAAAACTTGCTGGACAACATAAAAAAAGTTCATAATTAATACTTTCACTGCTTTTTGTTTAAAAAAGAAACCAGTCATTAAATATTCATTTCAACTGAGCACATTTCATCCAGCTGCATTTTCGCTGAAACATTCCTTCAGAGACAGAGCCCTGCAGACTATCGAAACAAATATGAGAAACTACCTAATGGTCTGAGCTTACATGTCTACTCATGAAACCACCTCAGATGGTTCTAAGATGTCAGTCATGTCCTCCCTAATACCACCAACTGAAGCTGATTCATAAAGCAAAACATTTTTGTAGACTTCTATAATAGTAAAACATGACCCCAGAAAAGATAAATTAACTGAGGGCACCGCCTCATCTTGAGCTTTTTTTACAGTTTATTCAACTTAAGGAATTCAAAAGCAGAAACATGGTTCATAATTAGAGAATGTGATATAAACCTTACAAGACTAAATTCACAGACACAGGAAAATCTTAATTAGCTGAATCAAGGATTTTAACTACACCACTAGTATTCCCATTACATTCCAGAATGACAGTTTAATTACAAGGCTCAAGTGCAAGAAAGCCAAGAGAGGTAGCACAAACATTCTTGCAAATGTATTAAAAGAACGGGCTAAAGAGGATGCAAACACAACTTTTGACCCAAGCCAAATTACTTATTTGATAGATGCAGTCTCTTGCAATGCAAAATGCTTTCTGGGTCACAGCACTGCTCAGATCACACAATGTGTTCACAGAAAGATGGTTTGGGGAACAAATGTCAAGTACCACAGTACTAACCTGTAATATTCTTAAGTCCTCTAAACACCAAAAAGCAAACAGCTTAAACTGTGCTGACTTTTTGTACAGGACAGATCATGTGTTTCCCTGCATGTTGACTGGTATTTTTAATAATCTCAGAGAAATTACAAAATGGAATCTTCACATTACTTGCTTTTTGATGTGGGGTTTTTTTTCATTTAAAAAAAAAATAAAATCAAGTTACATGTAATGATACATTTTAAATACAAGTCTACAACTTCAAAAGTAATTAATGAGGTTTCTTTTTTCCTTCCACTCCATATCTAGAACAACAAAATATGGAAATTCTCTGATAAAGTGGAAATACCATTTCACTAACTAAAAAAACAAAAAAGAGCAATACAATCTTAGTCTCAGAAAAAAGATGAAGATAGAAGCTTGAATTTATTTGGAGCAACTGCATAAGACAGAAATATTCACATATTAGAAGGGTAGATGATCGTTTCTAAAAGAAGGATGAGTTACCATAAAGGACTTGAGATTTTCCAGTTATTAATACACCACTGAAACAAGCTGTTCGATTTTTTTTAATTTATGGTTATTTGGCCACTGAAGTGGCCACTGAAGGATTGTCTCATTCCAATGCATAAAGAAACCTAAATGAGCATTTGGCATCAACTCTGTTTACAGGGAATTTTGCTGACAAACTTCTGGTACTTTTCATCAAGGAATGCGAGTCTCCTGAAGGCTCCCTCAGAACTCCAAACTACGGTGCTATTTCACAAGAAAGCCACCTCTCTCTTCGTGGCGTACCTGACCTAATGAAAGCTTGAAGCTCTTGCTTTGTCTTTAAGCCCGGGGTGATGGAAGCCTCTTCATCAACACGTATATTCTGCAATCAGTGAAGCTCAATCCACCTTCCTGTCCAGTTTACTGAGAAAACTTAGATGGTATACTTTTAAGCTAACATTTTTTAAATAACTTTTAACTATACTCTTTCTTGGAAACTAGTTTGCATATGACATGAAAATATTTTTTTCAGATGAGTCACCATACTTATGGCTTAGACTTGCAGAAATCCCAGATGTCAGAGTGACCAAACAGCTCAATTAGCACACTTCCTTCTTTCCTGAGCTCATTCCTGGACTGCACATATTGTTGTGCTGCGACAATTTAATGACCTGATCTGATAGGATAACATTACTCTTAATTTTTAATATTTATGTCAACTACAAGAAAAAGAAAAGGGAGGCAAGGGGATGGGGAAAGCATTCTTTTTTGAAGCATTAACTGTATCAAGCCCAATTACATTCAAGTTTAACTTTTCCATCTATGTACTGCAGCAGCTAGGTTTGATGCATTTTCTCAAAACTTCACATAAATATTTCGGAGTATTATGAACAAGGATTAAGTAAGAGTGGTTTAAGTTTTTACCACTCTCAGATGACTAGGAATAAACACTAGCACACTGGATTTTGATGGGGGGGTTAGTTTTTTTAAAGGGGCAGAGAACCCTCAAATAGAGTTGATTTTGAAAGAAAGTCTCAAATCTCAACCTATAAATTCATTAAATACAATAAGCTTTTTATATTTCCCTGAGCTACAAGTCTGCTGTGATAGAAAATGGTTGGAAATCATTTACATTGGACCTAAACACAAGCAAAAATGTACAAGTTCCAAGATGGTGTCAAAACACAAAATAAATTTATCTCAGAAATATACCTATGTGACTTAATCCATATGAAGTAACAGAGTATACCTACGTTTAAGAATTCAATCTATCATTTGAAAAAAGGGGGTGGTTTTTTATATCTGGGATTACATCCATCCATTTCTTTACATTACACAATTATCAAAAATATTTCAGAGCTGCATGGGTTGTTTTGGGGTTTTTTGAGCTTGAACACACATGATTTTACGCAACAGTTACAGATACTTTGTAAGCCAAATATATTCTTCAGTTACTGGAAGATGATAAGAGTGGCCATGAACTTATAAAAGCTGCATTCCTAAGTACACATATATCCAAAAGCTTTCTGTATCTGCACGCCTCTGCTCAATGTTAACTTTAAGAGCACGCTATTAATTTCTCAAACATGTGGTTGTCTCATAAGCCCAGAAGTAAAACATGTTCATTAAAGAGATGGGGAAAGTTCCAAGGAAACTGCCAAAACTAGCATAATTATGAAACTATTTTACACTGGAACCAACTAGAGTCACGCTGTGTCTAGATCACAGTGATGTCATCAGAAACACCCAGCCAAAAGGCACTAAAACTACTGCGCTCCCATAAATCCACCTCACACCAGATGACAAACGTTTAAAAGTTGAAGTCAAAATCATACTGGTGGAGGGAAGGGAGTTACATTCTGAAAGTGCTAATAACTATAGTTATAGTATGAGGTTTGATAAATGCCCATTCATTTTAGCATTAACGAGAGTGATTCCAAACAACAGTGGAAAACTAATAGTATTAACAATATATCTAGATATATCTTTTCCCACTGGTTTGTATCATAAGCAAAGCCTAGAACACTCAGATTTGAACATGAGGGCCTGGCTTTGGGTGTTGTTATACAAATATGACAAAAACAATTTTGCAAAACCAGGCTCCTTTTTTGCTTTTGACAAATATGTCAGATCAGGTACTCAGCTGACATGTTTTTTACAGAGCACTGTGGTTACTTCCAAAACTATGCAAGTCACAAGTAACATCCTAAAGACACCAAGGCTAGTGAAGTTATATGCAAATTCCTCTATCAATTTTCTAATGCAATACAAAACTATTGCAAAGTTTAGAGCAGATTACAATTAACAACATCTGAACACATAACAGATGACATTTATTATGATCCTTCCTAATAAGTGGAGTTTATAATCTTCATTCACTATTCTGTTTTCCAAACACTCTCTCTTTTTAAAACACAAAAATCTTATTCAATGTGCAAGATCTCCAAAATGCCTCATAAGCATGCTTTATGGGGAAACAATGTTTTCTCTTGGAGGTCACTTAGCTATTTATACAAATATTGTCCCTCTGCTTTCATCAAATAAAGTTAGAGATAAAGAAAACTGAGTTCTTTAAAAGCCACACAGGAAAATATCTAAACCTAATGCATATTATGAATTAAGATTTTCAAACCCAAACTGATCCCAATTACCTGCTGCACAAACTTGCAGAGTTCTCCATCCCCATTTTTTCTCTTCCGGTACGAATTTTGCTTTTTCTGATCCTTTATCATTTCTAAAAAAATAAGCTTAACATCCTTTCCAAGTCAGTAAACGACAGCTACTTCTCTTTCTGTAAAGCGTATCTTAAACTACAAGATGCAAAAATTGGAAGGGAACTCATTTCCCACTGCGCTTATATGGTCGAGTAGTTCACTACTGGTGGCAAGACTAAAAGTCATATTCAGGATGTGTTCATTTTAGGAAGGCTTTGACACAGTGTCCTGCACAGACCTTATTTGCAGATTAGTGAGGTATCAACTGCATAGTGGGAGATAAGTTCAGTGACAAAGTGGTTGGACCTCTCAGCTCAAAGTGTTGTGATCAGGGGTACAAAGTCCAACTGATGGCTGGTTACTTTGGCATCCTTCAGGGATTAGTACCATGCCCATGGTGTTTAACACCCATATTAAAGACCTGGAAGATGGGATAGAGCACACCCTCAGCAAGGCTGTGGATAGTACTAGCCTCAGGGGAGGAATCAATGCACTGGTGGGCAGGGCTGCTATTGATAGGGTCCTTCAGAGGTTGAAGAAATGGGCTGTCAGGAATTCAGGGAAGTCCAGATTCAAACACTAAGTACTGGGGCACACAGGATGAGAGTACTCTGGAAATGCAGACTAAGAGCCAAACTCTGCAAATGCAGACTAAGAGCCAAACTGCTAGAAAGCAGCTTCTCAGAAAACAATCCAAGTGTCCCAGGGGACAGCAAGCTGCGTGAATCAGCAGTATGCCCTTGCTGCAAAGGCCAACTGTGTGCTGGGCTGTACTAGCAATGGTGAAGCCAGGGGCACAGCTATTCTCCTCTCTTAGCTCCTTGTGAGACAGCACATGGAACACTGCACCCCGTCTAGGGCTCTCCAAGACATACCAGAAGCAAATCCAACGGAGGACCACCATGGTGGTTAGGGCACAGGAGCACCCTCTTGTACTCTCCTCAGGGAAGATAAAGATAAATTAGGGTTGCTCAGCACGGAGAAGGGAGATCCTACTGCTGCCTACAGCTACCTACTGAGAAGGTACTGGGAAGAGGGAGCCAGACTAAGCCTATTGCCACTCATCTTTTCACAGTACACCCCAACAAATCTGAAACACGTGCAATTCCAAGCAGGGAAAGAACTTGTTCATTGGGAGGGTGACCCAGTACTGAACTGGCTGCCCAGAGAGATGGTAGAGTTTCAATCTTTGGAGCTATTCAGCACTTTGCTGGCTAAGCCCTGCAGCAACCCGCTCTAAATGGACTTGCTTTGGGCACGAAATTGGACTACATCATCACTAGAAATCATTTCAAATTACACTAAGATTCCCCTGCATGCAAAAATGAAACAAAAAGTAATACAAATTTATAAAAATAATATCTTTAAAATACACACGTTTCACCGAAATGAAACTAAGTAAGCACTATCAAGAGCTTGTTTTCAGAAAGTTATGATTCTTTTCCACTGCTATAAAATTGCCAAAATGCATTACACATAAATAGACAAACTGATTCCATTACACTTTTAACCTCACAAGAACACTCCTGCTGGCTAGCACAGGTTAAGCGTTATTTAGACATTTAAAATTTTAGAAATTTTTAAAACTAATTTTTTTTTTTTTTCTAATGGTCAAAAAACTAGAAGCATAACAACACTGAAACAGAAAATCCAATGACCAAAATGTGACATCTTTTGTAAGGTGTGATTTAATAATGAAATGCACATTAACTTTAAAATTATGTAAATATATGTATATTTAGAAACTGTGACAGTATAAAATACTGAAGATGGCTTAGTCAAATCAGGCTGTATTACACTTTTGTAGCATAATTACGGAATTCTGTATTATATATAGAAATTATATCTATAGGTCCTACACATACACTTCTTGTACCTTCAAAAGTCTTCTCAAGACTGTCCTTTTTTTTTCACTGTTACAAAACTCAATTTTAAATCTTTTCAAATTGGCAAATATATACCTCAGACTGAGTGCTCACAGATTAAACTTTGTCTTTCTCTATGGCAGATACAAACACAACGGAAGGTCTTTTTTTCCTGCTAAAATATCTTTCGCAGTACTATTTCATGTAAAGACATCAAGATTTTTTTCATTTAATAATTTATTAAATGAATCAATATTATTAAAAATGTTAATTAATATTATGTACCAGACCAAGAAGAAGAAATACAAAGGAACTTTCGGGCAGAGGTGCAGATGGTGGGGTAAATAAACAAGGGTTAAGGTTGGTTACGCATAACAGACATACTGGAGCAATCAAGAAACAATTTAGCAAGGTGTTAGCCTTCACTTGCTTCTTGTTGTATATGATCTGAGCTGATGTTAAATTAACAGAAACAACCAGCAGTGATGACCTACAAGACACACTTAAGACACCTGCATTAGATCAGGAGTTTACATCCACTTCCCAGTGTTATCATAAACCATGTTTTGTTAATTCTTTATTAGCATAGCACAACATACCCTGAAATACATGTACGAGTTAAAAATCCCCATGAAAGCTTTGGACAGGCTAAAAAGCTGCCACAGTAGCCCCAAAGATAAGCCAATAAGCTTTGTAGGAAATCTGTTGCACTGATACGGCAACACATGTGCCGACTGCCTACTGATTTCTGAGCAACAGCATCTCCCTGGGATGGTGCTACTGTTTCGATTAGCTGATTATCCCAGGTATCTGAAAGGAACATTCCTTTGTTTACAAGAAAGAGAGCTGTCAAGAGTCTAAAAGCCTATGGTGATAAGGTCACAGAGTCAAAGTTAAATAAAACAGGCTGTTCTCACTAAGTGCTTCTCAGAAATATACCAAAATTTCTCAACACCTAAGATAGATTAACAAATAAAATTACTTTGCAAGTCTTTTTGAGAGGAATTGTACAAATATCTTCCTTCTACTGTGGAAAGACAGTTATAAACTGTTAACTGATCATCTAGTAAAGTTTGATACATTTATTGTGGTTTTAAAAAATTATGAGGCCACCTACCACGATGTAAGTGCTTTTTAATAGAAATAAACATTTCAAAATGGCCTTTCTGCAATTTCTCCTAGGATAAGCTTTTTCAAGATGTCCTTCTTTCTCATGTTACAGGAAGTTTGGGCAGTGCTTTGGTTGGGGGGATATGGGTGGGGACATGTTAATTCTGTAACATTATTCAGTGTTAAAACCAAACAGTGAAGTCCTGACCCCCGACAAGAGCCACCAAAGAAAAAAAAAAAAAGGAAGGGATAAAAAAGGCAATTCTGCAATGTTTGTTTCACAAAACTCACAGTGCATAGAATTTTAACTCAGCAACTCTCACACCAGCATGACCTGAAAAGAAAAGTCAGCAGTAGAGACAGAGCAGAAAAACTAATACTAGGTAAGCTCCTTCAGCAAAACTGATGATGTAAGTTCAAATGTGTTCTTCTGCCCCACATATTCCCTGTGCCTGAGACAATTTACCCTGAGGGACTGGAAGGCAAGAGTTACAGGAAGTAAACTCAGAAGAACAGACTGCAAACCTAAGAGAAGAGATGAGAAGTGGCCTACCACATTTTTATTCTCTTTTCTAGCTTATGTTCAGAAACAAGTAAATGTAATGAAATTAAACATGATGAAAGAACTGATACCTACTTAAAAAAATCTCTTGAAAATTATGTCCGAAAAACTAAGACATATATTTCAAGTTGAAACAGCTTATCTCCATACATGAAAACTACAGACCAGTTTGACTGTTCGCTGTCATCCAGCTAAATGTACAGTCTGGGGGGTGTTTCAGGAGCATCTCACCCATGGAGAGGTCCAGCTACTGAACTGGTCAACACTGCAACACTGTGTTTTTTCTGAGTACAGTAACAGTATTTAAGCCAGTTTACATCTCTCTGTGTGCTACTTTGGAAGACACTGTAGCAAAGACTGGACATACTCTCATCCTTGTTACAGGTTCCTTGAAAGACTGAGAATAGCTGAGCACTACTTCTCTAGCATTTATCAAGTATGTTCCTGCAGTGGTCACCATAACATCGAAACACCATTGCAAACATGGCTCGATTATATCACTTATTCATTAAATGACATCTGGGAACCATTAGCAAAAGCTCGGTCCATTCGGGTCACTCTCCTTTGTTCCACCTGCCAGAGGGCCAGCACTTGTCTCCAGTTCTATTTCAACTGGCCCCAAACTTCACCAAGACATCACTTTCCTTTTCGGTGGTAGATTATTGAGGGTACTTGTTTGTCCCCACAGTTCTGGTGAGTTGTAGTTGCAGCTGCATTTCGCACTTTCTTTAGGGGTACTTTCCCCTAACACATTTCCTACTGGATTTTATTAGAAAGCCAGACCTCATGTGCAAGAATTCCCTTCACCAAGCACCTGCCAAGGATGTAGTAATAATTTTTATTACAACATAACCTTGCCACCCACTTCCTTCAGACGAAGGCAGAATACTGTCCAGACCAAATTTTCTCCTAATCCCAAACACTACTGAACAGCAGACCTACAGCAGGGCCCCAGCAAATTGAGTAATCCTCAGCTCTCAAATTTCCATCATCACAATAAACCTCTGACATATAACAGTGAAAAGCCTCAGGCAAAAAGCTTTGCCTGGAGAACTTGTTATCCAAGCAGGCTCTTTTCAGTGCTGAGCATCATTTGGGCAGTGCTTGGCTTTTGGCAGCTGCTGGGGGCGGAAAGAGAGCAAAGGCGGCAATGAAATGGCAATGGATTAAACATGCCAATGTCAGAAGAAGGAGTATACCCACTAGGGTCTCTCCAGCTGCTACTGATTCTCACAGTGTAGGGGTTATCCTTAGTGACTAATTCGTCATCAAAATTGTTTGAAACTAGCCAGTAGGTTCAAAATTTCATGGGGCAGGGCAAAAGAAGAGGAAGACAAGACTGACTGATGAAGTCATGCACAGCTGGTTTCCTTAAGATATCAAGCTTAAAATCCAACACAATTGAAAAGCATTTGGGTAAGAGATGTCAGCCTAACAATCCTTTCTTCCTCAATTACTGCCCAAAATAGGTCCAAGCCAAATTTGAGATTGTGTCAATTGTCCACAGAAGTCACAGCAGGGAATTTTTCCCAAGCTGGGAATGGTACTTTTCAGGATATTTTTGCCAATACAGGAAGGTTCAATAGGAAAGATTTCTCAGCCACAGGCAGAGCAAGAAAAACTCTCTGCAGCTTTCACTGTGTTCTTCAAATTCAGGAAGCATTCAGAAATTTCACTAAAGAAAAATTAAAATCTCAGCATACAATACAAAGGAGATTGGAATGTCAACATGATACTAATAAAAAATCCTTTCCTTTTTTAAAAACTAAGCAAAATCTTTACAAAAAAATGACAGTAATGGCTTTTTCAGTTCTATGTTAAAACAAAACTTCATTTCCTAACTTATTTCCAGTAGTTCTTCTCATGCAGGATGCTCTTCATGCATTCTATGAACATACATGTAGTACTATATAGATGTATTATTAATGCTATATATGAATGGTATTCAAATAGCTTTAACAAATTAAAATCTACTGGGTAAGTATCATTGTACACCAAATTTTAGAGACTTCCATACACCTGTCTGAAACATCAATTGTTCCAATTTACATAATTTTCTTACTTTCCAGCTGATAAATTCTAAACACAGAAGCCAAGTTAGTCGAGAGCTTCAGTGTTTCATTGTCTCAAGCAAAACTTCCATAAAAACAATACAATGATTTTCTCAAAATCTCTATCTTCAAACTTTCAAGTACACATTATTAGCTCTGCTGTGTTTGTAACAACTCACCTGAAAATTTGTACTTTATTGGTATTCTTTCTTTTTAAGTTAACTTCAGACACCGTCATGGGGAAGAACAGATTTTCACCAAATGTAATTTATCAATTACATCTTATCTAAGTAACAGTATTTGAAACTAATGGACTAAACTACACAGCTGGTTGAAAACTCCCTAGTTAATCAATGTAAAAAAATACACACAGGAGCAACTTACTCAAAACATGTACATCAAATGTTTTCTACTTATAATGAGCCTTTTCTTTGCAATTGTCAGTCTGGTGGCAGACCATTTTAAAGACCTTATTGCTATTTATAATGCACTGCTTTTTAAGTAAGAAAGCTTTTGAAACATTAACTTAAACCTAAATAAACAGTAATTTATCTTCTAAAATAGTCAGCAGTCTATTACACAAAACCGACGGAATGCTGTATATTAAGACAAGTGTAGCTGTCAACACTACACTATAAATGCTGCAAAGTTTTACAAAAGATGTCTGTAATTACAACATAACATGTAAATTTTTATCACATTGGTTAGTTTAAAATAGTATGGCTCCTCTCAGGCAGTAGGGACTTTTTATAAGGATCCAGCATTTGTTATTCTTTCCAGTGAACACCATGTGCACATCACTTACTTCCTTACAAAAATCTGAACGTTGAGAATTCAAATATATCTTCCTTAGTACTAACTAATCAGAAGGAATGTTTTCTAATACCAAATTAAGAGCAAAACACCTTCTTCTGAATGCATGCCAATCATTTTGAATGGAAAATAACTTTTATCCTTTGTCTAATTTGCAATGAAAGAATGAGTACAGGTTTAAAATGAGGTAGGAAAGTGAGTGTCAGGAAGAAAGGAAGTTGAGTGCCCAAGGGAACAAATATACAAATACTCTGAAAGGAACTGGGGAGACAGGACTGTTTCTATTTATGCTCAACTGCAACTCCAGCCACGTGCAACAAGAAGAGATTAAAAACTGGACAACAGGATGGAGAAGTAAGATTGAAAACAACTTGGGGAAAAAATATGCATGTTGGAAAGTTAAAAGCATGGAAACATCCTCTAATCTCATATCACGCCAAGCAGGAAAGCTCAGGGAGCACTTAGTGTGAAAGAAGAAAATACTGTATCTTGTTTCAAATCAAAACATGGAACAACATCTGTACCAAAACTACTGAATAACATCAGCCAAGAAATACATTTTAAGCTAAACTCACAAAAATATTCTCTGAAATCTATAGTTCATTAGGTTTTTATCTGTTAGTTTACACCATGAAATGTGTTCTTGAAGTTTGACGTGAGTAATCACAGGTAACATACCATTAAGTCATCAAATCATTCAGGTTTTACTAACACTTATTTTACATGGTATATATTGTTTGGGATGGTGAATAGTTTTACCCTCTTCAAAAACTAACCTAAAGCATACTACTCACAATACTACAAATTCATTTAAGTTCATATCAAATGAAGAGACCTTTCCTTGACTGATATGTTTTATCTGCACTTCTGAAGAGCAGTTGCAACAGATAATTTCATTAGTCAGAAGGCAAATTCCTCACTTTACAAATAAGTCCTTCCGTGAATTTTAGGTAATACCAATAATTTAAGGACTACGACAATCCAGGATTGTCCACCCATGGCAATCACCAAGGGATCAGGTTCACACTTTAGCACCCTCCTGTGGCACAGGCCATAGTCCACTCACAAATACACAATACACACAGAATCACCCTCCTCTTATTCTTTCTAGACAGGTCTTCTCAATACTCTCCTCTCCCTCCTTCTCCTTCAAACTGCCTGTGGACCAAATATTTTTACCCCACATCTCACAGAGTAGGCTGAACAAAGTTGGACATTTCTGAACTATCACTTCTGAACATGTCTTATATACCATTAAAATATATGTCCAAATAGCATTTTTAAAACTATGTTCAACATAAAGTACTGATACACATATATTGTTAAAGGGCTCTGGAAATGGAAGGCTCTAAAATATAGCAGTTTGAGCAATGATTTTTTCTGAACTGATCAACTGACTCCTGAGACTTACTGTTGGGGAGGAACACAAGTTTGTGATTCAATGCACAGAGATTAAGTATTTGCTTTATAGTTTAAAAGAAAAGAATGCATCTAGCTTTTGTACAGTTAACAGGCTGGTACACAGTTATTTCCAAATTTCCTGGCAAAGAAGCCAGGATGCAAAGAACCACACACTTCCACTTTATTCTGAAAAAATACTGAAGCATCAGGTGCTTAAATAGTCCTTTCTGTCTATGTGAGCCTCAAAATCAGTTTGTAAGCTGCAATAAAACATTCAAATAGACTATACACTGGATATCAAGGCAGGATATGATTGTGGCAGTGCCTCTTACTGATAGGAGCCTCTTAACATAGTCACACAATGATATCTAAGTATTCATTAAACACACTACTGTGCTCTCTGCATTGTGATTTTGTTTATTTTAGATACATGATCTGGGAGTTAAAACTTCATCCTAATCCTGTTCAATTTGTGGAAGCACACAGGCACACTTACACATAGGTAAGAATTTGTATCAAATGATGAACAGCCTTTTTCTATTCACATGTAGTCTTCTTTTAAGCTGTTCCATATCCCAACAAGCATTAAGATGAACAAATGTAGTTTAAATAGAAAAATATATCAAAATTAATTTAAAATACAATTAGAGAGTTTCAGTTTCAATGCACTTGCAACTGTGCAAAAATATATTCAGTTTCCTAGGGCTGATTAGCCCACAAACATCCTGATAAAGTTTTAAAAAATCCTTCATAAGTGTACCTAAGAAATACTTTCAGGTACCAAACTAATTTTTTGGGTGTCATATTTTAGCCCACAGAAGAAAATGACTTATGGTAAACCCAAAGATCAGGGAAAATTAGTTCCATTTATAGACACCTTCTTATAAGAAAATCAGATTAGATGATCAAAAAGCTCCTGTTGGTGTTAAAATACTATTAATTCAGAATGGTAGGAAGCTTCAATAATTATTTACTCCAATATTAACCACTGAACTGTGCCCCCAAAAAAACAATGCCAAAACTTATCATATATGGAGGTGAGACAACATAAAGGTGACAAATTAGAAAAGAAACATGAATGCAGAGTGGTAGAAACAAAAAGCAAAGTACTTCTTGAAAATATCATCTTTGATACAAAAAAAATACAACTTTCAAAGAGTGCAAGTCATAGCACAGCCAGTCACTTGGCTTAATCCAAGAAAAAAGTAGTAGACATTGCCCTTATTCTCTTTCAAATATATTCTTTTGCTATACAAAACTCAAATGTATGGTTGTCTCTCTACAAGAGTTTAAAGCAACCAAAATTTACCAAGTGACTTATGATATGTAAGATATGCAAGTTTACCAAAATAGTTTGGAAGAAGTTATGAAAACTGGTCTCTGAACAACAGCCAAACCAAGAAGCATGAGAATATTCCCATTAACATCTTGCAGCAATACTTTAATCAACTACCACATACTAAGTTGAACTACACGCAGTTGGTAGATGTTAGTTCCAGCGTTACTAAACATTTGACAGTAAATTTTAATTTGGCATCTGAATGTAAAAGTATGTCCAATAATTTATTTTGATCATATAAAGACAATTACATACACAGCTATTACTAGATGTATATTAAATACTGCAAGATCTATAAAAGTTATTGGCAACAGGTTTTCCCCCTACTAATGTACAGAAATTTAGATTACTACCTTTTAAGCCATCTTAATATCCCACAGCACAATGTTCAGAAAGTAGCTGCCAGTATGCACTTCAGATTCATCAGGAACAAGTGGATGTAACATGAGACAATATAGGTAGAATGAAATTACTATGTTCAAGCATTTCAGATAAGTGATGAAAGGTATCCCGTTACTGCTACGTATCTAGCAAGGTTTGGGTTTTCCTATTTCATCCCCTTCTTTCTGGGGGAAGGAGCTTTGTTTCTCAGGTGGAAGGAGACTGAGTTTGTGAGTTACATTGCCCCAGTATTCCCTTTCAAGCAGAGTTTGGGACACTCTCCAATCCGAGGTGGGAGGCCAGTAGTGGGGGAAGATTAGATTCATTAAGCGTTTTCCTGAAATCCATGCAGGTGGATTATTGCAGGAATATTACAAAATACCACCATGAGTATATAACAGCAGCTTGTTATGAGATATTCAGTAAAACATTTTATTGAATAAAAGTACAGGAAAACCAGCTGTAGCAAACCATGCCCTCCAGAGAATCATGAAACTACCTGCTACTCACATGGTATTTTGTGCAAATGCCACTAAGTACAGAATTAAAATGGTTAAAGTATTTTCAAATTAATATTCAGACAAGCACATTATTGGTTTCAGAATTACATTAAGAGCAATACATATCACAGCAATGAAACACACTGAGTAAAGCTACTGAACTACATGTGAGTTTGGACAGCTGGGGAAGCTGCTGGCCCACACACAAGGTGAGGAAGGGCCATGGACAGCAGTGGATGAGATGGCCAACCTTGGGCGTCACGGGCAGTGAAGTAGCAGCACTGCAGTCCCCAGGGTGAGCTCCTGCAGCACCTGAAACACGACACCCTCCAGCGACAAGCAGCTTCCCGCACAACCTGCATTGGCAGCGCCTGGCCCAAGCAGACACGAAAATGAGGTGTCCACACAGCAAACACCAACAGGCAGCGAGTTTCAATACAACAGTTATCTCTGAATTTGTACACACACTAGAGACTACTTTTGAAGTTGAATAAGCTCATCGGTTTTATTAGGGACTTTTTCCAACAATTTACACATTGCTAGAAGATTGTGTCAGCTGCTGTTACACAAGAGCAAAAGAGCTAATTTACTGATAATGTAACTTACAACGTGTGGGAATATATCTGCAACCTCACACACACACTAAATAAATAAACCACACCCAAACCCACACCATGAACCCTCTTTTCAACCAAATTCCAAGGTACATTACTGCGATCACGTTTTTTTTCTCCAAGTCTCAGACTACAGCAAGAAAGATAATGGCGGAGAAAAACGTTTGCATTTTACATTGCTCCTGTCATTTAAAGTTCTATTTAAATGCATATTGCATATTACATATCACCGTTCTCTAAGTCAAATGAAGTATGTAGCTTTGTTCTCGTGAAAGGGGTGATTTTAATTAGGAGATTGGAAAAACAATTACCTAAATGAATCATAAGTGCCATGACATTCCTGCGATGTATTGACTTCAGTCTTAAATATTTAACATTCTAGAGAAAATATAAAATGAATTTTTTTGGATCACAGAATTATACATGAGAAGCTTTGGACAAAACATCAAATATTTAAATAGTTCATGTAATAACATTCTTTCAGAAATTAAAGCTCTGAAAAGAATAAACAGAAAAACTTGATGAAAGTAGCATTCCCAAGAGGGTAAAGAAGAGCCAATTCTTCCTAAAATAAACTAGTTTTCATTTAAATCTTTTAAAGTGAGATTTTATAAACAAGCACATTTATAAACAGAAATACGATAAAGATTACTACTATTTGCATTTTTACTGCCAAAAAAAGAACCCCACCTACATCAGAAGACTCCATGCACACTACCTCTGCTTACCAAATCAAGCGAGTGAACATTGAAACTCCCACAAGAAATTGTGCAAGTGTAATTTTTTTTAACTATGACATTCATCCAAATAGTCTATTCTAACAGAATCCAAATTTGAAATTTTATTGTATAACATTAAACTCAAAGAGACGGTGCTACGTAAGTGATTTTGTCAGATAAATACTTATCAATCCCTAAGACTCACTAATCTTGAAAAAATAAATATTTCCAACTCCTGTAAGAACTGGGAAAAGTTACCTTTGTCTTCTAACTAGTTGCTATTCTCATTTTCAGCCTAGTTTAGATCAGGATTCTGAATAAAGCAAATATTTAAAGAAAGTGGTTCAGGACTGCAGAACAAGTTTCTAAGGCCTGGCTTTCTGATGGGGAGAGTGCTTATACACTACTTGTCTTCAAAATACAGCATGAACCCTTTCCAAAACTCATGTCTTTTACTCCTCTAACTAAGACAAAATCAATTACGCAATAACTGCATTAAATCTATATTAACATTCAAAATGAAGAAGCAGTTGAAGCACTAGAGGTTTGTTAAGTGAGAAAGGTGGCTGAAGCAAGGAAGGGGAGTTGAGAAAGGGAAAGCATAAGCTCAGGCAGCAGAACAGCACCTTACAAAGCAGCAAGTAGGACAGAAAGTGGGTATCTGAAGGTGAATAGAAAGCTGAAAATCAGCTTTACTGCCTGAGACATCTCATAAGAATAACTTTGAAAGTGTTCAAGCCTACCAAATTGTTACATGTGTGGGCTGACATGGATATCAACAAGCAACCCTGTTCTCCTCCCTTTCCCATCTTGCCACCAGGGTAAAACAACATCTGAAACTGTAGTGCAGGCACAAATAAAAAAAAACCTCCACACCATGCAAGACTGATCTGTTGCTTGTTTGGAGTTTTTACTGATTAATCAGTATATACTTGAAGCCAAGCAGCACCATACTTCAGTATTTGCTTTTACATAACAGTGCCTTTCAGAAGCAGAACAGGCCACAGACTGTTCTGAATGGGCTAAACATTGCAGTGAACCAAAGTCAGAGCAATGGCAGAAAATATGTTTAGGAATATACTTGTGCTTCTTAAATTGCATTTTAAAAAAAAGAGAAAAACCTTGCCTGAACAAAACCATTTCTTACTCAATAATAACAGTAGGCCTGACCTGAATATATATATATAAGAATAGAAACATCAAAAAGATTGATTAGTGCAAGGAGCTACCTGAAGTCAGCACAGATGACAGGATCATACCACACTTAAATTCATTACAATAGTGTTCAATGTACAAAGGCAGCTTTAAAGCTATTATGACCTGAATATGTTTATAAGGTTACTTTACAGATCACTTATGAAAGCACCACGTGTCTCCCTAGAGATAGGAATAAAAACTGAAGAGAACAGGACACTCCACTTAAGTCTGTCCTTACTTTCTGTCTATACAAGATGGTTATGCATAAGCCTTTTGCACAGATCTAAGAAATGTTTTTCTTCAAATGAAAAAACAAAAACACGAAACACAAGCACATGAGGTCTTAAAAATACAAGTATCCCTATTAAGAGTTTTAACTGGATAAATATATCCAAGAATATTACACAGTCGTAAAATGTCATACACCAGACATTTTAAATGGGTGAAGAGAACTTACATACTAAAATCTCTTTGAGATGAGGCACAAGGAAGTGGCAAGAAAGGAACAGGTATATCTGTGATGCTGCTCTGACTGTCTTCAAGCAGAGTAGGACAGGAGAAACTCAAAAAGCTCAATCCCACCACACAACACTTCCTTCATGCTTCTGTTACAGTCAAATTTCCCAAGCAGGGGATCTCTTCATAACTGGTAGCTGCAATTCCCTCAGCTTTTGCTCCGGAACCAGCAAACTGTCTCCAAGTGAGAAAAGAGCACATCAGAAGCCTATTAAGTTAGAAATCACAAAATACCAAGGTCAGCAGATCATAAAAAATACTTCAAGATTAACAAGCAATACTCACAGGACGTATACCAGACCCACTCTTGCCAAGGACTGGATAAGATCTAGGTATTAGTATAACCATCAGATCGGTTTAACAGTGGGTAAAGACATGACGTGTTAGTTTCAAAGTAGCTGCACTTCACCCTTAAACCAAGTCAGAATCTTATAACTGCATTATAAACTAGAATCTGTGGGCCAGAATCATCAGCCTCTAGCCAGGTCCAGCACAGCCAGAAGGAAGATGAGCACTCATGAGCTGGCAATTCTGAGACGAGTCTGTTCCTCACTGGATGCTAACACGTGGGCCAATTTGCTGAGTCAGGCTCCTGTGGTCCCACCACCTTGATACTTGCTTTTGGTACAAGTTCAGGATAAAAGCTGGTGGAAAAAGAACTATGTAATTGGAAACACCTAAGTTTACTTTCAGATTTCTGAAAAATTGTATGTTTCTAGATCTGCTCCAAATAGTTTTCCAACATTCCTGAAAGTAGCACAACCTTATTTTGTCTGATGAAAATATTCGGCCATTTTCACACACAAGAAAGCAACCACCTGAAAAGAAATGTGGCCACGAGAGCTTTGAGCGTAGCCATTTCTCTCCTCCAAAAGAACATCTCCCTGGTGGTGCCCTGTAACCATAGCACTCATGTACCTTATTGGGCACTTCCATGAAAAAGAATGCTGCTGAAGAAACGCAGCCAGGAACATAGTCCAGAAGAGAGAACCAGACATCCAAGCTACAAGTCAAACACAACACAGCAGCAGTTCAATTAGATACAACTCAACACTGAAGAGTACCAAAAATGTGAGGAACCTGCTTTGACAAGCAGAAAAATACTACTCTGTGTTCTTCCAAACTCAGTATCTTGTTTGGATTTTTTTCCCCAAGACAAAACAGACACTAAAAACATCATTCTGAAGAAATTATGTTTTCATCAAAAATGCCAGAAGTAAAATGACTAAGCAGCTATAACATACTCTTTCTTTCAAGTTAATTTGGGTTGTACAGACACCAATAGAAGCGATCCCAGATTCTCCTGTGACTGTATGGACAGTTCACTTGGTTTTATTTGACTGAGAACAGAAGCGCTTAAACAATCGGTCTATGGGTAATAAACTACAGTTTTATAAGCCACAGTTGTGAATGGAATACTCTTTGATACACGAGAAACGAAGAATAGATTACAGTATCTTGACCTTTAGATTACAGTTCTGAGAAGGGAAAGTTAACTGCAGAAGATTTAGCATCGACAACAACTAGAGCATTTCAGACGAAAACAACTGTTGCACGCGCATAAGTAGGTGAAAGATACGTCCACCATTAACTCCATGCCACACAATTGCTTTCAACTTTTATACGGATACAACAACCATACCTCATTTTTGTACAAGTCAAGCAAAGTAGAACATTCTTAACAGAGCAGGAAATGAAGTTTTATTCGTTGCACAAAATAAATCAACAAAAATGTAATGTCTGTTGATGACAATGAAACCACTAGCATATGCACCCGGGACTGATCTATTCTGTCTACCAGATGCTCTCTTTTTGTGGAAGGCTGGTAAAAAGAATTAGGTTCATTGTGGCTTAAGCAGATTTTTCTCCTGCTGTTAAGTATTTTTCTGAAGTTTTACTGCAAAATCTTAATTTTCTTAAGTATCATAAGCAAATATCTACGATGAACAAGTTATAGCCCACAGGCCATAAGCAGCATGGCAGGACAATTCATTTAGTTTGTTCCCTTTGGTCTCCTCTCCTAAGAACCTCAGCTGCACACCACATGACTGCAGAGGAGCAGGCAGCCTGCTCCCCACAACCATTTTATCTAGGGGCTTGTAGCCTCTCCCCCCATCATATAATGAGCCCATCTTTAATGCATGCTGGGAAAAGGGTTGAAGAGCTTCCAGAAAAGGTGGCCACTTCACACTGCCAGAACAATGCATTTACTCCACAACACCATCACTGTCCACATCTGAGGAACATATGGAAAGAGACCATCAAGAACAGGCTGAATGAATTGTATGGAGTCAGCAGCACTGTCTTGTCTGCCCTTTTCCTCAGGTCTTCATCAGGCCCTGCTGGGAAAAAACTTCAGGGCAGAAAGCTTAAACACCTGGAATCCACTAGAGATACAGGAAAGCAGAGACTTCCAGAAGGCAGCAGAACTACACATATATACAACATAGTCCAGATGCTATTCACCTACAGAAAGTGTTCCAGAAGCCATGAAATATGACACTCCTGCCACTGGGAATAAAAAACAAACCTGAGATGAGCCCACCTACCCAAGGACTGGAACACTGCTGTCTCCTGTGTTCCCATAGTACACAGCAGAGCAACACTGATTGCGTTGATTGATGCACAGAACTGGAAGTGCACAGAAAACCACGGCAGGTCTTTGAAAAGTAATCCTGCATTACCAACACACTTCCAAAAAATCAGGATTAATGATCTTTGTGTTTAATTCTAAGTAATTACACATTACTGCTGCAGCAGCAGCTGTTAGTTCATTTGGGGAAATCCTAAACTAACCTGAAATACTGAATAATGCTGATAGGTTAACAGGCCTAATATCCTTTGCTACCTAATGAAACCAAAACACATTTTCAGCTTTAACTGAAAATAAATAACTGAAATCAATAGAATCCTTTACATAATAAAATCTTCCAGAAGAATGATTCATGCCTATAAAATAAAACAGGAAAAGCAGCTTTGTATTGCTCATCCTCCAATTAGGTACAATACATAAGGACAACTGAAAATGAAGGACAACATTTTTCAGCATTCTGAGTTCTGTAGACCTTTGCATGGGTAAAGGATGCCAAGTGAAGATCCTCAGTAAGCCAAGGTGAGGGCCTCAGGACATGGTTTTGTAGCAAGTCAGTGACAGATCACTAAATAAACATGTCAGAGAAGATGGAGGGGGAAAAAAAAATGTATTTCTAAATAGAGGGATCAACTTTGTTCCATATTTACCCAAGGCAAAGAAATAAATATTTACAGTTAAAGTTCATGCTTTTACCACAGTTGGAGTAAGACTATATAGTCCATGGTATTGCCAGCAGCACAGTACACTTTCCCTGGGGTTTTATGGCCTGTAAAGAGGTAAGACAATGACTTTTCCATAGAAAAGAATGTACACATTTAAACCTGAACATTTACCCATTCTTTTGGAAGAACTGTAGCTCACTGGGATAGAATTTACTATTATCCATAAGTGTTCAAAATAAAACACAATCTCCATCAGTTGTGCATCAAAATTATTTAACAGGAACTACTCTCAAGTGCAGGTATTGCAGGGTAAGTTCCAAGCAATAGGTGAATAAAGGGAAATTTTCTGCTTAAATTGTGTCTAATAAATTGTAATTCAACCATACCCTTAAAAGGGAACAAGCTATAATTTCAGAGCATACTTTGTACTTGAAAGAATTAAGAGTATTTTGTCTTTTGGAATTTTTAGGTGCTTTTACGCAAGGTGGATAAATTACAGGGTTTTTCCACTACAAAATCTGTAATTCTCAAATAGTAGGTTCTGCTATAATGAGGAGCTAAAATACATTCCAACAAATTTAACTATGCTTTAATCTATCAACAAATGAGGAAAAACTACTTCCTCTCCAAGGAAATATTTTTAAATGCATTACCTCATCTCATCCCCATTAAACTACACCAACCCAAACTCTTCACCCAACTACATGAAACAAAGCTGGATTGTAGGGTCCTGATTTGATGTCAGCTGGACTGCGACAAGTCTGGAATTACTCCAAAGTAAATCAGTTGAAGTAGTCCAGACCTACACCAGGGAAGTTGAATCAGAATCTGACCCTCTACTTCTAGGAATTATGCCAAAGATGATATATAAACCCTTTCACCCTATACCTTGGAACAAAGGCACTGACTATTGGCATTACATTTCCTTGCTGTAAGTAGGTCAGGAAAAAAGAAAAAGCTGAGTAAAAATCATTAAATGTACAAGGATTAGTCTTCATCTTTCTACTTTATACACCTGTATTTACACATGAGAACAGGTGCTCTGTACTTTATAAAGACAAATACACCATTTACATGTTAGTATTTTTGTTTGTCTTAGTAAACCTATTTTCTGGAATATAAATCAGCAATGTTGTGGTATCTGAGTCCAACTCTTATATCTGCTTTCTACTTGCCCACCTGCAGAATTGAAATAAACACTGTTGCTGGTTTCCTTAAAAAAAAAAAAAAAAAAAAAAAAGAAAAGTCTGCTCCTGCTCAGATGGGTTCCTTTCCAAAATTCAGGAATACATACCATGATATCACCCCCAATTATTAATTTACCAAATTAACTACAGCAAAAAGGAAACCAAACAACCTCTTTTAGCTGGTGCATCACCATGAACAGTGAAGACGTATGCTCTGGCAAAAAAAAGTTGTCTGAAAGCTGCTGGGGTAGGTTTGAACGCTGACCTCTGCCACAGCAAATGCAACTCAGCCTTCAATTTGAAATTCAGTTTCATCAGTGACATACACACCGGCTTCTGCTCTCCAAATGCTTAGTATACACCAAAGGGAAGGAAAGGGACTGTGGCAGGGAAGAACAGGTCTGCTGGCTAGCTAGCATAGCCCAAATCAGTTAGTTACCTGTCCAGGACTATCCTGCAGCACAGTTCCTCAAATAGATGAACTTTGTAGCACCCTTATCTGTCTCCATGGATAGTCTCCCCATACACAGTTACAGACACTGCATTTGTAATTCTAAGTGTTGACCCTCCAGGTTACTTACACATTTCCAAAATCATTATGTTCTAACACATAAGTTTCTGGCAAGATGATGTGGTATTTTCCCTGCTAATTTTGATGTGATGCTAAAAGCACGAGATACAGAGCCAGAAAATTTTCTTCAAAGAGACCTATGTCAGGAACGAAATTCATGAACTTCCAGAAGACCTGAACATCCATCAGCCTTTCACCTTTTGGAGGTACCAGTAAGTTTGATAAAGTTTTCTTGAACATGAGCACTTAAAGTTGATTTTAGAAAACTCATAGACACACACACACACCCCCTTTGTAGTCATACATATCCCAGAGACAATAAAAAGTTTTACACAAGTAATCTCATCTGAAATATATAAGCAGATGCAAATCACAAGCATTAGTTGGGAGGTATTAATAAGGCTTCTTACCTATTAATGGTTTTTTTCCCCAGAATACAGCACATTAAGCTGTTCTAAAAGCAATTCTAGTGCATTCATATTCAAATTCACAACTTTGAGACCCGTAACATACTCCAAAGTTCTAAAACACGAATTACAACAGTCAATGCTGCATTAGCTCTAATATTTAAATTATGCCATCTGTTTCCTTGCTATGATGTTGGTTTGCTGCATGCAATTCCTTCAATTTCCTAACAGTATACCCACTTCAACAGAAAAAGTACTGGATACTATCTTATCTGGTACAGAACAAAACTATTATTCACATTTCCACAATGAACTTCCTAACTGGTGCTTTGCCAAGAGTTTAACCTGCCGTTCAGTTTCTAAGTTCATTTGGCAGCCTAGAAAGTTCTTGCATATCATCTCCTCCTCTCTCCACACAGCAAATTCAGCTGATTTGATTTATAAACAACCACAACATCCACAATCTTAAACTCTGCAGAACATATCTGCACTACAAAGTGTAAATACTCAGTCTGGCATCTGCAGTTTTCTAGTAGTTACAGAACATGTGAAGGTGGGACCACAAAAGAACTCCAGAGGAAAAAATTGGTTTGTTTGAGAGAAGGAAGTTAAATATACATTGACTACCATTCAGTTGGGCATGTGTGGCATTGCCTGCCCACAAAACAGTCAGAAAACAGTTCTTCACTGCTCTCAGTGCCTTACTAAGTAGATTAACAGTGAAATTACAACCAATGCAAAACAAGTATTTACCCATGTCCTGAGTGTTATTCGCGTTTCCTGTCCCAACTGTTCCTCCTTACCATCCAGCAATAACGAAATAAAAAGTCAGGTAGGTCTTTAATATGCATAAATACATATACACATACGTACATGCACACAGGGGTAT
>JAYRBT010000082.1:130610702-130636562 GCA_036023395.1 Myiotriccus ornatus | reverse complement strand
ATAACGAAATAAAAAGTCAGGTAGGTCTTTAATATGCATAAATACATATACACATACGTACATGCACACAGGGGTATCTATAAAGAACAAGCTTCTACCCAGTGCAATACAACAGGTAAGTGGGATTGCTGCTTCCTCACTTGTTAAATAACCATCACAATACCCCAAACAAGGGAATCTAAAGCAACAAAGTAGGAAATAGGGAACTACAGTTTTAAATGAGAAAAAGAAGCAACATCAGATTCCTCTGAGACAAAAATTCTTCCCCTCCACCTAGGCAACACTTCTGAACTGTCAACATTTGAACTGCTTCTCAGGCAAAGTGGGATATGTACAAATGTTGAATGTCAAAAGGTGTAAGAGGCAGCTCACTGGAATGAAACTGTATTGCAGAACAGAACTCGTACAGAGATGAACACAGAAACGTGATTCCTCATGTAGAGAAGAGAAGCACCTGCTTTTGGTTCAAACAAATAATACATATTTTGTTAACACTGGCATTTGGCATAAGTTTATGAGTTTTCATATGCATGAATAAAGAGAAGTGTCCATATATGAGGTCAAACAGTTTTACTGGCTGCTGGCTTACATAATTTGTTTTCTAATTTTTTTTTTCTTTTCAAATAGAACATGATTTGCCAGCGGCAAGTTACAGTCAAATTCTAGAATCAATTTAAAAGAATGCTATAGAAGCAGAAATAAAAAAGGAACAGGGAGAGACACAGAAAGAGAAATAGGTTAAAATGACTGTTACTTGTGGTCTGTTTGATAACAATAAAAATACACTCAACAATACACAAGTTTCCACTTGAGACATGGGGAAATGCTTCAGTCAGAACTCACTCCCCTAGCACAGCCTGCAGCTTCTATACCAACGAATCTCTAATCCTAACCCAGTTGCAGGAAAAAATCACAGAGATGTATATCCTTCTCTTGTTTTCAGAAACATCAGCCCATGTGCAACAAGCTCATAACACTTCAATTTTCAGCAAACGAAAATCAGTATTTTCCATCAACAAAGATGGTGTTGAAAAAACTTATATGAACATTTGTTGATTTAACATGAAGTTTTGAGATTCTGAATTCTCACCATGTTATTTCTCAACTCAATTTTGAAAATGGACCTATTCAGTTTCTTCACACTCTATGTTGAACTGAAATTGCCAAGATCCGGGACACGCTCTAGTCCCAAAACACAACTCTTGGAGAAAAAAAAAAAAAACAAGACACATTGGCCTTAATTCAGAAACATCAGTTTGGTAGGGCAGCTGATAACCACTCAATATATAATTTAGTGGCATAAGACTGATCAGACAAAGACAGGCTTACACAACACATGGAGAAGTAAAGAAGCTACAAAAAGGCGTGGAACCAACTTCCACAGCCAACTGTCAAAGCACAATTATAGCTAAACTGGAGGTCTAAGTAGAAAGGAGGAACCCAACTACCAAGTCAGTGCCCGCATTTTAAGTGTATAATGAAACCCCAGCACACATAAAAGAACAATGTAAGAAAAAAGTAAGAGAATTAACAAAAATAAAGTGGGTAGAGCCAAAGATTATTTTAAGAGCATCTGCCCAAAAGCAAAAGGCTTTAAAAAGGTACAAATCCAAAACATATGTCAAATAAAGCACCGATTTCTGCTGAAATACAAATTGATGCAGAAAAAAACAAGCCCCATACCCACATCTATTTTAGAACCCATGAAATAACTGTGTTGTAGTAATCTGCTCTGAAAATGTTTTCTTCAAAACATGGGAGAAAATAATAGTAATATATTAAACTACAATGTCTGAAATATTTTGACAGATTCAATAAATTCAGCACTATGCAAGATTCCCAAAAGATACATACACGTGGGAAACTACTCCAACATGTCTAAAATTAGGATTACATCTTTCCAAAATATGGCATCCCGACAAGGTTCCACCAAAATAAGTGAGATATTTCTCGACTAGTCAGGTGTTCCAAGGCAAACAAGTGGAATTTTTTACATAAGCGTGCTACCCTCACCTGATTAAACAATCTACTTAGAATTACCTGTACAGCTACGAAAGCTTAAAGGACCACTAGGCACCACATCCAAAAAACACCCCTCCCCTTCATATCCATCAGGTGGCTTTCATCTCTTCTCACCTAACCTATTTGTCCATTTAGCTGCCTCAGCCTTCCTCTGTACTACTTCTATCTGCATCATCCTTTCCTCTTGCTACTTGAGAAAGACAGAACTCCAACTGATGTTCTACATAAGACCAACTAACTTCAAAGTCATGGTATAAAGAAGTGCCTTATCCTAAGCTAAAAAAGCCATAAATCTGATATAAACCATTTAGTGCCTGATTTTGTAAATATGTTTGGAACACTACAGCAAAGCAGAATGGGCTCCAGAAGAGCTCTCTTGGTTGCAGAATATGTGTGTTTCCATCTGGTTGCCTCAAACTTTACCTGCTAAAGGAAGATTGAAAATGGGCTGTTTAACAGTCTATAGAAAATTCATCAATTAAATGTGGTACCGTACTAGCACCACATAAGCATTTTAAAGAGACCTCAACCTCCAAACCTGGGGCATTGATTTGGCACTTAAAAGAAAGCTCATGCACAGTTTATGCATAAAGAATTAAAATATTAATGTATATAACCCAGGTTTATACATAAGTAAACATTTTTCCCTCTTTATTGAATTTAAAGGACAATTATGCTGGTTTTTTGGAGGGTAATGAGTTGTTTAAAACTTGTAAAGTGTTATTTCCCTTTTGGCAAGCCATGTTTCCCCATACACAACAGACATTTTAAAAAGGCAAAGAGCCAATCTAAGCTAGTATAGTCAAATAGTAATCAAAAAACCCAAACAGCCTTTAATTCTAAACATTTAAATTTGAGAAAAGCAAAATGGCAATTTAGGATAGATGACAAGAAGTCTAGTCCATATGCCTAAGACCAACTGTCCAAGTATAGTAAAAGATAGAAAGTACCACAAATTATGACAAGGTAACAACCTGAGGTCTTGAACTTCAACAACACCCCTGCAGTTGGAAGGCATTACTACTTCTGGAAAAAATTTGTTTTTAAACAAGCCCTCCACTCAGAGAGCAGCCGTAAGATCCATGTCAAGTTTCGGCTACCACCACTGCATTATGAGGACTGTCCTTTAATCATTTTTTGCAAGCCAAAGTAAACCATCCATTTAGAAGTAGTTCAGGCAACAGAAGGAACAAGACAATAGGAATTTTTGAGCTTTACTTCCAAAATGAGAAAAGCAAAAACTTCTTGCTCTCCCCACCAGTACTGAAATAAATTCCACAATACACAGGAGTACAAATAAATATCAGCAAAACTATGGGATATCTACATGTGATAATAACACAATAACCTTGAGGTTTGTCAGTATGAAGGACATAAGGACTTCTTCATGGCTGGATTGAGTTTGCAGGGCAAGGTTTTGGTAGCAGGGGTCTACAGGAGTGGCTTCATGAGAAGCTATTAAAAGTTTCCCTTATGTCTGAGGGAGGCAATGCCAGCTGGCTCCAAGAGGGAACCCAACACTGGCCAAAAGGCCATCAATGACAATTATCAGATAAGCGATTTAAGACGGAGAAAGAAGATATTGCACAGAAGCAATTGTGGCCAGAGTAGAGAGGAATGAGAACGTGTGAGCTGAAGAACTCTGCTGACACCAAGATCAGTGCAGGAGGGGGTGAGGTGCTGCAGGCGCTGGAGCAGAGATTTCCCTGCAGCCCACAGTGGAGCAGATATCCACCTGCAGCCCGTGGAGGACACACACAACTGGAGCAGGTGGACATCTGAAGGAGGCTGTGAGCCCGTGAAAAGCCCACACTAGAGCAGGCTCCTGGCAGGACCTGTGGACCCATGGGGAGAAGAGCCCAAGCTGGAGAGGGTTTGTTGGTAGGACTTGCGACCGTTTGGAGGACCCATATATGGACAAATTCCAAGAAAACTGTCCAAAATTAGAACCACATTAACCAGCATTCAGGTAACCAAGACAGATTATTGCCTCATGTTGAGGCAACACAATGGCAGTGAGAAAAAAAAGAAAAGTGCCTGCAGGAGTCTTTGAACAAATTCACAAAGGCAATTTCTTCTTTCATAATATTCTTTCAGAATAACTGCAATCTAAAGCATCAGATACTTTGCATTTACAATCTATAAAGTGGTTAGTAGGAAAAAATATAGGTAAATCACATGGTCACTCTTCTTTGCCCAGCTAGAACACTGAAGAGTAATTCAGCTTTAAGCAAAGCTGCTCAGCATCTCCTCTTTAGCCTCCTTTGGAAACAGCGGAGATAGAAGACAAAGTGTCTGAACCAAATGCTGCAAGGCCTTTTCTAGCAGCTGTTACAACCTGCCTTTACTACTTCCTCTACTGAAAGAGTAAGTTTACTAAATGCTTTTGTAAGAGATTTGTAGGGCATGGTATTTCTCCCTTGGAAAGATAATATCCTCGAAAAAGAGAATCTCCTACCTAAACCACATCTATCAATTCACAGAAAAATGTAAGAGCTCTTCATACTAGAGTTCTTGAAAATGGCATAAAACACAACTAAAGACTCTGCCAAATCTTCCTGAGCCTTTGGAAAAGACTAAACAACTTAAGTCTGATTTACACAAAGGAATTTGCTTTAATTCAAAATAACATGGAAAACTGCTCTTGTTACTTATATATACTAATTTGTATGCATACACACACAAACATATAAATTCCCTTTTTTCTTATATTAATCTATGAAAACACAAATAAGAACTGCTTATAAGAACTGGCTGCTTAGTAAGAATTTCAGATTCATCATTAACCTGAGATGATGATTCAACACTAGCTGATGACATCTTTGCCTCCTGCAGGGCAGTTCTCAATGTAATCTTCACTTTAAACTTTGCATATGAGTGTTAAAACTCAGTGTCAGATTTAATGAACTAAAGAGACCACTATGAAAGTGAGCAAGTTTCAAATAAAAAATATTTCAGAAATAAAGACCTTGAGCTTCTACATGAGGAAACAAAAAGCACAAAGGTGGGCCACTAAAGACTCTTCGTAAAGTCTTCTGATTTCAAGTTTTATCATAATTTTGCTGTCACAGAACAGCAGAGACTCAAATGTAAAGAAAACAGCACCGCTTGTCCATACAGACACTTTCCATTGAACTGCTACAACCCAGGTGAGGACAAAAACAACAAAGCACAGCATCAGACTTGGAGATAGCTTTACCATTTAAGCAAAAACTTTATATAACTATACCCTCATTAAACATAAGCCTTGTGTCTTCACTTTCAAAGTCCTTCAAAACCTGTCTACACACCTTATCTCCCATCTCGATCATTTCCCGGTCAAGACCAATTCCTGCTTTCAGCATTCTTTGATGGCAGTCCCTACCGACTCTCAGATAAGAATCTGTCTGCTATTCTGACAGTCACATCGCGGGCTGTTCTCCACTGTTTCCACACAGTTATTATATTCCTTCACGACTTCCTTTGGCACACCTCCTGAAAGGAGAAGTGCTCAGTTGTCTGTACGCTGATCCAAACTACTCGATTTCCCTGGTGCCCCTGTGCTTCTACTTAACAGTCTTTCTCAATATCATAATTAGTTATCCTCGGAGTACAGAGAATCTTCATCTTCACATACATCAGCATATTCCTGGTGTGCTGTGTCCTGATTAAAGGCAAGAACTCAGAAGTGAAGCAATAATACAGATAACACATTTCTCCTTGATCTCCTCATTGCGTCAGTTCCAAGACTAAAAACCACAGATATCAAGGCTGAACATGAGGAACATTAGTCTTGTGGTTAGTCATAATTGCAGGAAGGTGAAGAAAACAGACACGGGTTTAGAGGCTTGTCCTTTCCAATTTGTACTACCTGAATTTAAAGCCTGTGGTTTGGGCACAGAGGTATTGTGGCACGGAGAGGCAAAGAGAAAAGAGCAAAGAATTTCAGACAGGACAAAAGGAGAAAAAACTCTAGGAGGCAAAACAGCAGTCAACACAGATTTAACAAGGTGTTTGCAATTCTGTATAAAGTCGTGAGATTTAATATATGAGATAGGTAATGAGAAGAATATAATACCAGAACTTTAACTACCTTCTATAACAGTACATAGCACTCATGTATAGTGTCAGGAGAGTCAATTACTATACCTCAAATACAACTCAAACAAACTTCAATCACATTTAAGTGTGTAATAACAGATTTAACAATCATATTTACCAACATGTTTCATGAATTTGAGAACATTCTAAACGCTAACACTTAAAACTCAGTGCTGCAGAAGATTACATTAAAGAGAAAAAGAAAAAAAAAAGCAGGCACAGTTGCATTAGGCTGACAGACACCAAAAAGCAATGCACAATGCCTCACACCAAAATTCTATTTCAGGTACTGCCACTAAACAAAGTCATAACCAAAAGCGCACATATAGAGCATGTTCAATAGAACACCACTTTAATCACTGCAAAATTCTATTCCTGATTCACTTCAGTTTAATTTTCTTGTAAAGTAGCCATATTTAACATTTGGTTTTTAAAAGCAGTACTATCAGTCGTAAAAAAAGAAGAAAAGGAAGCAAAGCAGAGACAAAAGGTTAAAAGCAATGACCTTCAAAATGTTCAAACTTCAAAATTCACAAGAAATATCACTAATTCTACAACATAGATTTTTGTATATCAGTGAGTGAACTCACCACTTTTACAACACTTCTGCTTAGAAAAGGAGAACATTTGCATAAAACTAGAAGTTGAGCCATTACTATCTACACCAGACTTAGCTGAGGAGATGCTACAATAGCATGAACAACAAAAAAAACAACTAAACTAACACTTGAAGCTGAACGAACAATGACAAAGCATCAAAGTAAAGGGCAAATGTACAAAATCACTGCCATGGGACTGATACACTTCAAAAACATAAAAAGGAAGAGAGGTTTTTGCTCACAAAAAACTGCACGGTACACTGGACAATAACTTCAAGCAATGTCACGTATTTTAATCTTCATACATCTTCAATAGAAACATTGTTTGAAATAGCCCCTTTCCAAAGAATACATATCTCACTAAGTTGGGGTCAGGAACTCTATTTTTTGCTCAGGTGAAATTATGCATGTGCTCATTAGAAATTTCACCTGAGGAAGGAAATGCAGGATCAAGATAATCAAATTGAGACCTAAACTAAACTTTCTTGGTAATTATGCTCTTCACAGATATGAAGTTCTTGGCAAAACAGTTCCAGTTGGAGCTAAATTCATTGAAAGTTCATTTTACTACCACTTTCCACAGAAATACTTTATTTTTTCATAGATTTTATTCACTGATTACAAAAATTTTTATAACAATTGGTTTTAGCGAAGTATTCTGCCATACAAGAAGTTAGAACACAAGAATTTGTCAAAACACTTTATTTTTATAAAACACTTTCAAATAGTAATTTAAAAAAATAAAATTCAAACTGTCAACTTTTTAAACCATATCCTCAGAAAACAGCATAAAAGTGCTTTCATTTACATTCTTGTTAGTCAAAGATAATCCTTCTATGGCACAGACCCAAATTTTATCCTCCTGGGTGTACATACCACTGAATAATTTGTTCAAATGTCAGTTGCAATTTTCAAAACTCCTTTCTTGCCTCTGAATCTTAAACATCTGTAATAAATACTTGTTTTGAGAATGCTTTACATTTGTGACACTTGACCTCTTGCTGTATGCACCACAAAATCTAAGTTTCGAATACCACGCAAGCAGGAAATCTGATCATTCCAGCAGTAGCCATCTGCAAGGTCCAATATCAAATATTAGTTCTGGGTTGCACAGAGTCGTGGGCTACAAATCTTTTCCTGCAACTCTTATAATTAGTTGCAATTTGCTGCTTCTAAAACCCATTTCTCATGGAACATCTGGTCTCAAAAAGCTTACCTTAATATTGGAAAAGTACTTAGCATTTGGCTGCTGGTGCGTGTACGTGTGTGTGTGTGCACGTGCACGGCTGCACATAGATTAAGTGTAACTACAGAATGCAAGCGTGTGCTTTGTGGGTGGCACAGCCAGGACTAGAGATTTCTACTCCAGCAAAAAAGCCTCTGAGATCTGGAACTGTAAAAGAATATTACAAGAAATATCAACCATCACAGAAAAGTGTTTGGCAATGTTCTTGCCGGCTTGCATCTATTTATTGCTGTTAAATGTTAACAGCTCATCAAGCACCCTACAAAACATTTGAATTTTGCATCAATTGGAATTTTCTTTTGCATGGTCCTCAATATAACTGAAAGACCACGCTGAAACTGAAGTGTGTGTGAACAAGGCTTTAAAAAAACCAACAAAAACAAACTAGAAAACTTCTCCGGAATCAAAACACCACACTAATTAAAAAAAAAAAAAAAGAAAAAAAAAAAAGTATAACTTTAATATATATAGGTACTTCTGGTTAACTACGTTAGACATATGACAAAAACTGAGCCACTTATTTCAGCTTCATAGTGCCAGAACAAAACCTTTTCTAAGCCTGTGAAACAGCATAATGTACAAATTGTTGTGAGACCTTTACATAAAGGAAGTCTTCCAAGTACTATACTCAAGCAAGCACTATAACTCCTAAAGGTAAGAATTAATTACAGTCCAGGATCTTTAAAACATTCCTAAAAAATGCCCAATGCTGAGTTGTGCAACATTCAACTGACTCAAGCAACCAGCACTGTTTCTTGAAAGGCAGAATGTGCAAGCCCTCAGGATCCTGCATTGCTCTTGAAAACCACTTCTTCTCTAGTCATGGGAAAATTCTGACAGAGCACTATTAACTTGCTTTCACATCTGCAAGAACTCTTTATTAGCTGCAGCTAAGAAAGAGTTTAAAAATAAGCACCAAGGAAGAGACTAACCATGACAAGAACATTATTAGCCTCTCAGAAATTAAAAGGGATCCCAGCTTCACATGTCAGATTCTTCAGAAGGCTTTGAAGAAAGTGACCTGTAGAAGCCATTATTCTCATCAACCTCTAGAAAAGCACTCATCACATTTCTTACCTGAGCACCATCCTTTAGCTTCAAGATGCATTCCATTGTATTGATAGTGATGACAACTGGTTCTGATCCCAATTTTGTCCATGGCACGTGAATCCGAAGTTCATGAATATGCCCACTTAAAAACGTAAATGGCAGTTTCAGCTCCTAACAACAACAAAGAATGCGGAATTAACTACTGAATCATATCAAAATTCAAGACACATTTGTAACTCAAAATAGTATAGTTCTATCACAAAACAAGTCACAATTTATTCTCCTTCCCCTAATCAATAGTGTGTCACAGGGCATGGGTTTTTCCTTTATAATCACTTGCACACTTACATTACAATTAGTCTGTTCACAGGAGATGTTTGGATTACCACGCCCTTGATAATAAAAGTTTAAAAACACCTCTCTCACATGAAGCTACCGGAAAATGTGCCACTATTCAAGGAACAAGCAGAAATGAGCGAGGTGGAAGTAAATGCTTAAATTGATATGCAACCTGTGTTAGAACAAACTTGGAATTAAACATTGACAATAAAACAGCAATGCAGTATCTTTGAAAATATTTTAATACTTAGAGTTGTAAGAGCTCAGTGCTCTTAACACTGCCTCACTGTTGGCCCATTCATATCAAACTGCTAGTGAACACAAAGTTATTAAATTTTTCGTTGGCAAAACTGGACTCCTCCTCACACTGCTTTAAAAACTGGTGCAAATCAGTCCAGAATTCCTAACAAATGCCTACTCCATCCAGCCAATGCAGAGATCTCAACTCCACAGGGCAGCCCCACTGAGCCAACTGCTGCATGCAGCAAGTCAGCAGGAAATATGGTGCCAAAGTGTTGCAATTTCTCTTATAGCTTCAGAGCGCTTAACAGGCACAGTGGTCAGGCTACAGACCTGGTCCCAGGATGAGAAACCAAGATTTGGAATAATGAAAGTAAGGGTTTACTGCAAAACAAAGGAACAATTTTTGATACTACGTCAGAATTTTAAGTCAGCGTTCTCAATACTAAGTATTCTAATTATGAGGTTCCAATGATAATTCATCTTCTTACCTTTCTGATCTCTATTCTAACATTTTTTACTATAAAATTTTACTGGAGGAAAAACAACAGATGTCTTCAAATTGCTTATAAGCCTGGTGTTTTCATCTTCATCTTAGACGCTGAGAACTACAGGTATATATCTTCTCAGATGGAGAAATAAGTGAATCTAAGTCTCCTAGATGTTGAGCGATAGCTTTGGCCAACCAACAACCACCCTCTAATCCAACTGCCCAACCAATTCAGGGGTGAGCCGAAGCTGTTAAGAGCATTGTGCAATTACACATTCACTGGCATGGGGCACCCACCTCCTCTAGGAAGCCTGTTCCAGTGTCCGACCACACCCTGGTCAATGCTTCTTAATGTCCAGTCTAAGCCTCTCCTGGCACAGCTTTGAACCATTCCCACATGTCCTATCCCTGCATACCAGGGAGAAGAGCTCAGCACCTCCCTCTCACATCCCCTCCTCAGGAGGCTCTAGAGAGCAGTGAGGTCACCCCTCAGCCTCCTTTTCTCCAAACCAGACAAGTCCCAGGTCCTCAGTCCCTTCTCACAGGATGTTGCCTCCAGCTCTTTCACCAGCTTTGTTACCCTCCTCTGGACACATCCTTGTTAAACTGTGGGGCCCAGAACAGCACACAGTGCTCAAGATGAAGCCACACCAACGCTGTTACAGTGGGACAGTCAGCTCTGTTGGTGAGGGTTGGCTGCTGATGCCAAGTTTGATGCATCCCAGGAGGGGGTTTGCCCTCTGAGCTGCCTGGGCACACTGCTGACTCCTATTAAGTCTGCTGCTGACCAGCATTCCCAGGCTCTTAATTGTTGTGTTTCTTAGTAAACTCAAGGACATAAAATTTTGTTCAGAACTCCAGAATTATCCTGGCAAGCCAGGGCTTAAGCACCTTCGCACCTTGGCTCAGTTTGGGTACACACAACATTCAGCTCAGAACTCCTCTGAATGAATAGATGTTAAATAGAGAAGGTCCAAGAAACTGAGAGGTCAAACAGGCAAGTTGCTAGAGAATTTTAGACAAACATCTAGAAGAAGATGCAGAAAGCCTCTTTTCCTGCACTGCTTGACCCTAGACCTATCCCTGCTGTATAGAGCTTCTATATGAATAAAATCTGGGGACAAGGGTATTTTGCCTTTAGTACGTGACATATAAAGTCTTAAAATCTGTCTATAGAATATTTCTGGGAAGCTAGCTTATGTCGTTATTTTCCTAATATCTTGAAATAAAATAATTGATAAATTTACAAATCATGAATATATAATTAAACCTTAGTCACGTTTTGAAAGCCCACCAAAATTTTCAATTTTCCTAAGCAATTAACATGTCCTAAGTTGAGAGTTGTAAAAAACTGCTATTACATCTGTGACAGCTTCACATCCTGAGATAGCCTCTAATTAGTCACCTAAAAGACTAGTCAACAATTCTTACTCAGGAATACCTATCACCATGACAGCAACAACAGCTGCTAATAGGAGCTGTTTTCAGGAACACTCGCCATTCTGCAGCTGATGCCTTTTCAGCCTCGCACCTAAAGAGCTAAGAGTAGACGAAAGTACATTAACTGCTGACAAAATCTTCAGAGAAGAAAACTACATAAAATTATAGCTTTTTTTTTTTTTTTTTTTGCCAAGTACAGCTTTCAGTTTATAAATCAATTTGGGGATTTTAATGAGCTTTCATTAATGAAGTTCAAAAAAAACACACCCGCCTCATGTTAGGGAAACTTCTGACTCCTTCCTCAGCCATGCTTACACAAAGTCACATCTAATTTCAAGTCCCCATTCTAAAAGATGACAGTTACAGAGTTTCTCATAAAAGGTTTGAAGAAAATTGCTAATTCTTTTTTCCAAATGTTTTTTCTTCATCTCATTCACTAAAATACTTAAGGATTTTAGCAAAAAGCCTCTCTCCTAAAAATTCAGCTGTATGCTTACAAATAAAATTTTAATCCAAACGCTTTCAGTTAAGACATTGAAAAGCAGGTACTGGGTAGTTTAGCTACACATGTTGCTACAGTAATCATACATTAAATTAAATAGAGCCTTTTATCCTGGAGTTTTGTTGTGGAGGTTTGGGGGGTTTTTTGGTTTTGTTTTGGATTGTTTGTTTGTTTTGGTCTTTTGGAGGGGGGGAAGTGACACAGAAATAAATCATAAAAAAACATGCAATTCAAAGACATCACAACTTGAGAGAGAATGCTTTCAGGGATCAAAACAGCAAACTATCACTGTTAACAGTAATAAATTCCCATTCCAGGCATGTAGTTATCTAATTTTTACGTCACTCATCAATACCACAATGTCTGTTTAGATCCTGACCTGCATTTACTTCAAAAGACATTCTAGAACAGCTTTTTCCACTATTTTCCAGATGGATTTAACACATTCTCAATATTGTCTAGTTAACTGCAAGATATTGAAAGAAACGGAAGTAGGAATTATTTCAAAGTGAGGTGATACAAGCAAATGCACAAGATATTTAAAAGACAGTTCTTTTCCAAAGAAATTTAGATACAAATGTTGTCTAGTGTTATTCTAATTTCCTTTAAGCAATGCAGAGAACTCTTTGTTGTACTATTTCAATAGACCATACAAATGTGTGCCCAATTTATAAACCTGTTCATCATACAACATAACAAAAGACCACTTTTATTCCTCCTCATTTCCTATGCAATCTTTCCCCTTTCATTAAGTACTGCTTGGAATTCTTAATATTTCTTCTGTACTCATGACTGACTAGACATTACTTTTTAGATTTTACCTTTACATCACATAGATCCTTCACAAAAATATTATATGACTAAAAACAAACTTCCGGGCTTGGCCCATAAACAACAGACTAATACCATGCAAGACTGCAGACTAGATGACCATGATCCCCCTTTACCTAAAATCTCCCCTTGCTCTAAAACACAAGACTATCCCAAACTTTGGAGTGATCAGCAAGTACTTTTCTCCACATGACCATTAACTCAAATACCTTTTCTTCACAGTCAAGGCTGTATTTCACAAGTAACCCAGTGACACATAACACGGACACCTAAAATAAAGATATTTCAATGCTCTAGTTTCCTTAAAATTCTTTAAGTACATTGGAAGTTTTCATATTTCTTTATAAATTCTTTCGGATATGAAAATAATATACACTGGTAATTTTCAGAAACCAGCTTTTCAAGGGAGCTCCCTGCCAGCTGCAAAGGCTTGGGTCACTGTACTATCACACACTATATACCCACAGACTTCTGCTGAGCAGGTGTAAAACACCATCCCTTCCACAAAAAAGAGAAAGACACCCTAAGGTCCATGTGTCAGACAAGTTCCAAAGAATAAGAAGAGTCAAATTACAATCACTACATTTCACAGACACAGAGCCAAATAATGTAAAAACAATGAGTCCGAGTTAAATTTTGCATTCATCGCATATTCACATCCCCATTCAAGCTGATAAGTCATGAGCAGAGGTATATATGGTAACACCACAAGAGCCATGACACTATTAGAATGAGCTGGATATTTAGGAACCCAGCTGACACATAGGTAGACAAGGACGAAGGCAAGGATCACCCACCAGCAAACTATAACTACTGGAAAGGGAACATCACCAACGACAGCAGCAAAATCCTAACAGTGTCAGGTAACACAGCAAGTTTAATATATCCATCACAAGTCATCATTTGTTATTAGGACAAGCTTTCTCTCTATACAGCAAAGCATTGAAACACCTTACCCAGAGAGGTTTTCACAAGACAGGAGATTTCAAGACTCAACTGGAGAAAAACACAAGTTGGTCTGACAATACTGGCAACAGCCCTGCTCAGAAGAGGAGGCTGGACTAGATGACCTCCAGTCATCTGCACCAGTTTCTGACCAGTCCTTCTTTGGGTCTACAATACATACATTTAAAAAGGGGGAACACATCCTACACAATCGAAGTCTAGTATGCACATCAGCTGTATGGACAAGCTGTATCAAGAAAATGAGGAACAACTACACTTGAGAGAAAACAGAGAGGCCACGAAATACTTGAAGACAGACAAGTCAGGCTCTTTAAAAAGCACAGAAAATAGGACAGGATTTCTTGAAAGATTGTCTCCTCTTCCAGAACAGGACCAGAGATTCTTAATTAACCATAAGTACTTCTTCCATATTTTAAAAAGTGCCCCCAACAGAGACTATGCAGTCTCCTCAGTCTACTCCAATGTCTCATAATCGAACCAAAAAATGAGATTTTCATTTATTTTCAACCTAAGACTCCCTATGTGCAATTTATTCCATCGTTTCTTGTTACATCCAAATAATTCTTGCCCTATCTTGTCTCACCTTATTTTATTCAAAATTAAAAATGCATTCCCTGACTATTTCATTCTTCTTTCAACGGATGTATTGTCTAGATTTCCCATTCTTCTTTGTTGCATTTTTCTCAGTTCCTTCACCTGGTTGGACTATACCTGGGCAAAGGACTCTAGCTAAGACTTGCTAACACCATCTACAACAAAAAACAGCTTTACTCATCCCACACACTCAAGCTGTCAACTCAGATAAGCATAAAAGGAAGCCATCCTGCTGCTAAAACTTAATTAGTTTATACTGACAGCAGACTCCAAATTCTGTATCTAGTGTTCTACTGGGTCAAGCTTGCCTTTAGTCTCTGATCTAATCTACACAAAGCAGCTGACCAAATCTGTCCCTCAACTACTCTTAAGTTTAGATACAACTAGAATGATGAAATCTTAAGTGAGAAAACCAGAGAACACAAATCTGTGTTTAGCATGCATAATTAAAGAGATCCTGCTTTACTTTGTGACATTCTGAATTAGTTACTATATGCAATTAGTAAATATGACTGGAAAAGAAATTTAATTAATGTTCACACAGTAAAACAATGGTTACTGATAGAAGAAAAATATCCATAAAAAAGCCTTCCTCTTCACACCCCATAAGTTACAAAATGTGTAAAGAATTACCATTCATTGCTAAACAAATGGCACGAAATTAAAGCAAGAATAACTAAATGCAGGGGGGAAGAATGGACTTGCATAAGAAAACCAGCAAGCACTGAATGACTATTTAGCTGTGCAGACCAATCTAAATAATTCAGTCAACTTCTTTTAAATCAAAGGCACAGACTGTAACGACTGTAAACATAACATACCTGTTCAAGTACATCCAACTTTAGTTCAAGTTTACTAAGCACAACATCTCCTCCCCAGAGTGACAACTGCAGATCTGAAGGCTTCAAGTTCTTTATGTAGCGATTCACATAACTCATCAAAATAGGAGTTACATAGGACTCCAGCATCCTGGAAGATATCTATATTACAGGTCAAGCACTAAGGAAAAAGGACAAGAGATTGAGTTATTAGTAACAAATCTGCCGGCCTAATTTTCAAATAATGCACCAGTCCCACTCTTTGAATGTATGAAAATAATTCTAAACATGTTTACAGGTAGAGACACACATAGTTAGATATAAAGATAAAGCATATAGCAAGATGAAAGCACATCTATTTGGACCTACAAATTTTCAGCTTACATATATATATATACATACCTGTGTGTGTATATATGAACTAGTATATATGAACTAGTAACTGGCTTGCTCAAAAGAAAAGCCAACCAACCAAACCAAAAAACAGAAAAGATGATCAAGCAGTGGACCATGCTTTCACACAGCATTTAAATGACAGGAAAACTGCTTTTTAGAGTCAGCAAAAGGATAACTTTTGATAACATCAAAAAAGGACAACTTTTAACAGACGAAAGTGCACACTGAAGCATGCCCTTAGATGCCCCTCTTCTGACCCCGGTGTCAGTCTCCGAGCACCGTGTCCAAGGCAAACCCGCCAGTTTCCTGCTCCTCTGAACTCCAAGACATAAACACCCTCCACGACCCGAGCCGAGGTCACTCCCCTACATCCCCACATATTCCACACCCCCGCCGTCCCGAGGAGACCCTTCCCCGCCCCATCACCGCCGCAGCCTCACCCGGACACCCTCACGGCGCCGGGCAGCCCCCGCCCGTACCTCCGGGACACATCCTCACGCGTTCCTCCCCAGGTCGCCACCCCCCCCCCGGGCCCTTTACCTGCCCCGGCAGCCCCCGGCTCGGCGCCCCCGGGCGGGCCGGGCCGCGGGACCCCGCGCTGGGCGCCCCGCGCTGGCAGCGCTCCCGTCCCGCTCCCGTCCCGCTCCCGGCCCCGGTCCCGCCGCCCCAACGCTTCCGGGTTCCGCGGCGCGTGCGCGCTGCGCCGCCGGCCCCCGCCGGAAGCGTTTGGCGGGAGCGCAGGGGCGGGGCCAGAGGCGGCACCGAGGGCGGGGGTCACGTGCCCTACAGGGGGCGGGGCCCGGGAGGGGGCGGGGCCTGCTCCGCGCGTGCCCCCGAGGGGAGGGGGCGGCGCCCGCCGGGGGAGACCGAGTTGGGCGGGAACAGGTCTGTGGGAGCGTCGAGGGCAGCCTGTGACCCAACACCACCGTGTCCACTAAACCATGGCACTGAGTGCCACGCCCAGTCTTTCCTTAAGCACCTCCAGGACGGTGATGCTACCACCTCCCTGGGCAGCCCATTCCCGTGTCTATAATCACCCATTTTGTGAAGAAATTCTTCCTGATGTCCAACCTAAACCTCCCCTAGGCAGCTTTAGACGATGTCTCCTCATCCCGTCACCAGTTGCCTGGCAGAAGAGTCTGACCCCCACCTATAACCTCCTTTCAGTAGTTGTAGAGAGTGATAAGGTCCCCCCACTTCTCTCCAGGCTGAGCCCCACACAGTTCCCTCAGCCGCTCCTCATCAGACTTGTGCTCCAGACTCTTGCCCAGCTCCACTGCCCTTCTCTGGACACACTCCAACACTTCAGGGTCTGTAGTGAGGGGCCCAGAACTGGATACAGTTTCCAACAATGTCCTTCCATGGCATAGTGGCCTGGCTGCCCCCCAGATGTGTGTGAGCCCCCACTGCAGCATGGTGGGCTCTGGCCTGGAGCATCACAAATCCCTAGGATATGCCACTGTCCCAGCCAGCCCAGCTCCAAGGTTTGATGAGTGACCGTGTGGAGCAACCCTTGGTGGTGGCAAATGCTTGTTGTTTCCACAGTGCTTAATAAAAGTGGGCATTTTCCGACTTGCTTTCGAGTGAAGTTCCTCTTAGGTTCTGAATTTCACAATTTCAAATGTGGGAGGAGTTCCTGTCACCCAGGAATGCCCTTGATTTTCTGTGTGCCCAAAGCGCTTCTCACTATGTTGATCATAGAGAAAAGCCTTTGCCAAAAGCCTCAAGCCCTTTTGGGGTTGCTCCTGGCAGGAAAAGCCCTGGAAAGTTGAGTTAATGGACTCCTTGGTAGTTGACATGTGGAAAGGAGATGGGCCCATTTCCGTCAGAGAGAAGTGCAGTAGGCATTGCCTGTGGGCAAGGCTTTGATGTAGATAATGAATAAGCTTTTATAAAGTCCTCTGATTTGAGTTTTAAAGAAAATCCTGGGATATGCCTGTTGAGTTACATATTCCTCCTGGAAATTTTTTAATACCATATGTTTAATCTGCAGTGTAGTTATGTGGCTGAAGAGACAACACTATAGAGCATTTGAGATAGTTCATGTGAAGCCCAAAGAACGAGCACTCAGGTAGGAGCCTACCCCCCACAGCAGTACCTATGCTGAAATCAGGCTGAGCTAATGAAGGTCTGGAGGCTCCAGCTCCTGTTGGATTACCTGTCTGTTCTTCCTCTGGTATACACATGCTGAGTTAACCATGAATCTAACCTCATTTTGCATACACCATCACCTCACTTGCTGTGCCATCTTTCACTCGTGAATCACAGCCCATAAAACAGTATTCACCTCAGAAAGAACTGAGGCAGCTTGGACTGCTTGTTTGATCATTCTTCAGCAACCTGTGGCTAAGAGGTGGTAGCAGGCAGGTGAGGGACAGAAAGATTTTAACAGCATCAGTGGTCTTTAATTAAGATTGTGCTTCTGAGTTACAATTTCTCTAGGACTAACACTCTTAAAGAGTTCCTTTACAGAATGCTGCATCTGTGCTAGAGAGTGGTGGAAGTGAAGAATTTTACTGGTAAAACTTCTTGTGAGTCTGCACAGCAAGCCAACTTAGGGAAATAATCCATGTTAATGGAAGCAACATCATTTATAGAACAGCCTCCCTGTAGAGTTGCATTGACACAGCAGAGGGATGGGCCAACAGATAAGTGTAATGTTGAAGCACACCCTAAGCATGCATCAAAAGCCCTCATTTCAACAGAAAAACATTCCTCTGTTTCGTTGTCCATTATGTGATTAATTTTGAATGACACATCCAATCAGCACTGGAATGTTTTTTGAAAGTTTAGAATTGAAGACCAACGCCCTATTTTGGTGAAAAATCAGTAAATTAGAAGAAGAGTAGGGGAAACACATAGTGCTCCTGGCAGCTCCTTGGCAGATCTAGCAGCTGAGAACAACTCTGTAATTTTCCTGGCAATTATTAGCATTTCATTATAACTACCTCCATCTCAGTTCTAGTTCAAGTATGTTGACGCCCTGAATAATTTATTTCCTACAGAAGGGAAGAAAAAAAATAGAAAAAAAAAGGGAAGGAAGGGATCATGCAGGAATAAATCTTTGAAGGAAATGAAATGGGTGGCATGAGAGGGTTCCAAAAAGTCCCTGATGTACAGAGGGATGAGAGTACATGGGGAATTTGCAGGTAGCAGGCAGGTGGTGTGCAGTAATGAACTTGGGCATACTAAAGCAATGAGGGCGTGTCTGCCAGAAATGTCAGCTGCTTCAGCTAGTCCAATTTATTCAGTATTTCAGCACTTCAGTGAAACATGCAGGATAGGTATAATTAAAAAGTGCAGGTCTATCGGTATGCACATCTTGTTCATTTTTATAACTTGAGAAATTGAGAATGCCTTAAAAGCTAACAAATTTAGGTACGGTATAACCTGGAGACTGGAAAAGTGCACACAAGATCCTGTAACTTTTGGCCAAAAGGGAAAGAAGAACAGCACTTCAAGGAGGTTCTCAGGAAATGTGTTTACCTGCAGAGTACTTTTTCTTGATAAAAGAGTCTGTCAATGTGTTTCTAGCTTCAGTGTTGCTGCTATGGGCGATTTGCCATTTTCTGCAAAAGAAGCAGGTTCAATGAAATACAAACAAGAAAGTAAAAATGGAGTTCAAGAAAAAAAATACAAAAGTCTAGAAAAGGTAGAGGATGATTAAGTGTCTCTTACAGAATCATGCAATCACAGAACTGGGGTTGGAAGGGACTTCTGGAGATCATCAAGTCCAACCCTCCTGCTAAAGCAGGTTTGCCTAGAGCAGGCTGCACAGAAAGAGAAAGAGAGTCCACAACCTCCCTGGGCAGCCTGTTCCCTGGGTTCTCTGTCACTGTCACAATAAAGTTCTTCCTCATGTTCAGGTGGAACTTCCTGTGCATCAGTTTCTGCCCATTGCCCGTCATCCTATTGCTTAGCAACATCAAGAAGAGCCTGGCTCCATCCTCTTGACACTCTCCATTCAGGTCCCCTCTCAGTCTTCTTCCCTTCTCCAGGCCAAACAGGCCCAGCTCCCTGAGCCTTTCCTTGTAACTGAGGTGCTCCAATCCCCTAATCAACTTCATAGCATTCCACTGGACCATCTCCAGTAGTTCCTTGTCTTTCTTGAACTGGAGAGCTCAGAACTGGCCGCAGCACTCCAGATAAGGTATCAACCAAGGCAATCTACCTGAGGCTGCGGTCAAGAGGAAAAGCAAGGAAAACAGACATTTAAATAAATTTTTAGATATTTGGCCCAGGTAGTTTTTAGGACAGGAGGGAATCTGAGGTTACTGACCAGGAGGGTTGAGAAACAACCTGTGAGGATCTCCTTTTTCCACTGGAAAAAGGCTTTCAGTCCTCTAACCTCCTTCACTACATCCCTTGGCTAACACTGAATACTTTAAAGAGGATAACTTACTGGGCAAACTGCTGTTCACGTCTGTCCTGCTCATATGCCTTCAAGTATAGCAGCCTGGATATGGGCAGCTGGTCCCAGAAGCCTCCACTCTGTCAACATGGGAGAAAACTTCACTGTTCTATGATTCTTTCCAGCCTACTGAGGTGTCCCATAGACAGCATGAGACTACGATGTGAAGGAGTTGGTAATCATAAATAAAAAGAGGTACTTTGGAAACACCTGTGAAGGAAATACACATTTGTAACATTTCTTGTTGGTTCCTTTTTCTGTTTTTACTGCAAATTATTATTTGTAGCAAATTATATTGTATCTTATGTATATATTATAATATATAAGAATAATGCATTATAAACATATTATGATTTGCTCTCACTGTTTTACTGGGAATTTCCTGACCTCAAGTCTAAACTGACTAAAAATATGTATCTTCTAATATTTTTCAAACATAAAAAAAGATACGTCAACAAAACCAAACTATATAAATCAGTCTGCTTTGCCATTAGAAGTAAATAGCTTATTAGGTACATCATGTTATCTATTTATTAAAGCATATATAGCCATAAGAAAATGGGAAACAAAAATTGCCATGTCACTTTTATTACTATCGGGTTATTTTCAAGTTCATCAAAATGCAAATAGATTTGAAATTTGGAAACAATAAAAACAAATTTTTTAAAAAAATGCACGTATGCTTTCAATGTAATCTGAATTTTAGGTATATTCTAAATAGTCTATCATAAGTTTTATTTGTTCTTCTATTCCCTAAATTCTGCCTGAAAATCATACTGAAGAAACTTTCAGCTGTAAGCTTGAAGTAGACATTTTTTTTCAAGTGTTAAGGAAAATAGACTAAATCGTGGCACCTCTAAAAAGTATTAAAAAAAATTAAAATAAATTTAGGTTTTGTAACTATGATTATGAGCAAGAATCTGTTGAAACAGTTACATTCACACCAAGTAAAACAAACACACACCCAAAAAAGTATTATTTTAGTGACCAAAGGTCAGGAAATTCTGGGAGCAGGTACCTTTTGATGTAGAATCCCAGCTCATTGCTGCCTCATCTGGCATTTTAGGAAATTGCTTTTCCCGAGTCTGCTAAATTTAAATCCCTGCAGCAGCCTGGGGACAGAATGCTCAAGGGAGTGGGGAGAGAGGCACATTTATGCAGATTCGGGTGCTAACCCGGCTCAAGCTTCACCAGCTTCCCCCAGTGTCTCCCCTGTCGGTGCGTGTTCACTCTGAGTTAACAGGGCGAATGTCTGTCGACCTCCCTCTTCAGAAGGGTGAGCAAAGGACTAAAAATTGATTTAGCCAGGATGAGTGGCACTGGGGAGAGAAGGATCTGGTCCAAGCAGTGGTGGTGCACTCAAATGTAAGGATTTCACTACAGTAACTGGTGTTTTAAAATATAGACTGCATGAATGGATTCTTTTCACATACATTTGGATTCATTTGGGAATTATTAATCCTCATATATAGAGGCAATATTGCATCTCTAAAATGTACCTGCTACTGAACTTTTACTCACGCACCAGAATAAATGAAAGAGAAGATAGGAAACCTGACTGGAACAGAGTGGGAATATACAGTTCAGTCTTCTAGGACTGTAACTTTCAGGTAAATCATGAGAGGCAAACCTGGCCACCTAACCAGGAAAGTTGAAACTTGGAAGTGTTTTTCAAGTCTTTGTTGAATTGGTAACAAAGGAGAACAATTGCCCGCCTTGCAGTAGTGAAATTTTAGGGTCTATAGTGATATGCTTGAAGTGTTTATGTATCCTTTGGGTATAAAGTGGTATCTTTGACTTCTACACCTAATATGAAATACATCCAAAAAAGGCAGCCAAGAAGATGTTATTTCTGGTTCTGGTACAAGAAATGTGTGTTTGACAATTTAAAAATGTATATGTAAATAAACATGTAACTTATTACTGCCTCTGGGTATGAGGAGATTTATGCACTAAAAGTTTCACACAGGTTTTGCTAGACCGTTCCTGTACTGCACATGCAAAATGTGTATTTCCAGTGACAACTTCTAGCATACATTCTTTTAAAATATTCCTGCTTTTCAGGAGTTAAATGATCACTTTTCTCTGGTATTTATATATTTACATTTACAAAAAATTACAAGTATATAATTTTAGATGTACTTGTACTTATAAATTCCTTTCAGTAAATATTAAAACCCTAAATACGCTATAAATATATTTCAAATAAATATTTTTAAATATAAGTATTATTCTGCTATTGTAATTTTTCCTCGTTAAAAAAAAAAATGCATGTTATCAAAAGGTAAAAGTAACGTCTGCTTTCTGTGTCGGTGGTTCATTCTTTAGAGGACGAAGATAGAAATGGCAACACTCAGGAACATTTTTGCTGAAATTGTGCTAAAATCCAGTTTCCTTCATTATTTATGGCCAAAATGAGTTTCTCAGTGAAACTGTAACATTCCATGATGCCCTTCTTCTTACAGTCCTGCAGCTGTACCTGGAGCATTCCTGCAGGAGCTGAAGTCTCTTCTAAAATTTCTTCTAATGTAAGCAAAAATTATCTTAGATTTGATTTGCATATTGTAAAGCTGATCTTAATGAATATCAGGCATGCTGAACACCTACAAGAACTGCAAAGACAAGAAAATGTGTCAGCACCACAAAGCCACCCCTGGAACCTGATTGGCAGCCACAGCTCCATGTGAAAAAGTCTTTATTATTTCAGGACTGATCTCCTGGGTTTCTTGGACTTTATAGATTAGTAAACATGGGTCCTAATATTGAAAACAGTCTGTATAAATTGAAATCAGACTGTGAAGGAGACAAAGCAGTAAAAAGAAAATATGGAAAGCAGATAATTAAGATACATGGATCTTTAAAATGAGGGAGGCTTTTTGTCCTTTCCAGAACACTGAGTAATTTCTCAACTCTCTGTCCCAGCATATAACTTACAGGCAATAAAACTTGCAGATGTTAGCATTAAAGACATTCTGACATATTTTGTCAGGAAATTAAGTAGCTGTTTCACACCTCTCCAAAAATCAATAGCTATAAAAGCCCTGTAAGGATCCCACTTCTGAGAGAATGACTGCTCAGGATTCCCTCTGCCCCTGAGAAACAAGTTGTAGTTTGTTTTTTTTTTTTTGTTTAATTAAGTTTTAAGCTGAGAAGACAGAGTGAGTGAATACAGAGAACGTAGAATAGGCCTGGAAAAGGTGATTAGGAGATAAGTACACATCTATTCATTCATCAGCATTGCAATTTTGAGACATTTTTGGTTTGGTTACAAATTTTGAGGCACTCCAGGTTTATTCTTGATTTTAAGCAAGTGCTTCTTGCTATTTCAGCAGCCATTATCAATGGTTTGCTTTCCAGGATTTTTTCTTTCTGTTCATGTAATTTCCTGTCCACATTTTAGATTCAGCATTGCTAACAACAGAAACCTAGGTGTGAAGTGGAAGTTGCAGAAAGTGGAAACTTCTCCTTTCAATCTTAATATCACTAAGTAGGCACTGTTGCATATCTTGTATTTCATTCCAAGGGCTTAATTTTTTATTTCTTTTTGTCAGACGATACCTTTATGGACTGCTACCAATTAGTATTGATTTCCAGTGTGCTATGTCCCACATGCATTGATGTGATGCACAAGAACTTCTTGTTATACTTCTTGCTGTGCATTTATATCATCCAGCCACAATACAGGGAACAGCTCTTTATGTACAGATCTGTATCATTCACTTGTCAGAGGATGATGGTATTGATGGTCTTGATGCCATTTCACTTACATATGTATAGTCATTGTTTTTTCTATAGAATCTAAAACCTGAAAGGACTTACCCCAGGTTACTAATGGTAGCCAAAATTTGAGAGATTGTTTTATAAAGTGAGAAAGATTATTTCAATATTGTATGAGATATTACAAAAATTTTCATTAGTGATGGCTCTCACTCTTTTCTGAGTCTTGCTTCATGATGAAGATTTTTAAAGCCTATGAGAGAAATGAAGAAAATATGACTAACTCAATCTATCAGTAATTTACATTTGTGACACAGGCAGCAAAAATAAAGGTTCTTGACATGTGTACAGTTTCAGATAGTTTATTCAAGATTTACGTAGATATCTAATACCTGAGAATAAATATCAACAAGTCTATGAGATGGAAAGAACTTTCCAAAATTAATTCTTAGGCTTTATTTGGAAGGCTGACACTACATGAATCACCTGTTTTGCAGCAACAGATCTCATTCTTACATGCAGATGTTTTCTCATAACCTTTATTATGTTTTCAAATAAACATGTAAGATTTCTGGAAATGCAAATTAGGCCTAACAATTTAGTGTACTGAAAAGATGTTCTCTTTGCCACAGAACACAGCTGCTGATTTTAGTTCTGGGCACAAATTACCTGGGAAACCTGAGTCATTTTAGGCTATTTTCTCTTTGTACCTCCACATTCTCTCATGTTTCACACAGTTCCTTTTTCAACAAGAAACAAATCTGTGTGAAAAGGGAGAAACAGTGGTATTTCATAGGAGGGTGTATTTGCTTTCAGACGTAGAAACTGAGATATTGAGAAATGATGAATCCTTGTTTTAGGGAACCTGGAAAAAAAAATCAAGGCAACCTAAACGTCACTAATGGAAAACTTCTGAAAGTGAGACAGCTCCTATTAATTAGCAAGATAACATTCATGTTCTCATCAGCTCATGTCTGAGGCACCACAGCATCCTTTTCTAAAGCACTTGACAATTGTGAACTGACACCATTTCTCTACAAAGGACCAACCTTCCCTTTGCACCCCTCCATTAAGTTGTTTGAGTTTATCGCAGTAGAGATGAAGGATTTAATTTTCATTGTCTTGCATTTCTTTCAAGCATATTACCCTTACTCTCCCTCCTTTACTCTTGCAGCCGATACACAGTTATTCCTGCTCTGGCAGAGATGCAAATAACCATCCCAGCACCAAGTTTTTCACCCTGTGTATGTTGTCAGCTAAGCAGTCTTTCATACATTGAGATGACGCGTTTTAAACATCTAACAAACCCCTCACTATGCTTTGTCATCTCCTTTCTATAAAATTCACTATCCCCAGGATGTCTTCCAAAATGACAACAGCTGGGAGCAAGGGAACTGATACCCTCCCTGTCTGATGGATCACTGTCATGTGATTATGTCCTTGGGCTCCCCATCCATCAGTCATATTTCCGTGTTGTTACCTTAGGATGTAATTATGTGCAACCATTTTTCATGTAGCAAAGCTGCTGTACAAAACACCTGCTAAACTACATCTGGGGAAAGCATAAAACCAAGTGACACCTTCACGCTGTATATTTTTCAGGTAAGGATCATCTTTTTGTTCTGGATTTGTATAGTGTCTTGTAAAACATTACTTCAGTTCCTGACTTCAGGTTTTAGTTTTGCTGCAATGCAAGTAATTTTGGTAGCAAAATCCTTCCAGTGAGATCCAATCCATTGGACTGGAGTAATGTAATTCCAGCTTGCATTACTTGGACAGACTTTAAAACCATTTGGGATAAAAGCAGTGGGCACTGATTCATGGAGAATTACATATCTTCTAATCTTTTCCAGCTCAAGGGCTTTCTAGCAGCAGATTGTGTGAACTGGCAAGAGGACTAAAAGCCTTCCTGTTCACTGCCATTGTTAGAATTGTGCACTAGACAGAGGGAGGGATATAGTGACCACAGAGAAATACAGGCAAAAGAAATGCAGTGTGCAACGTAGGTGAACCCCACTCTGAGCAGAGCAGGAGTTTAAACCAAAGGCTGTGGATGTGTCTATCTGGACTTCAGCAAAGCCTTTGACACTGTCTCCCATAATATACTCCTGGAAAAGCT
>JAYRBT010000082.1:130584690-130610602 GCA_036023395.1 Myiotriccus ornatus | reverse complement strand
GGATCAGGGGTTGGACTCGATGATCTTGGAGGTCTTTTCCAACCCAATCTATTCTATGATTCTATGATTCTATGATCCTAGAACCTTCAGGGAGCTGGGAGCACCTCCAGTAGGCCTGCCCTTGTCCACATGCAATAAGAAATGAAGCACTTCTTTCCAGACACTGAGACAAAATAAGAATGGACAGCAGATGTGTAATTTTTCCCAACTAAGCAAATTTGTGATGGACTGTTTCACTCTCACTTTACAAAGATGAAAGAACAGAGTAGTACAATCCTCTTAGCAGGGTCGTAACAGCCACACAGACCCTGATCATCTCGCTCTCTGGGGGTGTACCACCTTTTGTGCTCTTTCATAGATGGTTAGCACTAAAACCACTAAAACATTGCCATCTCCATTTGAGTGAGAAGCCAGGGCCATATCACAGTAGTTCCTTGCTTCTGAATCAGTGGTCAGTCTGTTCTAGGAAGGCAAAAATACAGAATAAATATTGTTGTTATTCTACATTGCAGTATTGTTTCAATCTGTTGGCTGTATGGTCCATGAGACAGTGCACGGGTTAACACTGTAAAGGCTTCTTTCAGAACCTGGAAAGTTAGCACATATATTATTTTAATGAAAGCATAGATGTGGAGGCTACCACAAAATCCACAGGAAGATCCTAAATCCTCCAACACTTTGGATTTTTCATCAGCCTGGATTTGGATTGACCCTAATAATGTGTATACTTAGTGCTTAGAATCACATGTATAAGGTCCATAAAAAATACAATTTACCAGCTGTGCAAGTATTTTTCTAATGACTCAGACTCTCTGCTTTTTTGTTATTGTATAAAAATGTGATGCTTTTAAACCGAGCAGCATAAATTACATTGTTGCTTCTCTGCTGCAATATAATGTAACCTTTCCCCATGGTTATACATTTTAAAAGGGAGGTATAGAGAGTTCAGTGTATCCAGTGCACCTCCTGGAGTTCGACCGTTCCCTGCTGGTGGAATGGCTTTTGGGCCCTTTTCCTATCATTTGCTTCCTAATCATCAAAGATATAAAATGCTCCTGTTAGCTGTTTGCATCATGGGAGGCATGTGAGACCTCTGCTTTCAATTGTTTTTCTCCAGTTGAAGAGATACCTTCAATTCATAAACATTTTATTGCTATGGAAAAAAAAAAAAAAAAAGTGTTGCTGTCACAAAACATACCTTTTGCAGACTGTAAGCATAAAATAAGTTACCTTAATGGTAATTTACATAAGTCTCCTATGAGACAAAACCTGGTCAAGAACACCTGCATCTGACACAGTTTCTCTACAGGGAAGAATGAGCATGAATGAAAAATTTGTTTCCAAGCATGGAAGATAGCAATTTTGTTTCTTCATTATCAAGAGCCTCACTGAGATAAATAGGATCAGGACAGGACAGAGCCCTGCATGTAGTAATTCTTGGTAGAACTGAGTCAAAAGTATTGCATTACAAAATCATTAAACATTCGCTTTTTTTTTTTTTTTTTTTTTTTTTTTCCAGTTTTGGCACAAAGATTGCACCATGCCATCAATCATTAAAAGGTATGTGCAGAGTATCGCAAATGTCTCAATCAAAACCAAAGTAAAAGATTCCCTTGCATGACATGTTATTTACAGGGGCAAAATTAAGATGAAAGTACAATAAATCAAACCAATAAATTAACTGGAAGATGTATGGTGTGGTTTTCCATGTAGGGCGCATATGACCCATGACTTAATAAGTGTCCTTCCAGTCATGAAGCAACCGCCTCTTTAGTGGGACTTCGATGCGAGTGTATCCATTGCGGAAGGACTACAGGGCTGTATTTTATGCTCACTTAAATGTACGGCTGAAGCATCATAAGGAGATTTGACTGTGGCTTAACAGATATCCAATACACAGAACACAGTCCTAAGGGCTAATTACTGCCAATACGATGTGTATTTCAAGAGGCAATTTAATGCAAACTTTTGTTTGTAGTGTATCACATATTGTGCTGTAACAGCCCATCTTCCAGTCTAATTTAACTTTTCCCGAGGTTCGACTTACTGTTGTGTACATCTGTCTCTCTTTCAGGATGTTAGAAGAAATTAACAAAGTAATTGCAACAGTCTGAAATGAAACATGAAAAAGCTGAATATAGTTTCTTATATTAAAAAACAAATACGTATGTTTTGTTTTTCAGTGAAGTATTACAAAAATATTAATAAGTAATGCAAAAATATAAGCATAGAAACATAATTTTGAAATCATAAACAGAATTAATTTATTCTCTGTTTATTGTTAAAAGATTTTCCATTATTCTAGATAATTGTATTTATAAATGGTTCTTTCCTTAGATATTGCAATACAAAAGCATTTATATTTTTTAATTGCTTGCACTTCTATTTAACTGAAGTAAAGTGTACATGCTTGGAAACCTAGCTTTCAATAGCAGCAAAGTATGTACATAATTAGTAATGGGGCCTTCAATCATTCTCCCTCTCATGTTCCACCGTTTTCCCGTATTCCAGCGCAGTTATGTGCCCTTTAAGCTATTTTTATCAAGTGTGACAACTTTGAACTTGTTCCAAGAGCATATTGCCTTAGATGTGACCTTCTGGTGTGGAAGTTAAATGTTCTCTGAAAATCTTGCATATAACATGTACTTCTCTATATTTACTCTTAATGTAATATCTTCAAAGAATACCAAAAAGTCAGTGAAACAAGAACTTTTTCTATAACAGCCTTAGAGTCTGATCCTTTATACATGACTTCAGTAGGATTTACACATGTGTAAGGGCTGTGGACCATGTGTGCAAATATGGACACATGTTGTATCATATTAAGGTTCAATAATAAGGCTGGCCAGGAAACAAGGATTCTGTTTTGTGAAAAATTCTGAGGTTTTAGCATTTGGTTTCATTCTGATGCAGGGTGAAATCAAGACTTTTCAGCATGTTTTGAGAGTAAGAGAGTCCACAAAAGAGACGGATGACAGACGCGTAACTGGAGCTAAGTAGCTACCTGTCGTGGTGAATCCCCATTTCAGACACTGCTTCAAATCTGACAGCAAATCTGATTTAAACCTGAATTCAGCCTGGGCAAGATGAATTTCCTTGCTACCACATTATTTGTTGTCCATAAGCGAGTGAAGCCCTTCCTCCTCATTTTGAGTGAAATTCCAGCCTGATGTTAAGGTGGGCAAATCTGGTCCTCTCTGAACAGCACAGGCAGCACTGCTAGCTGAACGTTTTGCCTATGAAACATCATCTAGCTGTGAGCCAGGGAACCCATGTGGCGTGTTTGATCACAAGGCAGGTGACAGGCTATGGTGCTCTACTCTGCTGGCCTTCAAGACTCTCTAAAGTTGTGCCCAGTGGTTGTTCCCCGAGCAGCCACAATCTCCTCCACAGGCAGCAGTCACAAAACAAAATTTGGGTACCAGTGGTGTGAAGATTTTAGATCTCAGGTTTTATAACGTGCCACAAGAATTCCCTGTCACTGGAGTTGTTTGTGTGTTATAGCTACAAAATCTTTGTCCGAGATGAACCTTTCTGAAGTATCAGCTTTTCTCTGCATTTACAAGGAATCAGGTATCCAAGGGAATAAATTATTCAGTTTTATGAACGGTGTTTGATCAGAAAAGAAATGCTGAGTGATTACAAACACCATCAGCTCTGTGTTTTTTCACTGGCCTCAAAGTAAGCACTATTTGATTTGTTCCTTTGAAAAAAGACAATGTTGCTAAAAAGATTTTGAGATACATATGCCTTTGAGATATACATATATCACATAATCTGCAAATTGTTTTGTGTACCTGGAGCATTTTGTGTCCTACAAATATTGTCTCAGCAATGTGCTGATTCCTTCTGCAGTAATGGGGTAGGCAATGATAGTAAAACAATTCTCACACAAATTACATTTCCATGTGGATTATAGTATAAAAATTAACTTTTCCAGGTTAGATACAAGCTCTAGCAAATATTAACTGATAATTTAATTTAACTGAATATATATTTGAATATTGATTTCATACAATAAAACCCCAAAAGAAGTCCCAAAAAGCTTGAGTGAAATTTTTATGGACAAATGAAATATAGCTTTGCCTGTGGGTTGAAAAAAGCCTTGGAAATATTAATGGATGCCTGTTTTGTTCAGCTGCTTTACTGTCTGCAAGCACTGAACTGTGAAAACAGTAGGAAACAGTTAAAAACCAGTAAAGAAAAATTTCTAGAAGAGGAAATAGAAATTGACTGATACTGCTTGTTTTAAATTTGAATAGTTAGAAAATTGATGAACAGGAAAAAGAAAAATCTAAATTTTCTCTGAGTTCGTTTCCAAGACAATTGTCTAAATTTAATCTCCATGTTTGAAAAAACTCACAGACCGCATTTAAAATAAAAAAAATATTTTCTTACTTCATCATTTGTTGTTGGCATGACCCTAGACAAGTTTCTGGTACATTTTGCCTAAGGGCCAAAGTAATAATTCCATTCTGAATGTTAAATACTATCCAGCAATCTGTCCTAGATCTCGACATAAGAATTGGCAAAGTAGACTTTTCTTCTGTTCTTTTTTATTAAAACAGTATTTCAAAGGGTTATTTAAAAGAAAAAAAAAAAAAAAAAAAAAGCTGCTTTTTTGAAGACCAGATGATGGTTCAGTTTTAACATTTATGTGGTAGCACCAAAGAGGCATGACCTAGTCCAGCAGAGGCAGCTTAACAGATGATATGAAGTGTAGACACTGAAGATCTGCTGCAGAGTGCCTGGTAAGTATTATAAGTATTATAAGATTATTCCCACTTTGTAGATGTGGAAGCAAATCAGAAAGATCATAACTAGATTTTGACCAGAACTCTGTGTTCAAGACAGGAATAGAATTCAAGGGTCGATTGCTATCAAGTTGAGTTCATTAACCCAAACTGCTCTGCATGCTGCTGGATACCTGCAGCTCTTGTGGCTGGTGGTCACACCAGTGCCCACCCAGCTCTGAATGCAGCGTGTTTTGGCTCTCTGAACTGACTCACTCTGTTCCCAACTGTGGGCACTTGCTCTAGTGGTTATGCTCTAACAGGCCTCAGTCAAAATGAGGAATTAATTCTTTTCACAGAAATTCTGAGGTTGAGTTGTTTCACCAAGGATATATTTTAGCATTGTATTTCCCCACTATCTGTCCATGCAGATGAGGTGAACCAGCAAGACTTCCTGCACTAATGCCCAGCTGATCATGTGTAGATCTCCCCAAAATGAATCTTTCGTTGCCCTGTGTTCCAGAGCTGGGAATGACTGTGTGAGGGAGCATGACTGACCTGTCCTTGCGGAGAAGAAAACAGGGACACTGATGCACAGTCATACCAGTAAAACAGTAGAAACAGTATTTTAACAAACAAGCCTGTGGATGTGCATGGACTGTAAAATCTTTTGTCTGAAGGGCACAAGTGCATCAATCTTCATGTCCTCTTGGTCCACTAAGACACTGAGCAGCAGGGATTTCACAGTCGTATCAAAATAAGTAAGCAGAATGTGTTAAGGCTCTTTCCTTTTAAAAAGCTAGAGGACCTAAATTTGTCTTTGATCTTGGTGTGTAGACGCAAATGCCAACCAGTAGAGGGAGCGCATGTCAACTGGAAGTCTATTCCCAGAGCTCTACTGACTCAGCTAATTACTCTGCTGACAAATACAGCCATGTTGGCAAAATAAATAAAGAAGATAAATCCAGGCTTGCCTTCTGGAAAAGGTCAAAGATGATCAGGAAGGAACTGATATGTACATACACCACTGAACTGCCCTAGCAGAAGTATTTCCACGTTTAAGAGTGGTTGGATTTGAGAGAGAAATATGTCAATTTTGAGAGAGAAATGTGTCAATTGTGCTCTTATGTACATCACTCAGCTCATGAGAGCAACAGCAGGCTGCTTGCCGTGCCTCTCCTACCTGCAGTTTGCATAGGGATCACTTATGTATGTAGTACAACTCATTTTTTCCTGTAAAGAGGCCATGACCATTAAATGCTTTTCTCTTTTACTCCCTTCTTTTGCCCTCTTTTGGTGTCGCTTTTTCTCCTCCTGCTCTGTTTGCCAACTGTCCTTCTACCCTCTGTTCCTCAGGCACTAGATTACAGAGCAGATTGGAAGCTGTAGAGGTCTGGCTGCCGGCGGCACCCCCGCGGCTCTTGGGTCGCTCACCCTGCTCGCAGAGCAAGTACCAAGTGACTCCAGCCGTAGCTGGCTGCAGCTGGCTCTGTTGGCAGGAGCCCTCAGCTCTGGGAGAAGTAAGGTTTCCCTGCCACAGGACTCTTCCTGCCATCTTTTCCTGCTCCCTCTGATGCTGGACCCCAGCTCCAGATAGCTGCCTTGGCATCAAGGCTGCACAGCCATTGCTGTAGGGTGACTCGCAGGGGTTGCGTGTGGTTAACTGGGAAGCACTGATTGATCCAAGAGGGACTTGCTGTTCTTCCTTAAGTTTAGCATCCATGAGGGATTCTTTTCCTCCCTTTTTAGCTTTTTCACCCTGTCCTTATTTCATGAAGTTCTCTCTTTCCCTCCTCCCTGGGTTTATTACGCTGTTTATCTGTCCCCATTGACTCTGATTTTCATTCTTCTCCATCACATTCTTTACCCTCCACTCCCTATTTTCTATTGTTCTTTTTATTCTCATTGTCCCCCCCTTTCCTTCTTCCTTGTTCTTGTCTCTCTCTCTTCATACTAATCCCATCTCCAAAGTGATATCTCACATCTTCATCGTACCAGAAAATAGTCCTGTTTGCAAACTTATATCTATTTTTCTTTCTTCTGCTGGACATGCCACTTAAAACATCTTTGCTTCCTTGAAGGGCTCTGATAAGGGTTACAAATATTTTTTTTTTTTTGGTTAGAGTGAAACAAGGGTTTGAGAAATATTGATTCAACAAATTATTTTCTCATTGATTTTTAATATATTTGCTTCTCTTCAAAGAGTCATTGAATTATGTTATAGTATATTGCAGTCTTAACAGCAATCAATTAACATATAAACAATAAATTTAGAACCATTAAAATTAAATTGCAAAGCTTATTTGAAATTACAGTTTTTCTTATCATATGTGTGAGTTACATGCCTGTACATAGAAACTAAGATGCTAGGTATAAGTATTCATTATTTTCTTTTTTTGAATCTGTCCTAGAGTGTGACTTTTTGCAAATGATATTAAAACTATATAATTTTGTAAATTGTTATTTTTAGGTCATTACTGAACCAAAACCAGAAAGCTTTTTCCTTTCCATAATATTAAGACCAGCAGAAGAGGCGTAAGTCATAGTTTTGCTATGGTGAGACAAGAGACCATTAGGCTTTACATAGTACGAAGTAACCAATATCATTCTTTTACATCCTTTTATTTCTTTCTGAGACACTGTGTGCTTGATCTTTTTAAACAACACTAGGTCAAGTCAGTTATCTAAGGAATAGTTTGCTAGAGAAAACAAAAAAACATTGGTGTCTGACAGTCTTCAAATGCACTTTGTACCTTGTTTTTTTAGTGTCAGCTATTGACAGATCTAGTTGGGGAAATTTCTGGTCCTATCGGCAACAACAATTCAATCTTCTATAGTACTTTTCACATCAGAGCACATTGCAAATAGCATTATCATCCCTCTGTTGATAGCCCAGGAGGCTGGGGTGGGGATAACTGACAGGTTGTAGGTAAAGGAAAGATTTGACTGGAAGAAATAAATTTCCAGCAGGAAACAAATATGAAGTTACGTCTTTCAGTGACATTTCTCACCACCAGATAAATGTTACTTGAAGAACTTTTCAAATCTTGCTGAAATTCCCCACCTATGATCTGACTTTTAGGTATCGTTGCAAAAATAGTGAAATTAGGGTAACTGACACTTAACTTCTGCTGACACTGTTTTGGCTTAGTCAGGTCTTTCCCTTTTTTTGCCCCTTCGTTTTCTTTTCTAAAATACAAGGTCAGTCTCTGAGGAAACATTCCCTCTCTACCACACAAGTGGTAAATAAAATCTACAAATAAATTCTATTTCCCCAAATGTATTGGATACAAAAAAATGTATTCATTAGTGTGAGATATAAAAATGTAGACTCACACTTCTGAAATCTATGGCTGTTCCTTTCACACTTGTGCCAAAGGCAAACAAACATAATTCTCCCTGGCAGCTGGACGACATTCCAAACAGCCACCACATTAATTCACTCACCTCCATCAGCCTCCGCCTGCAACCTGCACAGCTTGCTGCCAGGAAGCCTGGCAATAAATTCCAACCCTAAATACCAAACAAGGTAGAAAATACCATACAATGCATTATTCCAAATGACAAAATGTGCTTGCTCGATAGGGATACTGAGCAAGGGGCTCTTCTACTGCCTTTTGGAGTTCCCCTTATTGCCCCAGTGGAGGTTGGCAGTTGTCACAGAAAATGTAGGTTTGCACTGGCAGATTGAGTCTGGATTCATTACTTAATATTTGAGTCATTGTGTTAATGCAGTCTACAGTGAAGTACTCGATTAAGACTAAGATTTTTTTTTGTTGTTGTTGACGATTTGTAAACTAATGATAACACCTGATATGATTATGAGGGATCGAGCCTGGAATTTCTGTGTATTCAACTGCTTCTGGAGAAGGGTGTTGTGGACATCATGTTGCGGCTCTGCAACATTTCTTGGTACAACGCTTCCTATTTTCTCTACAACAAAATGTATAAGAAAATCCAGGTAAGTACCAAATGATAACACTGTCTATCATTATAGATTATGTTTATTTACTTTATAGATATTTTAGGTGTTGGTTTGGGGTTTTTTACACATCTATGTACGTACAAAAAAACTATTCTACTTTTCTCTCAGTCTTTGAGCTGTTCTTTTAATTTCAAGATGAAAACCAAGAAATAAAAGTAATTCTGTTCTAGGAGGAAATGGAGTTCACCTTTCTTGCCTAACAGCAACTGCCAACAAAATGGCCACTGTCTCAGGAGACAGATAATTTCTCATCAAGTTAAAGGTAGAGTATTCGATAAAGGCATCACAAATTCAAAGGTTTTCAAATATGGGCTCATTCTGTGGCTTTTTCTCTGTTCATCTCTTTCAGGAAAGTTGTATATTCTGAAATGAAATTAAAACAGTGTGTTAATTTTGTTTTCCCTGAAATAATTTTCAAGAGCTCAGCCTGAAAGAACACCCAGCAATCTGTTTTCCAGCTTCTCAGGTTCTTATAAGTATGAAGATCTGGGCTGGAAAACTTAAGGGCACAGCTGCTGAGAAAGGTTATGACTGGTTTGGCTTAAGATTGCACTCAGCACACAAGTCAGCCATTCTGTACATTCCAGCCAAAAGTAAGTGGAGCAAATGGGATAGTAAAGGAATAAAATCATTCTCAGAAGTGTGACAGGCATTTGGAGTCTCAGAAAAATTTTACTTTGTGTTTTGAGAGAAGTTGCAGACAATAATTTCATGCAAACTGCTTCCACCCATGTTAGTTTTACTAACTTAGTGTTAGTTCACTGCCTTTAGGGATGGTAAAAAGCTCCCTCTGTTTGATTAGTCTTGTATCTTGACTTGATCTTCTTAGAGTTTTGCAAAGCTGATAAAAATACAGAAGTTCACATAGAATTTGAATTCACACAGTATTTGGATTTCAGCCAAACCTGGGATAAAATGAGTTTTTGCATCATCAAAAATAGCTCATTTTTGAACAATAGGATAAGTAGTTCTTTAAAATTAATTTTACACTTTAGAAAAGTATTATAGTCAGGAAAATTTTATACCCTGTACATTTTTCGTGTATTCTTTGAGTGAACACCTACTCCTCACTACACCAATGACTTATTTTCACTGCTTCTTTTTGTGAGGATTGAGAGGTCATTCATATGATCTCCACTTTTCTTGTTCTTTTTAAAGTTGCATTATGATCTCCACCTGTATGGTGTTTACTATGTTAAGTGGCTGTGGTTTCTATAGAATTAGAGCTACAATAAGCTTTCTAATAGAAATTGAATTCAACCCTATTTACTTCTCCTGCCCAATTGTAATCACACTACATTTCCTGCCACTGGATGGAGTTTTGTTTTTAGGTTACAAACTCTGCAAATGTCTGCCCTTTTTCTTGTTTGTTTGACAGCACAGTTGAAAACTTTCCCCGCATCAGTTTTAGTCCACTCTCCACTATAACTAATGCTTTACAGTTGCATGCATTTCTACTTTATGATTTTCTTCATCTTAGAATAATTTAAATTGTTTTGTGGACTTCCTAAAGTACCAGAGTAGGGTAAGGAGCTATAGGGTCAACAGGTCTTGCTATAATGGCTAACTAGACAAGGACTAAGTGCTTCAGTCCTTTCACATTTAGTACTCCTGCTGACCTCGACAAACTGTAAGGAGATAGTTGGTTTAAACTGTCTTCACCTCAAAAAAGGACATTTGTTGGGCAAAGAGAGCTGAAGACAAAATTGGCTAGGAGAAGTATACCTTAATCTGCATTTCCAAGTCTTCCAGTGTCACTTCTTTTTTTCATACCACCTGCTGAGTTTTAAGTGGTTTTGCTTTCAGGATATTTTAAAAGTTAATTTTTCTTTAAAGAAATGACACTATTGTGCTGTATTTTTGTTCTACCTTCTCAGTGGAGATCTACAATCTGAATTCCAGAATAAGAGCTGCTTTTGGTTTGGGGGGATGGTGGTGCTCAGTTTTGAAAAGTCTCAAGATTTTATCTTGAGTTTCAATATTTGCATCTTCCTTTATAACTGCCATTCTTGGACGTGAATGAACTCATGACCGTTTTAAGCTGCTTTTTTCTTTGCATGCATTTCTACCCCTCGCATTTGTAACATCTGAAAATACAGAACCACAGATTTGATAAAAGATAAGAAGTTTAAAAATTCCATCTTACTTTTTCTGGAACTTAAGATTTTTAAGACAGTCTTGTTATTTTTCACACCTGTAGGATGTCAGTTTTAGGGCTAATAAAACTATATGTTTCAACATGATTTGAAAGCAAGGGACTTGGAGCCTTAAAGAACAGCTGACAAAAAAAAAAAAAAGAAACAAGAGAAGAAACAAAAAAAAAAAAAAAAAAATAACACATGCACAAAGCCCCCCCCAAAAGACACTTTTTAAAAATGTCTTTGTAATTTAGTTATCCTTTACCAGGGCAAAAATTAAGATCCTTATTTTTCATTTTCAATGACTTTTACATCATATTTACTGAGTTTACACATCAGAAGTCTTTTTTTTTTTCCAGTTGCCAACCTGAAGCTTCCACATGAGATTTGAGATTAAAAAAATACTCATTGTGCCACATAGGTCATTGCTGGTAATAAAGATTCCACAGGGGAAATTAGCTGACCATTTGGTTGATGATGTACAGAACAGAATAGAAGCCAGCTCTCCCTCCCAAAGCTCCTTGGATCTGCAGTGCTAACAATAGTAAAAACAGGCTTTTGGTCAGAAAAGTAAGCAGCTCTAATTCCAGGGTGTGCAGGGAACAGTCTGTTGAGTAGGAGTGTGTTCTTTAGCATTGCTGCCCATAACTCTGCTTTAAGCCGCCAGTGCTCAGCGCTGGGGTAGCTGAGTTCTGTTCCAGCAGCAGCAGCTGCACCACCAGCCCCAGTGTCATCAGGCTGGGCTCTTCTCTGCTGGAGGGAAAGTAAAAAAGTGAGATACCGCATTTTGGGTGGTAAGGTCCTTCAAATCAAAATGCCAGCAGGCACAAGATGTGCTCTGTTCAACTGGAATTAGTCACTGGAGCAAACAGGACTCAACTCTTCTGGGCTGCTGCGTGACAGCTGGGATTATCTTCATCATGAGCAAGAGCTGGTGTTTTTCTTTCTTCCTGTAACTAATAAAGAAACTGCAGTCATTTAAAGAAAGAAGTGTTCTTCAACCCAGGGTTTTTTTCTTAAACAATCTTCACGTAAAATTTCATCTGTGTCAAAGAATCTTCAGAGATTTAAAATGGTTGTGGCTCTGTCTCTTATTCCTCCCCATGGATGAGAGAGAACAAGGCATGAACTGGGACTTTAAGTTTGTCCGCAGTCTGTTCCTTGGGAAGAGCAACTACGTGCATGAGCAGCTTACAACCCCTTAGAAGGTTAAAATTTTGCCTGTGGCAAGGATTACTTTAGTGAAAATGCATTAATAACATGGGTTTGTCTGCAATGATATAGTCAGGTGTCTGACTCAGTATTATTACCAAGAATAATTAACTCAGCAACGGGGAAAACACACATGTACACAAATGAGGTGCTGATGTTCATGAGATAAATTTCATTTATCATCAGCTGTCTCACCTGCCTTCTGCTCTGCATGCCATCCTGGCCTCTGAGACTAATGTGAAACAGCCTGAAACGCGCTAAGGACCAAACAATCAGAAATATGTATTTCTAGATAAAGGTTTTCTTTCCTCTTCAGAGGTGGAAAAACCACAGGTCTTGGATAAAGTGGTATTTAGTGATGCATCTGGGATAAATTCAATGGGGGCAAGAGTGCAAGAGAGGGAGAGCATTGGAGGTAGCAGGATGCAAAATTATGGTATTATGAAACATGGAGCAGCTATTCTGGGGTCATTTTAGAGGATTCCTAAGTCATGAAGTTTTCTCTATTAAGATAGCTAATTTGACTCATGTAAAGTCAGTAGCCTGATTTAGTGAAAATACAGGCAGAATAAAATAATATGTAAGGTTCAGATGCAGGGCTTCAGGACTACTGCAACCCCCAGCCTTTTGGAACTAGTTTCATTTGTAAACCCAGTAAAAAATCACAGATGTCTGTCATTGAAAGAAATTAACTTTATGCAGTTTGTTTCTTCCCACAAAAGTAGACAACCATATCATTCCTTTTGGGCAGTTGCCAAATCCTTTGGGATAATCAGATAGAGATGCCTTGGAGTTGTGAAGAGCTGTAGTTCTGCTGTTAACCTACAGTAGCTCTGTTTCATTTCTTTTTTCTGCTGTGAACCTTGCTTGAGGAATGCCTGCTCTGTGGATTTTATTTTCTCCTTCCTGACAGGGTTCCGAATACCATTCCGTACTGTGTTGGCTTGCAATGCAATGGAGCCATATGAAGTGACATTACTGACTGCAGGAGGATGCCTGGAGAGATCAGCACATATTGCCCTCAGATCTCTTCTGAAGCAGCAGAAGACCTTATTGCAACAGGCAAGAAGAGACGGGGGCGTGGTGTAGTGCTTCTTATCAAATAGGCTGGAAAAGAGGAACCTCTCTCTCCTTTCTACAGAGGCGAGGGAAACCTTTGCTTCACTTCTGAAAATATTTATGGAGGGAAATAAAAGTACTAACTCCAGTAACGTTTCCTGTTACAGAGCTACAGCCCTGAGTCAAGCAACATTCTTTTGATGTCAAATGACAACACTGGGAATTTTGCTGTGGTAAGGCTACAGAATTTGGCCCCTTTAAAGTGACTAGATTATCTTTCAATTTGCTTTTCCAAACCAAATTCTTTTTTCTTGTTAACATTGATGCAAATCCATAGAGGAACTGAGGTGAATTCATTACTCCCTGGGTTATGCTGCTGTAAAACTTTGGTTTTCTAAATTCCATGACTCAGCTTTTACGGCCTTATTTTGTTATCATTTCAGCAAACATTCTGAATCCCTGGGAAGTTCATCACCTGGCAGGTTTTTGTCTGGGGGGTTTAATACAGTAAAGGAATCAAAAACCACTTAAGTGGTTTTACTTGAGACTACAAATATTGTGAAGGCACAAGTTTTGCCAAGTGGTTAGCTGGAGGCCAAATTCTGCAAATCCTAAAATCACGAGAGTATTCCTTTCGCTTGAGAAAGCTCACAGTTTGGAGGACTGCTCATTTGAATAGGGATCTCCAGGATTTGGCCTTTTCTGACAAGGCTGAATCATGGCTTTGCTACTTGTAGTTAACCTGGATTTTGTTTAAAGAGATCCATCAGGAAAGTGGAAACAGATTTTTCTTAACTAAGTGCTTACAGTTGAATTCAAAAATGCTACCCTTGTCAGAGGTTAAACTGTTCCCTACCTCCCTTATATGCATTTTAAACTATCTACATTAAATACTGTAAATAGGAGGTACAAGGAATGAGGGCACAATCTAAGTACAAAAAAATGTAAACCGAAAGGGCAGTTTTGTGGTCCTTATTAAAATGTACTTAAAGTCCATGCAGCTGCTAGTGTTTAGCCAACAAAAAATTTCACACCAAAAGAACAATCTGTTCTGTGGATAAGGCCTTAGTAACAATGGTGAGCACTTACACACATGAGCAAAGTCAATGGCTGCGTGCATATTAACGTAGGTAATGCTTCAAAACTGGAGTAAAAAGTATATAGAATAACTGAACATGATTCTGGTTAGAAATTGATTTTAAAAAGTGCCAAAATACCTCAGTGACTATGGTAAAATAAATAGAGGTGTGTACGCATAAAAGTGGCATTCGAAAGACTGGGCCAAATTTCTGATTTCCACAGCATTCCTTTCTGTCCTATTGGACAGAAATAAAAATTCTGGCAGCTTAGACCTATCTCCATTGATTACTTTCTCAAAGGTCTTGACTTGTCTTCTGCACAGACAGAGTTAGAACTTTTTTTCTGAGTGGGTGTAGCTAGAAATGTTTATATACACATCACTGAACTATTGTGCCTCCTGTCCACTCTCTCTCAATGTCAATACACTCTACATAACATATCAGAAATGCAGCAGCCTAATTAGCTACAGAGATCTAACTGTGTGTTAATAAAAGGCCTAAGAAAAACAAAAATATGTGTTCCAACAGGAGTGCCTGTATAAACATTTGTTCCCAACCTCTCAGGCTTTACATAAAAATATAGTGCATCTCTTCCCTAACAACACATGCAAATAAATGGACACTGACCTCAGTCAATTTTTACTCTTTAAAGAAATTACTTACTGCCTTATTATTATGCTTTTCTTCTACTTATGTTTTTTTCAGTTTTCCTCTATTTTGCCCTACAGTTTCCTTTAGTTCCTTCCCACCATTCTAGATTTCTTGCACAAATGTTGTTACGTTTTCACTTCCCTACTAATCTTCTCATTTTCAATTCTATTTTCATTCTATGTTCAGTTTGCATGTCACTTCATTTCCTCTACCCGTCAAGTTTTTATTCTACATTCTGCTTTTCTTTTGTTCCATTTTTTGTAGCCTCTCTCCTGACTGCCCTTTGTTTTATTCACCCCCACATCCTTCTTCTGCCTGGCTCTTTAATCCCTTTTTCTAGCTTGTGCTCCACTTCCCTGCATCCTTTATGTTTACATCCTACCTGTACTTGGACATCCTGGCTAAATAGTATGGAACTATCTCAGGCAAGTCCAGGAGGGAAGATATTCTTTTCATATTTCCCTGTAACTGGTATGAAGAGAATCAACTGCTCAAGGAATAGCTGAGAATTCCCCTTAACATGGCAAAATCTGTGAAATTTTAAGTGACAGGATTTTTTTTTTGAAAGTAAATGGGTACAGTAACTGTGATGCACAAGTAGAGCTAGAAAGAGCTTTTCAAGGGAGCTTGTCAAGGGAATGAAGATAAAAGTTGTCCAAACTAAAAAAAACCCAGAACCAAAACCCCTCAACCAAACACAAAAAATGAACTAAAATCATAAGAGGGGTAGCAAGCAGCTGCAACTGTGTAGTGCATTACAACCCCCAAACAAAAAGTCCTCACCCTAGAAAACTCCCAAATTACCAAAAACAATTTTAAAATAGGCTTTATGTTGTTTGTATTTCTTCAATCTCTTCACAGCATTTCATTCCTTTTAAATTTCCTATCTTCTTGTACTTTGAGATTTTTCCTCTAACATTGTGCAATAATTTATTTCCCCTACTTTTGTCCTCTGCCTTTAGCGTACTGTCCCTCTCTGTCTCTCTGGATCACTCCTATAGTTCCTTTTCCCTCCTCTGTTCCTTACTCTGATTCTTCACATACTCTCTTTGTACTAATATTTTAACCTGGAAATTTCATCATACTTTCAACACCATAGAGGTCTTCTTTGATGGCTTCTTCCCACACCACAAATTATATATTCATGCTCTGCTGGCATAGCCACAGAAACCGACTCTCTTTCACTTCCATGAGCTCTCATTCTCTCCTATGAACACACATTGCCCCAGCACTTCAAAACTAAACCAAATATGTGGATACACCAAGATTTTCCCAATACGTGTTTGTCATGCAGGCTCAAACCCTGCTTTACAGGCTCTATGCCAGACCCAATTTATGTGGAAATACAACCCCCTACTGTTTAATTTCTCTTCAGCACATGTACCCCACTTTCTTCTGGATAATTTTCCCACATGTGCACAGAACCTCTGTCTCACGTCCTTTTCAGCTTTCCTGTTAGATACATCCTCAGAAGACTTCTAAACAAAGATGTTCAGATTTTGAGGTATCAGCTAGACTGAAAGCAGTTGAGTGAGTGTTGTGGGGGACAGGTTTGCTCCTCTAGTTTGGAAAAACTCTCCAGATTTTCTCAGGAGAGGGGGTTTTATTTTTTTTATTCCTGACAGGAGCGAAAACACTGTTTGAAAAGTAGGGTTTGGTAACATCTTGCTGAATAACTGGGCTCAACCACTATCTTAGGAGGAAGCTTATTTGACTTTTCAGAGGACAGTACTTACAACATGCTTTTATCACACTTGGTTTTAGGCTTTTGTTCCCAACCTCAGACATGTCAGGGAAGAAATTACAAACTAAGGTAAGAGTGGTTTCATGACAGAAGTGAGGTTCCTCAAAGCAGTGCAAGAAAGGACAACCATGACTACTGATTCTTGTGAGACTAACAGCTAAGGTGCAAATACTACAGCTCTACCAACCATTCTTCAGGGCTGGCAAAGTGTCACAGAAAGGCTCATGCACTCCATAAAGAGTCTGATTTTATCAGGACTTAGGGAAAATTATTTTAACTTTTCTCCAGGGAATCTCCCTTCCTGTTGCACACCCAGCTAAGGACAATACGGAGATATGACTTCCAGCCTTTGTGCTGGAACAGTTTTTTGCAGCCTGCCTAATGTCCTGACAGTCAGCAGAGTATGGCCAGCATTGCAGCTGCATTGAGGAAACGCAAGCGCTTGGTCACGGTCCAGTCCAGCTGGGCCCTGAGCCTGTGTGACCAATGAGCCAGAGCCCCAGCTCAGGCACACACCAGCTACCCAGTGGAAATACGGTGGGGGTGTTTCAAAGGGTGCTTTGCAACAGTCTTTCAGAGCTGTAGCTCTTGGCCTCTACAATGTTCCCCTCGCCAACACCCTCTCAGCTCCCATGAGAGCTTTCCTGTTGCTTGCTAAGGCACTAAAAGGAGAGTCTTGACTCCTGCTTATCAGATCTGCCTGTTGCTCTTTGTCTTTTTTCAATGCCTCCACCACACAGCTCAACTATGGGAACCAATCCACACGTGGTCCCTTCAGCCCTCAAGCTGTTCTCTGGCTTTCCACTCAACCTGACACAATCTATCTTACTCCTCAGCTTCACTGGGAAATTTTTACAAGGAAAAAGGAACTATTCAGCTCTTCAGACTGCAGTTAGATGTGCTGGTGTGTGTGTGTTTGGTGTGTCCCAGGGTTTTCATTCCTCAGATCAAAACTGGGGAGGTGGTTAGAATAAAAGGCAGGTCTCTTCTGGATAGAGAGCTGAAGTTTCTTCCTAATGGAAATGGAGGTACAATGCAGCTGAGGAGGAGAGTCCTATGTATCGAGAGCCCAACTTAATATGGGGTTCCTATGCAGATACGTTGCTTGCTTAATTTCAGGACCTCCAAAGTGTTTCCAGGGCCACCAGTTTAGAGGTAAACTTAGTTAATCATGCCAGCCAGGGAAGCTCTCAGTGTCCATCAGCAAGCAATGCTGAAAAACTTGCACCTTACTTTCATCCCAGGAAAGTCAATGTTTTCTGTCTTTCAAATAAAGCAGGACTAGGAAGTGGGATAAACTTGGACAGCAACTCTAAGACCAGGTGCTTGTTTCACAGCTGTCTATGGCCAGTCTTTGGTACCAACTGGATGAAACTATTAATTAGATGTTTGTAGCATTTCATAATGAAATACCAGTCAGATTCTAAACATCAAGTTATTATTTGCATAAAATGATGTCACATTCTTTCTATAGTCACCTAATTTCTCTTGTGGTAAGCAGTTTTCAGGCTGATTCATCTGTATACCAGATATACCACAGAACTGACTCCTGTCCAATAGGTTTTGTTGTGGGCTTGATACTGCTTTGGTTTAAAAGCTGCATAGTAGTGGCTTCCTCCCGTATTATGCGTGTGAAAAGGCGGGAACACACAATCTCGCTGAAGTCTGAACTCACAGAAAACCCCACAAAAGTATTGTTTAACCTCATGCATCAAATAATGTCCAGGAGCTTAGGACACGTCTACACTACCGATGAAGAAATCTCTGCCTGAGCTGGCGTGGTTGATAAGTGGTAGAAATGTGCCTGAACAAACAAGTTCTGCCTTACGCCATCCTGCTGCCAGGCCCTGTCTAGCTCATTTGCACAGCAGTGATCTGTGCCATGCCAGCTTGCTGATGTGGCTCACTGCGAGCTGAGGGATCACTGCCTGGCTCGGCATGGAGACAATGCTAACGAGATCTGTCTCCCAGGGACTGCTGGCGGACAGGAGGAGGAGATGCAGAAGAGAGAAGGAGGCCTGACTACTGTCTCGTTTTTTCCATTACACTCTCATTTTATATTCTTATAATCTTATTTACATCTATTTTAATTACTTATATTTATGCCTTTCCATACTATTTTTGTCTCCTTTCTCTTATTAGATTACAGAAACATTTATTGTTATTTCTTCCAAGAATCTTGAATGCATGGGAAACCCTTGGTGCAGCTACTGAAGAAGGATGCTATAGGAAGCAAACTTCAGCGTAATGCTGCCTTCACAGCTATCAGGAAATATATCCCACACCTTTAAATGTAATGACTATAACAAATAGGCAAGTACCTAACATGATACCATTGAAACAGAATTGAGGCATTGCACTGAAAACATATATTCGATAGCTTTTAAGTCAAGGCCACTCTTACCAACAAAATTAAAACATGCAGTAGGAAGAGTGTCTGGCAGAAAGTCATAAACAACTTTTAACAAAAGCTCCTGACTCTGCAAAGTGATTCTACTTTTGTATATAGAGAACTAATTTCTAGCCATAGCAGTCCTGCAAGCATGAAAACAGTGAAAATGAGCAAGAAGTACTCTGACTGACAGAAAATCCAGCCATACACCATTTTTAACCAGGGATTAAAAAAAAAAAAAAAATGAACCTCTGCCCAGTGTATGTGTGAAGTGGATAGTTTTCATTTCTATACAGATGGTTTCAAGGCAGGGATTTGGAAAATATCTGAAAACAAGCTTCACAAGACAAAGCTTTACAAGTGCTTGTGTCTAGGTTTCTGATAGGGTAGCCAGACATCAGGGAAAAATTTTGCTTGCCTCTCAAAAATATTGGAGCTATCAAGATGAATTGGGCACAGAGGATAGTGTATGTAAGGGCAGCTGGATGACTGAAAATAGAAACTCTTGAGAATAACTCAGAGCCATTTTGGAAGAGAATTCTGTATCTGGGGAGCCAGAGGCACAGCAGACTGGCCAAACTATATCAAGGATATGGAGGAACCTGGTGAGCAGATGTGAGGCGTGGGGAAGTGTGGTCCAAACAACACAAGAGCCTATGAAAAACTGCAGCATCCCTAGCAGGCCTTGGAGCATGGCAGGAACGGACCACTTGAAAAAATGCACACAAGAAGTTACAATTTTGAGCTGGAAGATACTTACATGGTAAGTACTGGTACATCTCTTGCAAGTACAAAGTTAAAGCACTGTAACAGCTGAGTGTAATTTTAGCCCATATTGCTCTGGTTTTGAGTTGCATGTTGTGAATTGAGACTGTTTCCCAACTGAGAGACAGTAACTTAACCCCAGATTGCCTTTGCTTGGGTGGTTGCAGTGACCTGAACAGAGTACGAGACTATCTCTGCAACCACTCCTGAATAAATAGAAACATGTACCTGAATAAAGAAGTACAGTGAAGATGCCTGAACAGCATTATGAGGCTGCACACAATGTTGTATGTGTATTTCTTCATCCATAGACCCAGTATCACTGTCACCAGCAGTGGTAAGAGGATGAAGAAGAATGGTGTGTATGAAAAGATGAGAACTCACTACCACCAAAAACCTAATTGCCTTCTAAACAGGAGATTTTGTTGTAACTGGGGTTCTCCGCAGGACAAAATGTGACCTTGAAAAAATTCAGGCCATTGAAGAAGTAAATTCTTGTTGATATAATCCAGCAGTGGGCAAGCATGTGTTTCTTTGAGACATTATTACAACACTGGGTGATTGGCATTGCTATGAAGGATAGTAAAATCTAGCTGCACTGAGATATGAGACATTGAGAAATTACAGCCACCGGAAGGGCTGACTGCAAGACAGCCTTTTGGCACCATCAGAAGATAAACACTCATTAAAGTCCTACGGAGTATATTCAAGACCCTGTACTGCAGCACAGTGTGGAGCAACACATCTCCAAGCCCCGAGGAAAGTATCTTAGATCCTACACACAGTTAAGAAAAGAGAAAGAGAGAGATGAGTGTGTTAAAATATGTATGATGTTAATGAATTTCAGACTTCAAGGGTGTGTAAAAAATGCTAAGCACATAAATTGGCTGTGGTATTTGCAATTAATTTTGTTATCTCAAATAAATAGAGTAAATGGGACATTAGTTTAAATATAGTCCCTATGGGGACATTGTCACAGGTTAATCTACCGTGTAAAATATGTCCATCTTTACCCTGTGCTGTTTGCTGATATCAATAATATCTGTGAATTGAAGACCTATCCATGCTGCCACAGGAAACACAATGCAAGTATCAGCAGCAATACCTACACCAACTTTTATCTAAATATTTCATGCAACAACAGTGACTATACACAGGAACAAGGTTTAGCACAAGCTTTACTAATGTCCTAGGGAGGAGTGGCTGGTTTATGTAGGGGCCTGTGCAACTCACAAATTACTGATGACACTGTCTAAAGTGGTGTGAGGATGTTTACTCATTCTCCAAAATGAAGTGTAAAGTGACTTGGTCAGAGAATTCAGCATGTAAGGCTGAAGGAATACTGCCAGGCTATTAAATTGTCTTGACTATCTCCCTACCCCTGCTTAAAAAACGGAATGATCCCAGGCTTTCGCTGTCATGTAGACTTGGAGAAATTTGCCTCCAGGCACCCCTATGCCTCTCCATGTGCTCCTGACATACAATCTTCTGGGACTGGTGATGCTCAGGGAGGGCATGCCAGAGGACATCCCTCCCCCTGGCCCAGCTCCACAGCACTGTGGAGTGGTAGGGAATAAGTTCTGCTGTGGGTGGAGCCACCCACCACTTTCCCTCTTTGATTCCCTTCACCAGCTGATGTGCTCTGGAGTGGGGCATCTGAAGCTCAATCCTTTTGCTCCGCTAAGCACTAAAGCTGTTGCACACAACCACATGCATAGACATACATAAGAGTCAGGCAGTGGGTAGAATTCTTCCCTGCACTCAAGTCCAGTTTTGTTCAGCTTGAATATAATTTGCTCCTACATAAGGAAGCTAAAATCTTCTGATAGATACGTATTATTTTTACTTCTAGATTACTCAGTACATTTCAAACTTTGACTTATACTCTGAGTTTTGATAGTCAGTAACCTGCTGAATGTAACCTCTCAACGGGCACTGCGTCCAAAAGGGATCCAAAGGATACAAGAATATGTACAAAGAGTGAGGGAGATGATGTCACTGCTACACTTAGCATTGGAAGGACTCATGACGGACTATGGTCTGTTCCTGATGCTTATATTCCTTAGAGAATATAAGGAATACACAGAGTATGAAGAAGAGCCATGGGACTGATTAAACCACTAGAAAACATGTTTCATAGCAGTAGATTCTAAGAGTTTCATCTGTTGTTTTAAAAAAGAAGAGGAGTTGAGATGATCACAGACTGTAAGTATCTATGGCAGGAATATGATTCTGATGAATAAGAGTTAGTCAAGCAGACAAAGGCATAATAAGATTTAATTGCTGGAAGCTGAATTAAGGGAAATTCAAAATAAAAATAAGGCTCAAAAATGTAAGGGCAAGGATAGTTTTTCCTTGAAACAATTCACTAAGGGTTGTTGTGGGCTCTTCATCACTGGAAATATTTTAATTTAGATTGGCTGCATCTCTAAACTTTGTGCTCCAGTTCAAACAGGAATTAATTCAGGGAAGTCCCATGGCTTGTATCATAAAAGAGGCCAAGCCAGATGATCACAGTGGTCCCTTCTGACTTTATAATTTATGAACTCTGATATAATCAGACCCTAGCACAATATAGCCATAGGCAAAAACACTTCCTATTCATCACAGATTATTCTGAGAAATGTTAACATCTTCTCATTATTTCATCAGGATAAATCAGGCATTACAATTTATGGCTGTATTAAGCTGGTAAAGCATAACTGTAGTTTCATGTGTCTTTAACTCATTACCTTAAAAAACCTCAAAACATTTACTCAGCTCATCCTAACTACTCAGTGTAAAAAGCATTTAAATGTTGAGAACAATGAGTTCAGGCTTCAATACCACTGAGTTGTCCTTCAGTAAGAAGACACAAAATGTATCCTAATAAATGAGCAACCCTAAAGTAAACCCTGCATCACTATCACCTGGATGTAACTACACCTAATGTCCCCTTGATCTTTGCACAGAACTCTCATTGCGTACACAGCAAGAGCAGTAAATGGCTCTAAGGAGGTAGATACTGTTTCACAAAAAGGTTTAAGACAAACACAGGCAGTAGAGAAATGCTGATTTAGTAACAGAATATTTTACAGCAAAGAAGGTCACAAATTGGCAGCATTAGAAGTTTTATTTTGGTTAGTTGACAAGTGCGAATGAATGCTGTACAGAACAGGTAGTCAAGTGCCAGCAATATTTTTCTTTTGAAAATGTTATCTTCAATCTTCAGTAGAATATCATCAGTCAATCATAAAGCTGGCTGTTCCAGCCAAATACTTTTACCATTACACAATCCTATGTGAATATTGGGTTCACGCAGTGGAGACATAATCCTGCAAACCCTGAAGAAGATAATGTTCTCTAACTCGAAAAGAGTCCATTTCACCCTTATAGATATGAAACGAATATTTTCAGATAGTGTTTTCAAAACAAGCTCAGTTCTTATTCCAGATAAATTGGCTTAATTATCTTTCAAGAGCTGGACCTTTTGTTATAAGCAGAAGGACAGACAAACAGCTTAGCTCCAGCATGCTTTTCGTGCACGGTCAAGGCAGTGTCTTGTGACCAGATTCACAGAAAACATTTTTTTAACTAACGTACAGTTTTTAGAAAAGAGAAACAATAAACTAGAAACAGTTTTTAGTAACTGCTTGTTTTAGAAACAAACTATGGACTTAATGGTGACTTGTAGCAGAAAACAGAAAGGAGTTTGTCGGAATACCACGTAGCCAGCTGTGTCATGTTAGCCACCGATTCACACCAGCTAAATTTACCCAAACTGTCCCAATCAGACCCTTTGTTGCTTATTTTTTGAAGTTCATTAGGAATTAGCATCTTTTTTAAAATTATAATTCTATTTTTCATAGTCACAACAAAAGAAATTTCAAAAGAGCTGTGGAGTCTCATTAATCACCTTTTCTTCAGAGCTAGATCATATTTTCAGTGTTGTGAAGCAGTTGTCACATAATATTGCCACAAAACATTTACATGCTTATCATCAGCAATAGAGGCGATTAAAAAAGCGAGTGGATTGACTTAACGAGCAGACAAGCAGCAACTTGTAGATGAAGTTTAATTATGCTACAGAATTACCAGCAGAGCTCAAAAATAATAGTCTTCTTTGTTTACTTTTTATTTTAATTGTCCTGACTACACCTTTACAGTAATATACTCTGAATCTCATCCCACTTCTGGCTGCCTATGACAATTTCCCACTGGCCTCTCCTCCAGGCATCCTCCTTCCATTCCTGACACTGTCTCTTCTGCGTTATGTCTTTTTTATTAGGTCAAACTACTTTTTCCTCTCACTTGGACTCTTACCCAAGTTATACTACTTGAATTCAGCTTAAAACTGCTGAAAGCAGAGCCAACATTTTATCCTATCCTTCACAGCACACAAAGTTCATGGCTTGAGTTGTACTTTCTTGTTTTTCATCCCCAAACTTGTACTAAGACAAACAAAATGGACAGGAAGTGTGCCACCAATAGATGTAATGCAATAATTTCTGTGCAAGGAGATTAGATTAGATTTGGGTATTGTCTCTTTGCAAAGGACTCGACTTTGCAATGTAGCTTTTGGTTGCCAAAGGTGTGTGGATTGACTTGCATACACCAACAACTAACACCATCGGGGGAAAAAAAAATCCACTGGCTCAGAAAAGAAATGAAAGACTATGTATTTCAGTCCCAAGGAAGAAGTAGCAAAGCAAATTAAATGAAAGCAAACCCCCTGAAAAGAGCATTGCATCTCTGAGAAGATGAAAGGGGGGTGTCAGTGATATCACATGATTTATAGTAGCTTTGCTGTTGCAGGCTGTGATGTGTGAATGTGATGTGTTTTCCCAATAAGAGGAATAAGTACTCCGAGTTGATCCTTAAATAAATGTATAAAGTGCTGAAAAGCATGAGCACAGACCATGGCTTGAGAAGTGTAAACAGAGATATGAAATGACTGCTCTTGAGTGCTAGAGGCTGTGTGATAGAACAATGAGAATGAAAGTGTATAGTGTTCCTTAAAGAGTTTACTGATTAGGGAGGAAAAAAATGAACATACTGTCTTCAGTCCTACACTCCTTCTTTCTTTCTGCCTTTTATCAATTTGCCAAAATTGTTTGCTTTTGAAAAATAATGAAGATTTTTTTAAATAACAGCCCTCATTATACCTTAATATGTTGTATCATTTCTTCAAAGGGCTCAGCAAACATTACTAAGTCTTCCTAACAACACAGCTCTAAAATATTGCTATGACATCGGGAAACTGAACCCTGGAGATGAAATGACTCAGCTGTGGTCTCATATTTAAAGCTTCTAAGTGACACTGTTGTACAAATAATGATTATATTAATAAACAATGTCATTAAAGAGCTGATAGTGGAATCAAACCTGGAACACAGGATTTCCTGCTTCTTCTTTTAAAGTTGTGGGCCACAACGTTCTACAGCCTAGTGTAGAAATTGATCTAATAAGTTTGTTCTCACTTTGCTGCATGAGCCTCTTAGCAATGAGTAATTGATTCCTGAACTATCAGTTTAATAAGTTACATATTATACCTCCCTTGCACGTTATCAAATGGGATCTGTGATCCATTCTAAACACCTTGAAGTATGCACTTGGAGTATGCTGGAAATCCAGTGTGATCTAAAGACATCCAAGTACTGCTGGATGTTCCATGACTCCAGCAAGTGACTGTGATTGTCTCCACAGCTTTCTGACTAAGAAAACATCCTTATATCAGAAAAACTAATTCCACAATTGACAAGTCAAACTGAAAGAACGAAGTCTGCTAGTTCACTCAGACAATATCTCTTATTAATATCAAAGTTCCTTTCATGATCAATCTGAAGCAAACTTAAGGGACAATGTGAGTCCATTTTGCTGTAACTGCCCATGCTTCACTTTTTCTTTAAGGAAACATTCTAAACTGTCAGAAACTTGCAGAAAAAGGAAATTTACAACACCCTCACTCTCACTTACCCAAATACCTGAGGTTCAGGTTTGCCCGGTATAGCAGTAATAGGTGAAAATATACAGTCTGTAAGAATACATCGGAATATGACTAATCATAGAATCATAGAATTAACTGGGTTGGAAGAGAACTCTGAGATCATCAAGTCCAACCCTTGATCCAACCCCACTGTGATTACTAGATCATGACACTCAGTGCCACATCCAG
>JAYRBT010000082.1:130552817-130584590 GCA_036023395.1 Myiotriccus ornatus | reverse complement strand
GGGCAGGCCATTCCAATGCCTGATCACTCTCTCTGTAAAGAACTTCTTTCTAATATCCAACCTAAACCTCCCCTGACTATAGAATGCAACAGAATGCACAGACCTCTGTATTCCATAGGGGGTACTAATGTTTTCTGAAGTGGTGTTCTTCAGTTGAGTCATCCTCATACAGATAATTTCTTCTTAAATTTCATTTTGAAGATCTCAGAAAATTTTTTCCAAAAAAATTAGTTATTTGCAAAAAAAAAAAGTCTCATAGGAATACTTTTGTACGTGACTGCTCTGCACCTTTGATGACTTAATTAAAAATTTGCACACTACTGAGCATATAGTTATTAAGAAGTCATATTTTTCTGCTAACTCACAGAAATACTAAATCCAGCATTCTGGTTTTGGAACACTCCCTTGAGGACTTTGTGACCATAAACTAATAAATGGATTACATTCATTCCCATGTTTCTTCCCCATCTGTGACAGACAATGCAGTGTTCCACACTAAGGTGAAATAGGATGGCCAAAATGCAGCTTCTTTCATGCCTTACAATTCACCAAGAAGCATTGGGATAGATGCCAAGACTTTCAAAATCTTGAATCAAATGCAGAGGCTGAGCCACAGAGGTTTAAATAAGGACACTGACATTCTTGAATATCTGGATGGGGACATCACTGTCACAGAGCAGGAATACTCACAGCCCAGCTGCAAATGGGTAAAAATTGCACTGAAAGCAATCGGCTTGGGAGTATGAGGCAAGAACTCCCACAGTTTCTTTCCTCCTCCCCAGGCCAGCAATAAAAATCCCACAGAACAGAAAAAGTTCCTTTTAGTTTGGGTTTTAGATGTTAAAAAATATGTATGTCACTTTCATGCAGCACCTGATGAATTAAGTCTCAAATAACATGAGAATTCTTATATAACTCAGTAATCAGTGGACTCAGTTGTTTATAATATGCCAACAGTAAATGCAGAAGGAATTTATAATCATATTTTCATGGGGAGTAAGCCAAAACCCCTTCTGCGACTCAAACAAACTTCCTCACTTTTTCATTTTGGACAGGTTTAAAATGCAGAGAGATATGACAACATGTCAGATAAATTTCTCTCGGGGCATTTTCCCCATAAGGGTGACGCAAAGAAAGGTTAGAAGATTAGCTTGTTATGTCCAGTGTATTTTATATTTACTGTACAGGTGGATGATTACAATAGTCTGATGACAAATTCTCTATAGAAAAAAAAAATTTCTTCACTAGCTACATTTTATATTCTTCCTGTCACTTCTTCGCCTTTTTCCCCCTCCTCTCAAAATGCTCCTTTATTTCTCAACATATCTCTTCAGTAGACTTTGAGGTTTTTTTCTTTCTTTCTTTTCTGCCTATTTTAGACTCACTCAACAATGGAAATTAAATGAGGTTGACTGAATTGGTTCAAACACAATAGAAATACAGTTCCAGAGTCTGGAACTTAAAGACAGATTTCCCCTGACTGATGTCTGCTAGTCCTACACGTTTTGAGACAGTATTTTAAAATTATTTCTCAGATGTTTCTTCTTCAAATGAAATGGTCCCATTCTCAGCAGGGAAAGAGACAACACCTTCCTCATTTCCTTGCTGTTGGCCATCAGTTGCTTTTGCTCACAGGCCTCTCTCCACCTGTGTCCTCCATTCCCATCTCTAGTCTGAAGCTTCTTTTAAAGGAGACGTCAGTTAGAGGGTCATGGATTGGCTTTTGGGGTGCTCAAGCACATTTCTAAATGTCCCAGCACCAGCAGGGTCGTGTTCTGGCACTGGCTTGTCTACACTGGGATTTGTAACACGGTCACATTGCAAATTCTCTTCTCTCCTCTTATTTTCAGCGAGGTCATTTTTAGACAGAAGCTGCACTGGGGCTGGGAAGGAGAGGAAAGCAGCTCTTCCTTGGAGCCAAAGCAGGCCCTTTGCTGGGGGAGCAGGACAGGGACAGAGGAGATGTCGCTCAAGCACACACATGCTCACTGGTGCAGTGATGTAGGGGAGCATGAGGGATGATGACACGAAAGGTTTTTTATGAAGGTACAGCAGCCTACCTAAGGACAAGTGAACTGAGTGGTAAACCAGATACTTGCAGCCTGGTGGGCAGTTTTGGGGGTCCTGTGCTTGGTGTGGTCCCCTGATACCTTTCTGATCTACTTGTGAGCACTCAACCCTCGCGCTCCTACCCATTTTTGCCTTTGCTCATCGCAGGGGTTTTTTTTGCTAGTCCTTTCTCCTCTGGGGAGATCTTGACACGCTGGTCAGCCCATTAGTTCCCCAGCCAGCACTGAGACTAGAATAACAAAAGCTTCCCTCTTCTTCGATTAATTTCAGCTCAGAAGGAAGGGAGAAGGGTTGGCACCCCAGGGAGGGAGAGAGGGGGTGGAAACAGCAATCAGACCAAGGCACAGCTATAATTTCAGTCTGTGAATGTGGGTTGTAATGGAGAAAATTAAGCTGCTGTTTTTCCCAAGCCCTGCAGACAGACCAGTCTAGGGACATATTGGAGAATGTTCTTTTCACCGGGAAACATTTCAGAGATTCCTACTGTCACTGACTCCTCTTCCAAAGTCCAAACCTCGCTTTGATTCAACACCTCTGTTTATGCCACAGCTTTAAAGGCCAAGATCTCAACTCATAATGTTGCAAAACTGCCAGTTTTTCCCTTGTATTCAAGGCGAAGCAACTCCTTCTGCACTTGGGCAGAGGCACTTGTCTTCAGTGGTGAGGCTGAGATTTGTGCCTGAAACATTCTTGGTAATACAACTTCAAGATGCTTGGCATGGCTGAACTCCCGTGAAAGAATCTGATGCAAGAAAACAGATGAGAGCTGCAATGTGGTTGAAGGGAATTGCAGAGATTGGATTGAGGACAGGATTTGGCCTCTGCTGAACCGGACTGAGCATTCACGAGGCCAAACATGATATGGAAACTGTTTCAGTAAAATGTACTCCACACAGTCAACATGCCAGGGAGCCTGAACAGCTTCATTTATCACTGTTCCACTGCTGGCTCTTGTCTTTACACAGGGTTATAACTTTTTCCATTAAATCCCATGTATGACTTTAAGTCCCTATTGATTTCTAAAGATGCAGAATGAAGATGTTTATAACCAAATCTATGTATAATTCCTTTTTAAAAAAGAGAACTGCATGCTTAAAACCCTTTCAACCAGGAACATATCAGTTTGGATGTTGTTCTAAAGACACTGAGAGTAAAATAGAAAATTAATTGCTAAAGATAGGTGTGGTGAAGAAGAATTATAGATATTAAAAATGCTGTCTTTAGTACAGAAGACTGCCTGTGGCAGTACCCTAGTTTTACAGACATGGAGACAACTATGGAAAACTTCAGAAACTTCATATCACAGAACAAAATTTATCAAGGATGTAGCTGTTTTTTCACCCTCTACCTGCATCTGATTTGTTTATCTTTTGTGTGTTCCTTTGAAGTAGCCCAAATGTCACTGTAGAGAAGAGGTTTTCACTATTTTTCCCTTAAATTTGTTGAAAGTTGTTAAAAAAAGTTTTCACACAAACACACTTATTTTCATATGGAAATCTATAACTCATGAAATGAAGATAACTCTTTGGTCTCATATCTAATATTTATTGTAGTTACACATTTAAAAAGTGATGATAATGATTTGCACCACTAAACAAAGAGCACATTAGTATTGCAAGCAGTCATTTGCCATCCAGCTAAGCTTTCTTTGGAATGTAGCTGTCAATTTTTTCCTTTTTCAGACCCTGGAGGAAGTATCCACATTTATTCAAAATAAAGGATCCAAAATCTTGGACTCCTTAGAGCAAAATAAGCCAGAACATGGAGTTGCAACTGTAATTATGATCTCTCTACTGCCTGAGGACAATGTCTTTAGCTAACTAGATGCATTCCACTGCTACCAATGCAGTCTGTTCATGTTTAAAAATGTTTATTTTGCCCTATCTAGCATAGCTTTCAATGCTATTGGCAGATACAAGCAATTTGTGCATCCAATAAACATATGAAAAGAATCACTGAAAACATCCTTTTCTTATTGGTTCAATATCAGATTCAAAGAACCTGTTTCATAAACAGTTAGCTATTCTCTTATTTGATGTAAATGTGATAAATGTAATGCTTATCACACCCTAACAGTAGTTTTAAAACTGTTTTTGAATGGTGCATATGTACCTAAAATGGAATTAATCAGATCAATTTTATATACGAAAATACACAAATTGCAGAGATCAAGGAATTGTAGAGATCAGAGAAAAACTGAAACTTTGTGCACTTCAGGTTATAAGCAGTTTGTCCTGGGAAGAAAGTATGGAAACACTGTAAAGCTACAACCCCATGAGAACACTTTCTTCCACCAGCTTTCCACTTTTTGTGCAGTGGGCTCTGATGAGAGTCTGCTTTTAGCTTCACTTGCACTTACAACTATTTTAGTGTTCTTTGCTACTAATAAATATTATTCAAGATGGAAAAATTCTTTAAGACTGTGAGCTGAGAAATACAGCACAGTGTAACTGCCTGCTCATAGTCTCTACCATTTTAGTTTGAAATGCTTGGGGAACTTTTTTCATGGAATGAAAAATCTCTTTCTGACATTATACATTGCACCTTCCTATCAAAACGTGATTAACAGAGCTCAAGAGTGACTGGCTTGATACCATAAAAATTAGCACTTGTTTGAAATGTGAGAGCATTGTCTTGTCACAGGCAATCAGAAATGATACTTAAATTGCAAGATTTTTTGCTGTCATTTACTTATTTCCCTTCAACAAAAGTTCATGCCACAGATCTGAGATAAGCCAGTGTGTAAAAGCAGGGTGAAACCTGGCCTACAACAAAGAAACGGAGAACTGTAAATTATTTAGACAACTATAAAACAATCTTGTAATTCTCTTATACTACAAATTCCTCAACTGTTCCAAAGTCTTGGAAGTTGTGCATGTGTGCATGCAGGAGTGTGTCCGTGTGTGTGTGTGCATGTGTGGGTTGTATCTACATGGACTTTTCAAGGCAGTGAATTTTTTTAATCTACAGTCATATACCTCAGAAAAGTCACTGCATATGTCTATCCTTCAAGCTAAATTAAGAGAGCATTCTAGTCCCTTCAGGAGTAGGAGGCTGAAGACAACAGAAGATGCCACTCGAATCATGCCAGAGCTCAATCAGAGGTAGGCTGAGCTTGACCAGAACCTGCCGTGGCACGCAGGGGTTATGAAACCAGCTGGTTAGATGGGGGAGGAGGGTGAGCATGGGGTGTGCATGTGCGTGTCTCACCTCACTGGCCATAAGAAAGCAGTCAGGGAAGCAGTCCTGCAAGGGGCCCAAACCGGAGCGGCACAGCTTCACGGGGAACACACTGCACTGCACACTCAAGCTTGGAAACTTTGAGTAAGAGAAGCGCCTGTTGTTTGTTTCTACTGTATTCAGAGAAACAAGATTCTGAGCACACACTTTGTAAATAAACCAAAGACATTCCTGGCTCCTATCATCAATTTCTCCTCTTAATGGAAAAAATCCAGCAAGTTTCCACTCTGTGAATAGGGGCAAAAATATAAGCACAAACACAGGGCCAAGTCAAGTCCTGTCCTCACTTGTACTGTTAAAGCCCCTCTCAGATCAGTGCAAGAAAAAGGGTCCCTCTATAGAAAAGTTAGAGAGATACTTTCTCTCATGTTTGAATTTTCAAACTCAGAAAATTTTGTGTAGAGGGATCAACTGTGCTCATTCCTTTGGCTAGAAACACAGTTGTGCTTCCAACAAAGTAAGTAGAACCTGATTTCTCTGAAAAGTTTTAATTTATAGACCAGCATTTTTCTAGTCCTGAATGTATGGAGTTAGTTTGCTCAAATCCCTTCTTCTTCAGCCTTCCTAAATGCAAAGCAGTTCTCATATCGCCGTACCAGGCTGCCTCATGAGGAGGTGTGAGACCTGATTTTTTTCAGACTCAAATGCTTTGAAGTCTTTTGGGTAACAGGTACTGGACACTCAGTTTCTGACTGTCAAAAGTATTTTTCTGTAAGTGCAGATCTTTGGAAAATGCAAGTATACTTATTTGTATTAAATATATTTTAATATCTATTTTTTATTATGAATAATATAACTTGAGGGAGAGACAAACCAGTTTTCCTGTATGGTAAGCTTGAAATCATGTGTAGTTAATGAATAGCAAGATCTAAAAAAGCCCTCAGAATAAGTGTAACTGCTTGCCACACACATCCTATAGGATTGGAGTTTGTTACCATTTGATAATGAAGTCTCCATATCAATGCCATATTACAGTTTGACACTAGCAGAAGCCTTGAAATTTTCTACCATCTGTTTGAAAGTCACCTTTGAAAAATCACCCTTATTCCAATAAAACCTTTGCACTTGAAGGCTTCTAACTTTTCCCCCTGGGACACTGCAATGAAGAAAGTGCACATGGGGTTGAGTGCAGCCGCTGACGAAAAGGGAGTAACCGTGTAACACACACAGGCAGGTTGTACCCTCTGCGTTCACGTGAACAGCCTCGTCCACTCTGATCACGTCTTGCAGGAAGACAGGAGGAGAGCATAGAGGAACGATTTACGGCTGAAGCAAATAATTTGTCCACAAAGGCTTTCACTCACGTCACCCCCTCTTGTGCAAGGGAAGTCCTGCTGTGAGAGCGGGGTTCCTGACCGCTGCAATAGCACAGGTAAAATGGTAAAGCTACCTCTTAACCCCATTTTTTGCTTGGAGTGTCTTGCAGAAATAGGACAGCAGCCAAGAAAGCACAGTTACCCAAGTGGTATCAGAGAACGGCCAGGGAGGAATTTGTTGGTTTCTGCCTCTCCAAAGCCGCTGAAGCTGGAAAGACAAAAAAGATGTCACCATGTGCTCAAAAGCAAAAGAAATAACAGCTCCAAGAAGGACAAAGTCTTACAAGACATTTGATCTGTAGTTATAAATGAAGAGAGAACATCAAACCCAAATTTAAAGAATCAAGTTTCTAAAGGAAGTTGACTTTAAAGTCCAGATAAACAAGACTAAAGGAGTGACAGTCCTTCTGGTCTCATGACTTTTGCATTGCTGGATGTATGGTGGCCCAGAGTTAAGAAAAGGGAAAGGATGGGCTTTTTTTTGTTTGAAAGCAGACAATTAAAGTAGAAGGCAGGGCAACATGGCAGAAGATGCATGGTAGGTCTAGGAATTGTTAGCATAATAATGAGTTCTACACATCTGTTTCTGGAGAGGCTGTTCACAGACAAAGTGTAGAGAAACCAGGGAATGAGATTCAAGTCAAAACCTGGAAGAGCCCTTCAAAAATCAGTAGGGGAGCATAAGAAGTTGTTTCCGGGGGGACTTGTTAAAATAGTGATTACAGAGCTGGGAGAATCACAAGAAGATAACAAAAGCAAGAAACAAGACAGAAGGATTGCAGAAAGGTGCTCTAATTGCTTAGGAGAAGAAGAGAGAAAGCATGAAGTTGGGGAAAACAGTCCAGAAGGAGTGGGGTTCAAGCAGAGATGGGGATGGGGATTTTCAAGGTCTGAAAATACTTCCCGGATACAGACCCCAATTTCTCACGAAGAGTTTGTGCAACTGATGAAGTACAAGTCCAGTGACACCCCTGCCTCAACACCTCCCAGCCAGCCGAGGATTTCTCCCCTCAGGTGGACTGATAATCACTTCCCAGCAATGGAAACCCCACTGCCTGCTGGGTGACCCAGTCTGTCTTCCTCCCACCCCAGCTGCTCCTGGTCCCACTTGCTCCCGTGTGCTGGCTCTGGTGCTCAACCAGCCCTGCATTAAGCCAGAGTAGACCTAACCTAAGAAAGCAAATAGTTTTCCACCAGCTTAGTGTACTATTAAGCAATACTTTAAATAGCAAAGAAAATACATGGGATGACATATGGAGACACTTTCCCACAGAAGCATTAAAGCGAGTTTAGCACAGTGCTTAGTTTCAAGATGTATGAGTATCTTTGATGTCTGTAGCCCCACCTTTACTACTGCTTGCAGTCTCAGAATACCAGATGGAGAGCAGGATGGATTTACAGAGGCCAGTGTTTACTCTCAGCAACAAAATAAAAAGGATAGGATGTTTGAAAGATAGGAGATGCACGCAGAAGCACGTTATTTCTGCATACACTAAAAGCTACACAAATTGAAACGACAAGTTCTCATTACACCATGAAACACCTTGTATGTTTAACTGAAACTGCAGATACATCAACCAGATGTATTTGGCCACAGGTAACTGTGCCAATAAAGAACAAGAGAGTGTCAATGCTGTATCACAAAAGACAGCAGTGCAAGGCAACATCCCATTGCCATGTGGCTGCATGGCAGTCCCTGCAACATTGAGCTTCTGTGGGATTTATGTTAGGTTTTGGACAGTATGCTGATGTAAAAAGCAAACAAAAAACAAACCCACCTTATAAAATCTTAGAAAATGCTTCATCCTAGCAGCAAAAAATGGTATTTGGTCACACATACATAAATTTACATTAGGGGTGCAGAGCTATTTATTCTAAATATGAAATTATTATTATATTTTATGGGAGTATAATAGAATGTTAACAGTACAAACTATTGATAGTATTACATGCAATGTAGTTATTCCCCTAAGAAGGATGAAATTAATATAATGATGAAACTGCATGTGTAGAGGCAGCTACATACTGCAATGGTACCTTTACATGCAGAGAACAGCCCAGACATAAAGGAACTCCATTTGCGGAACAGTATATGTGGAGGAAGGAATAAAAGCCCAGCATTTCACTCTCTTGGCTCTGTTTCCATGTTTGCTCACACAGCAATCGCTGACTTTGGCTGAATCCAACTTGCTGTTCAGCCTCGCCTCACTGCTTACTGTCAGCGCTAGCATTTTCAAACCTTTGTAATGTTGCCTATTCATCACAGGCACGGTAGGATACACACTTGAGCTCAAAAAGCAATGGTACATGTGTATCTAGCAGAAGGAACTATTTATTTGGATAATTAGGTGACATTTGTCACTCAACTTTCTGTCAAGCATTGGGGAAGGGCAGGCAGCCAGAGTACACATGCCAAGGGCAGCTCTATCCTACCTGTGCCCAGGTTGGGAGGGCATGGCCATAATGTACTGATGACCCAGTTTGCTCAGGTTCACAGCATTTTTTGTGGAGCAGGGAGATGTCGAAGCTCTGGTCTCCCCGGGTTGCACAGCCCATGCACCTGAGGCGCATGGGAGTCCTGCCTCCTTGGTGCAGATGGTGTGAGGTGTACAGACAGTGGAGAGAAAGGTCCACAAAATCTGTGTGTTAGGAGAGACATTAGCCAGGGTACAGCTGAGCGAGAGCTCCCAGCACAGATAGGGAGGAAAACAGAGAGCAGAGCTCCTTTTCAGCAGAAAACCCTCTGGAAGTGATGACCAGCGATTTCGGGCAAAGGTATTGCATGCTGCTGCTAGTTCCTCCCAGGGTTTGGGAAAGCAGACTGTTTATCCTCTGTAAATAAGTAGGATTGCACCAGAGAATTATCAATCTCGTATCCAAAGGGAACACCCAAAAAGGCCTTAGAAACTGGCTCCCATTTCAGACTACGACAATACAGCTGATCCAGTTTCTAACATCCTGAAACACTTGCAGGAATACCAGCACTAACTGGCAGAGCCAGCCAGTGTCCCACCCTGCCTGTATGGGGAAGGGGCTATCCTTTCTACACGAGTTTGGTTTGTCCCAAAGGTCCCCACACTTGAGGTTAAACCCCCAGGAGAGTATCAGGGGTCCAAGGGTTCAGGGCAGGGAGTTTGGGATACGTCTGGTTGAACTCCCATCTCTTGTACAAAAATTGTATCATCTGTCTCACATAGCTTTAGTAGCACTTGCACAGCTAGAGCCATACGGCCAGGTGATAGGTACAATAGATCTCTTTTGAAGAGCTTTACCTGGGAGATAGAGAGAGAGGCTGGTCCCATCCCACGGGTACCTCATGCAAGCCCTTAACTACTTCTCCGAGGGTCAGGTTTTGTCTTTCGATGAAGGTAAGCAGGATTTCACCAGCAATAACCTTGTCTTTCTGGAAAGCAAGGAAAGTTAATTAAGTTCACTTCTCTGTTAGCCTGGCCAAAGATATAAGTTACTTAAATGCAAAGGTACCTGAAGGCAGCTGAGGGCAGGAAGGGCAGAGGTCCCATCTGAGGTCCAAACCTCAGATGAAAAGTGCATGGGCAAATTACACTCACTCATGCTTATCCACTCTCATAGGCATGCTGAACTCTTTGGAAAAATTATGTAGGATCTTTGTCATGAATGACAACGGCTGATTTCACATCTTATCCCAAAAGACTCCACTAAAGATCCTGAGGAATTTCTTAAGTAACCACATATGTTGAACTGTTACTTATCTTAATGAAAAAAAGATAGTCACTAAACAGAAAGATATCCAGAGATGAGTTCACGCTATGGATTATACAATATGTATACCCTGCCACCCCCCAAAAAAAGAGACAATTTTAATTTTTACAAGCACAAAATTTCCATCTGAAAATGCTAAATGTAATTGTTTCCCATAATTTGAAGGAAGTCGTGGCTCCTCTGAAGTCATGGCAAAACTCCCATTGACTTAAAATGAATCAGGACTTAAACCTTTGCCTTAAGAACATGCCGAATTATTTTTAAATTTTCTTTTAAAAAAATTGAAAGAAAAATCTGCTTGTATTTAAAAGTTTTGATGCCAAGTTTTTCCCAAAGTGAATTACTTCAGCCTAGATATAAATCTATCAAAATAGGTTTAGAAAATGTAAAGATGAACACACCCTTAAAGAATAGCTCTGCTCTCCTCTTCAGTTCAGGTCCATGCAACAGCATGTTGCATAGGCAGCAATGTGAATAAATGCAACATACTGTAGTCCTAAGTATTTAATAGTAACAATATTGATTCCCTCAGCTTCAACTTTACTGAGATGTCCAGTATTCAGGAAATAAAATTAATTTACTTAAATGACATCATGGAAAATTAGTGAATCACAGATACTTAATCTGAATGAAAAAGATACCTTTTCCATTTCACTTGATGTCTTGTATAATACAAGAAAGTTGACAGACAAAAGGTCAGCCTGTCACTGTATCCTGCTTTTGGCAATTTTAGGAGCATTCGTTTAGGGACAAAGTATAAAGCCAGGACAAACATACAAGTATCAGGTCAACATCTTCTAAAATTTAGTCAATGCAGAGATCATTGAACGATTTTATTCCTTCCACAAATTCAGTTGAGATTTTCTAAATCTGTTCTGTATCTGGCAATATTATCCCATGGAGGTCAATGAACTAATGCTGCAGTTTGGTGTTACCGTAGATCACATTGAAACTTCTGCTTAAATAAAATATTTGCATCCTTTCCATTATAATCTTGATTCATTTGTAATAACATTAATAAAGAAAAATTTCTTCAGTACTTTCACATTTAAGTAGAGAAACAGCTGGTGTCTTTTGACTCTGCCTGAAAATTAAACAAGCTCCTAAACTCAAAATAATACCCAAACAACTAACGCAGTTTCCCCAGATGCATTAGCACAGCTCACCGATCGTTGCAATGATAGTACAACACGATGATGATACAGTTTTGCTATATTAGTTACAGTGATACCAAAGGGAGGGGGAGGGAGGAAAAAAAGACTCGATGCAGCAGAATGTTGTAGAAACAATTTCTCTACTTTCTGATTATGATTAAATCTTGGTGTGCTTTGAAATCCCTAATGTGTAATGCAAACCAGGATTTGGGGTGTTAGGAATGCGTCCCCACCCTTCTTCCAAAACGCTCTGTAAATTATCATCTGCAGACCCCAAATCCTTGAGTGGAGGGGGGGAAGGAAAGAGAGGGAGGCAGGGAGCGGGAGAGGGAGACGAGGGGGAGAGAGAGAGACAGAGGAGAGAGATTAGAAGCACTTTTCACCTCTTGGTCCCGTCAGTGTGCTCAACGCCGAGAAGTGTGCTCCAAATCCGGTGTTATCGTTAGGCCCGATTCAAAGGAAGTGAAATAGTCTACTGAGAAAAGAGTGGAAAAAGTAAAGGTCCTGAAGAAGTAAGTGCTGCATGTTGAAACGTATGCATGTCACACCCCATTTGTCTTTCATATTTAAGAATAAAGCAGCCTGTCCTGCAGCAGTTATTATACACCATATTCTTTATTTTTAAAATGCAAGAAATTTGGCACAAAGAACAAAAAATCAACTGATGAAAAGCATTTATGTCATGGTTTAAATTAAGACCTTTGTAATGCAAGAATTACATCAGCAGTGGGCTTAGCTTAATGAAAATAAGACAGTGTTTTTAAAGACCATGAACGAACAAATCCTCTCTGCTTTCTAAAAGAGAGAAAAGGCAGATATCGACAAATAGATAATTCAAGCTGAAATCAGTGCAAATCACACTTTGCTACCTTTAGGAGTTACTGAAGATTCTATTCCACTAACAGTTCTGGGTCAACAAAATCAAGCAAGAAGTTATTTTATATTCACATGTGGAATTGAAATATTTTCAGGGGATATTAGGTATTATAAAGTCTCTTCAATATTGTTTTTGCCTGAACTTCTGGTTATGATTAATTGAAATTTTAGATTCCTCCCTTTTGATGTGTTTTTATTTTGGGGTCCACGGAACAAGAACTAAAAGTTCAAATGTTCTACATTATCAGCTATTTAAAATGTTTATTAGTATATTATTTTGATATGGTAGTTAAGAATTTAATAAAAAATCATTTTGAATGAGAAGAAATGAATTAATATGAGCCACTTGTGGCTACTAGCAATGATGTAGTAATGTGAAAATATATGGGTGGAGGTAGAAAAAAGGAAGTAGAGTCTCTTCTCTTTGATGTGCATTGTTTGATATAAACTTTCGTCCTCTATTCTTTGTGCACATTTTTATCTTTATCGGTCTGCTGAATGGTTTATGAGAATATAAGCAGTAATTTTTCTGACGAGAAAGGAACATTGTAAAGCAAGATAAAAGAGTGGTTACTAGTAGAGATGAGCATAGAGTTCAAAATCTAGACAGAAAACTTTCTACTGTAGTATGGTGAGTATATAATATTTTAACATTTCTGTACTGCATTTTTGTAACAGAAAACTGCAAAGTGATTGGATTGGGTCCATGTTTTGGTATTCGTGACAAATGCAACTGGTTTAGTAACAAAATGTCGTACCTATTTTGGAGGAATGTGTTAATGTATTCATGTCCAAATAAATATGTGTTATCCACTCTATATAAAATAACATAGACAATTAAAGTTGATTTTAATTATCTCAGTCTTTCAGGGGGAAAAAAAGTGCAATATCTGCATCACTCTGTTACTTTTTGTGTAGGAACTAATTATGAATTAAGCAGCCACATGCTGCAAAATGAAGTTATATTAAATATTTGGGAATACAAACACACGAGATGAGCATGAGAATGATACATGATACATGAGAATGGACACTAATATTTATATTTTATAAGCATGTTTCATTAATGCATTATTTCTGAACAATGTGATCAAGGCACTGCCAGTATTCGAGATGATGATGAACATTAACACATTGCTAGTCAATCTGTTTTAAAGATTCTCTGAATTAGTTATGAAGAATAAATTATTTCTTAACTGGGTAAAACTAGCTATCCAAATCCTGAAAGACTTTTCTATGGGGATTTTCCAGGAAGACAGTCTGTTCTGTGATAAAAGAAGTCTTGTCCTCTGTGCACCCTCAGTAATGAAAGGATGAGCAGCATAGGTTTTATAAAAAAAAAAAAAAAAAAAAAAAAAAAAATTAAATTATGTCAGTGTTCTAGAAACTAGTAATAGTCTTTCACTTTCAGAGAACTTCTGACATCTGTTTTATTTTGAACTAGTGCAGTAAACAATCAACTTTCATTTTTCACTTCCCTTGGGCTGTGGAAATGAAAGGGTGAAGGGAAGGAATGAGGAAAGAGAGGGCCTGAATCTATACCCAGAACAGGTCAGGAACCACAGCTGTGTCAGTGAGACCTCCTTGAAAGCAGCAACTGCAGGACTAGGGCTGATGTTAAAGGTGATCTGGCATGCAAGAAGGAAGGGAGATAAGGGAGTTGAATTTGCTGCTCCTTTTATTTGCACACACACACAGGCACAGACACACACACACACACGTTTCTTATCAATCAAATACAACCCTTTCTCTCGCAATTGGTGTCTCTCAAGGAGGACTCAGAAGGCTGTTAGGAGTCTGCCCAGTCCTTGAAAAACAGCAAACAATACACGATGTTTACCAAGAAATCCCTCCTTCTCTCTAAGTATTGTAGGTAGGAGCTGAACAAAACAAAACAATTCCAGGCTGTCTAAATTGAAAAAAATGGCTTTTCTTCCAAGAATTCCTCACCCTTTCATTCCTGTTATGTCATGCCAGATATCTTGTGCCTCCATTATCTCTAACATCCACAATCACTGGGAAATAAAGGGAGTCAGTACCTACCTTCATAGCAGCAAAAAGGAGAAAAAGGAGAAAAATTTGCCAGATTTCCTTCCTTCCAGAGAAACCCAGGAAACAGACTAAAGACCCTAACACCTAAACCACAGATCACCTTGAACAAAAACTGATACCACCATTGGCATCCTCTGACAAGGTGGCACTTAGGAGCTGGGGGGGCAGAGGTGGGGTGGGAGGCAGAGAAGGTTGGTCCCCATACAGGATTTCTTGCCTTGTTGTGCTGAGCAGTGTCTGCTCGCTGCCCTGACACTACACTCCTTGAACATGCAATAAATGAGCAGAGCAGCCTTCCTTACTGGGATAACTGCTACTTCTGTTTTGACAGAGGACTTGACAGATGCTGCTTATGAAAAGACGTGTCTTTTCAGCCTGTCACTGGTAGGTGGGTTTGAGCATGAAGGTTCTCTCCTGTCCTGCTGAAGTTTCTGAGATTTCGAAACGCTTCCCCAGACAGAAAGGGCACCAACATGAAAAACACTTGTGCCAAGGGACTCTTTCTTGTGGGCAAGGTTCTGACAGCTGACACTGTCAGGCAGGATCCTGAGTGTGATGTTTCATGCTGTTGTTTACAAAGCAGATATTCCTCCCGATGTGCTACATCAAAATATCAGGTCTTAAAATGTGGTCAACAAAACATCATTCCTGAAGAGCTGACTACTCACCTGGTGCTAAATTCCTTCCTTCTGCTGACTGCTAAATTGCATTAGACACAGACAAAAACCCATTAAAGGTTTACCTTACATTAATTTTCTTAATATTAATTTTCCATGTCAACAAGGGTTCTCATTACCACAAATATGTTTTGCAACTGCAGGCTGCGTGGCCAGATCTGCACCGCAACTGCTATCTATTAAGGTATGAGCCACATCCTGAAAATATTAGAGAACGTCTGCATTAAAAAATGACTATCTCCTATTTAAAGCAGATTTATATTAATGGGAATCCTCAGCCTAAAGTGTTTTGGGAAAACAAGCCATCCCTAAGAAGCTTGATGTGTGGAGCTAATGCTTGCAGGGCCTGATGTTTGCAAATGCGTGCGCTCATAAATAGTTTTATCAGAGACAGGAGCCGTGCAGGGTTTAAGGGCTCGCTCTGTCAGATGACACACAAACGTGTTTGCAAAATGGCTGCGCAGGCAGCTCTACGAGCCTCAGAGGCTGCACTTTGGTACGAGGCAGGGGAAGAGTCTCACCAGCACACTGAACACGTTCACCTTTTTTCTTTTTTTTTTTTTTTCCTAGAGTACGGTAAAAGGTGCTACAGCTTTAGACTTCAAAGTTTCGAAACTTATTTGCGGTTAATCCTCCCCTGTTACAAGCTATAACAAGAACTCTGCCCATGCTGTAAAAAAACACTAATAAGACCATCTTGACTCTAGAGCTGGGCAGCCGCCCTCTTTGGGAATGAACGATCAGCACCTACCTTCCCCAGCTGGATGGCTAAATTACAATAAATGATAATTAGCAAATTAAAGCTTAAACAGTCTTCCTGCTTGCTTGAAAGGGAAAAACTGGTTACAAATGCATTTTTCTATTGCTAAACTAAGTTTTATGGCTTCATAGGTGTGTGAAATTTTTTCCATAGAAAAAGGAAAGTCAAACTTTACCCTTCTCAACATATAAAGCTGCGCTTCATACACAGACATGTTCTTATACACAAGCAAATTTTTGCCCTTCCAGCTCCAGTGATTTCAATCTTTTCACTCGTAATTGTCCTGACACATTCCTGCTTCCATTTATTTTAATTGTCTCGGATTGTGACTCTTAGTCGGAAACTGGAGCACTTGAAATAATTCAAAAGTACTTTCTGAAAGAAATACCCTTTTACGGAGCATTTTGTAACACTACTGTTGTAACATTATTACAAATTGGTGGTGTCAGACCACCGTAACAGCGATCACCACTCCCCTGCTCTCCCCTTCTGAAATGTTTACTTTATACTACAAAAAAATCTCTAATTAAGCCTCATGATCAGTCTCATTGCATAAATAAGTATTAGTTGCCTTGGGTTGCTAACAAGAATACTGAGGCACAGATGGGTTAAATGAGTTGTTAAAAGCCACACAGTAGCTGCATTTTTATTATAAGGGCTAGCTTGAAGGGTAGCTTCACTGATTTAAAATATGAACAAAGAAAAGAGAATCCATATGAAAAACAAATGAAAAAAATTCACCCTCTGTGGACAAATTTCTGCTGAAAAGGATATGCACAGTGATCAAAGCAAAGTTTAAAGAATGAGCGTCTGGAAAAAAAAAACTTTAAAAGATGTTTTAGTTATAATAATGCAGTTATCCAAATGTCAGTGAATTTGATCAAAGCTGATCTACAGAGCTCAGGTTTAGCATTAGGTGAGTCATTTTCTTTTATTAGTGATGCTTTTTCATTCAAATGGGTAAAAAGGTGAGAGTTTGGGTATGTTGAAGGTTTCATTGGCTTACAGTAGGGACAGACAAATGAGGCCCACCTAGTTTTACAATCTGGCCCACAGCTACTTTGTTTTTAATAAAATGCAGCATATTGAAAGAGCATGTCTCAACATGTCTTGACCCATCCAAACTGGATCAAGATGGAGAGTCCCATACTGAAACCAGCCCACTCCCAGGACTGAACCTATTGTCCTCAGGGAGTGTGAAGAGTCTCTGCCTTGTCAGGGGGCAGAAATCAGCCAGCCTTATCCTATCAGCCATGAACCCACCCCTCTCCTGGCTGCTTTGGAAGCAACATAATTTTCTGGCTTCAGTGCTGCAGAGAGTCCTGGTAGTTCTTTCAACCATCTTGACCAGTGTCTCTACTACCCCAGACCATTTACATTCCCACTGAGCGCTGTGTGGAATCCCGAGTGGTGTTAAGTCCTCAGGGGCAGTTTGCAAAGCCCATCCAATTTTGGGGCAGGGATTTTTCCCCCCACAGCCCTCCAAGTACCTGTATGAGAACAGTCCCCAGGGCTCTCCGAGAAAAAGGAATAATGCACTGCCCAAACCCCTGATTTCTCCTCTCTTGGTCCCTGAACAGCACCTATCATTGCCTTGAGGAGCATTTCAGGGTGCCTCTTCTGCTGCCTGGCAGAGAAAACACCTCAAAACTAGATTTTTTAATAGATTCACCTTTCTGTCTGTATTTTGGCTGGGATATGGTAAAGTGCTTGGAGGTTTGCTGGGACAGCAAACTGTGTGACAGTAGGATGGGGGTTTCTTGAGCATCATTGGGATGTGGTTTACTACTACGAGACCCTGATGCTCCTCTGATCTCAATGTTATTAGAAAAAACAGTATTAATAGCAGTGTTAAAATTAAGAGCTCAGGGAGATGCTACTTTTCTCAGCTTGAGACTGAAACTGTTTAAATGCACTTTACAGAGTATTTTCTCATCCACAATTTCCTGCTGCTGAAACCTGAAGAATTTCAGTTAAACCAGGTTTCGACTGTGAGACAAATGCCCATTGAGCACAGAAGATCCCATGTCATTCCCTCACTTGAATCAGGACTTTACAGCTGGGCTTTTAGGGAAATTAACCTTTTGTACTCCAGATTTTAGGGAGACAACCAACTAACTGCACGACAAGATGGCATCAACATACAGTTTGGCTGCTGTGTGGCAGCAAGTGTTCACCTTCACTCTCTTATCCACAATACCCTGTAGCAAAAGCCAGGTATCTTGTCCCTTGTGGGAGAGGGGACAGTGTGCAGTTTGCATTTATGAGGGGTTAAAGAATACATAAGAGAAGTTTCTGAGCAGTAGCTGAGGTACTGAACTCTCATATCCCCTCTTTTCCAGGCAGTGTCTTGCTCATCTGCCTGCACCCTCACTTCCCAGCTGGAAACGCTGTTGAAGCAGACAAACCAGTGCTGCCTACATAAGGATAGACTTGGGCAAAGGCAGCAAGGTCCCCACCTACAGCCCTCACTCCTGCATAGTAATCCCAGCTTATTTGGATTTTTTGGGTGATTTTAGGGAACTGAGCCTGCCGTGCTCCCCAGGAAAAGACATGACCATGTGACTGCATTGCAGTCGAATTTTTCGTTTAAAACTTGGTGTGTCTAGAGTTTGTTTTCTGTTTTAACTGGGCAAGTGAGACTCAGAAAAATGTGAGTTGCTCACGGCTGAATTACTGAAAATCTGTTAGGTAGTTTTTAACCTTTTTAATGGGAAATACAAATCATGACAAAGCTAAGGTTGTAGCTTCGCAAGAACATGATGTGATGGTATGAGCTGCTTCATGCCTCTTAATGCGGCATTAATTTCAAGACCCACTTTTCATGAAATAAAATTAGAGGATAACAGGCACATGACAAAAGAAGTTGGGAAGGATTTGACCCAGTCACACAGATTCTGTCATATATGTAACTGAAATCCCCTCTAATACTTCCTTGTTTTCCTAGCGTTTCTCTATTGTCATCTATGCCCATGGTCGGGCCATTATTTCCACTGTGGAGTGGGAAAAGGAGGCCACAACATGGAAATGAGAGGCACAGTCATGGGGTGCTTGTGTTGTTGAATGATTCATCCCAGCAGAACCAGCTCCTGGACTAAATCAGCACTGGGTTTACATTGTACCCCAGCCAGGTGTCCTTTAAGGGACTCTGGAGGCCACGGTGCCTCGCAGGCAGGTGCATCGCATTTGCATTGCCCTCGCAGGCAGCCTGAGCACGCCTGGGGCTGGAGCTGCCCATGAATCCCATCTGCCATACCAGCTGGGCCTTGGGGCTTTCTAGAAGGGCCCCTGAGGGTTTGCCTTCCCGCCACTCTTCTTTCCAGCCCAGCGTGCAGGCAGTGCAGCTGACACAGCACAGAGAGCCATAGGGTTGCACTGAAAGTATTAATTAAGGCCATCCCCAGGGCTGGCTTGAAGGGCACTGAGGCAGGCAGCCTGTGTCCATAGCTGGTGTTGAGTTACTCCCTCACAGGCAGGCGCTTTGGTCCTTTTCCTGGTGACACATTGAGTGCTGAGATTAGCTAGGGGGGCCATGGGACCCGGACAGGAGAAGGTGCCTCCACAACCTGGGAGCATTCACCGTGCTTGCTGACTGCAAGCCCCAAGATTAGAGATAATCCAGCTGTCTGCCTATGTTTATCAAACAAAAGAATTTACAAGGTTTAAATAAAGGGACCGTGATACAGCAATGAAAACACCTAAAGCATGTAACTTGTGTGGAAGACATTAAGTCTGAAGCCGTGCCCATTTCACTCAGAGATCCTAGTACAAGCTCTCCGTGTGTGCTCAGCACGGCACGTGGAGCCCAGGCTGCTTGAAACGCAGGCAAACTTGCATTAACACGATGGGAAGGAGCAGCTACATTCTAGCGCACCAGTGATCCATGTAAAATGGGTCACCGGGAGATTTAGAAACTGTACCTTTCAATTGCAGCCAAAGAGATACATCAAGGCGCATTGACGTGAGGCACGACTGACACACCTTGAGGCATCTTCAGTGCACTGAGTGGTAGTGACGCCAAAGGATGTCAGCTGGCAGTAGCAGAGACAATGCCTCGTAAATAATCTCAGAGGAAAAAAGAAATAAAGGTTTTACTTCCTCTTACACTTGAAAAAAGAAAAGCGAGCAGTCGGTCAATCTACTTCCCCCAGACGAACAAATGTGCCTCCAAAATGCCCCAGTGTGTAGGAGAGCCCTCACAGGCGCATGGCAAGGGAGCTGCAGGTCAAGGTGCTGCCTGGGGGATCGGGAGTCTCGCAGCACCGCCTGCGGCAAGACACCACCGGCGCCACCTGTGCTGGCAGGTTTCCTTCCCCAGTCAGCAGGGAAGGTGAAGTTTGCTTGTTTCAAAACCAGAAGTCTGGGGGGTTTCTGCAGAGAGGGAAAGTCGAAAGACCTGGGGTTTGTAATCTTCTCAAAGCCACAGCCCTCAGCCCTGTGAGGCGATGGAGCCACTCTCTGGATCCTACAAGAATTTCAGGGAAGCAAAAGTCCTGCTGTTCCCCTCCTCCTACTGAGAGGAGGCTGGTGACAAATGGACTCGGAAGGCCTGGAGATTCACTCAGCCACTCCTGATCATCCCAGGGACTGCCCAGTACCCTCCTAAACCCCCTTTTACTGTGGTCCCAAGAAAGGACAGCTTGTGAGAGTGCTATTCATCTCCCAAAATCCAAACCAGCCCTGTGATTGCTGCCAGACCCGGCTGCTGGGACTGGTGGTAGCCCACAAATAGGAGAGATGGTGCCTTCAACTACCATCACCAGATCTGAGAGGAGATGTTTGGCCATCCCCTGGAGCCACCGCACCTCCCACCACAGCACAGGGGTCTCCGTCAAAGCCGTGCCCCCCCCCCCACGCCCACCTGTACCCCTGCCTGTATGTGGGCCGGGGATGCAGCCAGTCTACACTCCCCACTGGTAATGGCCATGTCAGCAGGTCCTCGCTGTGTAGGCCACTCATTTCAGTTTAAGTTTGGTGGTTTTGTATCTGTAAATTTTAAATTAAATTTTTTAAGTCAGACTCCAGCATTAAGTTTTGCCTGAGAGCTGACAGAGGAAGGAACCTTCCCAAGAATGGTGACCATACACTGCTCCAGCTTGACTGAGTGAGGATGAATGTGCAGGGCCACCATTTTTGGGTCCCACCTTCTGCTTTTGGGTCCTGCTCCCCATACCATGAGTAGTGTTTGAAAGTTGCACCTGGGAGAGGATGCTCAGGCTTGCAAAGAAGGCTCAGAAGAGGGGAAGCAACCTACACTTCTATTGCCTTAATTCTGCATATTTAAGAAATATATTTAGTGTTTTCAGTGTAAATATTTTTGTATTTTGCTGGATAAACTGGAAGCTTCTAGTAAAATGTTTCACAAACACCTCAGACAGATTTTTGAAAATAGATATTTAATTGAGTGTTTTATATGGATATGATGATTTTATTTTGAATGTGAATAAGCATTTTTCAATCTAAGTATTCCTCTTTATAATGACTTCAATAAAAATAACTTCTTAGCTAGTAGCTACCCTATTTTTGTCATAATTGCACTGCTATAAGTCATAAAAAGAGTTAATACAAGTTTCCATACATAGGAAGGAAGAGATATGCTGTGAAACAGAAATATAAGCTGGAAACAATTTCATAATAAAAGCAACATATGCCTAATTCCTTGTGTAATGTAGTTTTGTAGACCAAGTCACTCTTCTACACATAAAGGACTATCTGTAGACTATTAAGAGCATGGAATGATTAGAGGCTCTGAGCCACCAGTGCAGCTTAGCTGACTAACTCAGTCTTGACATTTTGGGACAAGTACATTGCCCCTGAAATCACTCCTCTTGACCTTCGTGAGGGCCACAAAATTTGGAGGCTGCAGCACTGCTGCCAGCAGCGCTTCCACCCTGAGCAGCCCAGGTTGCCACTGGTGGCATGTGCCACCAATCCTGGTCCTTCTGGGATCATGGTGCTGGCTTTGTGTCAGACCCAGCATGCTTAAAATTGTCGGAGTGCAGCTATGGCACCTGCACTGATGCCTCCCGTGTGTCATGTGGACATGGCATTGATTAATGGGATCAGGAAAGGAAGGAGCAGCAGCGTGTGAGAAGTACCAGGCAGGGGAGTCAAGCTCTGGGTCAGGGAAGACAGAGAATCTCATATGGGCTGGTGGCTGAAGGACAGAATGAGGCAACAAGTGGCAGTTGGGGTGATTCAAAAGAGGGAACCAAAAAATCTGAGTGAAGGAAATTTTTCAGGAAAAGAGGTTGAAACACAGGGTTAGACATGAGAAGGCAAAAATTAAGCAGGGGGAAAATGTAGGGAAGGAGACAGAGGAGAGACTAGGCAGGAGGCAGGGTGTAGTACAGGATAAGTCTAGGGTAAGAGAAGCAGCTCCTGAAGCAAATATCCAAAAGGAGAGCAGGGAGAAGAAAGGAGTGGAAGGTGAGGGAGGCCAGAGAGGAGTTTAATAAATAATGGTTTTTCACATGTTTTACTCAAAGGGACCCTGGGCACCAGCCCTTAGCTCCAGGGAGACATAGCCATGCCACATTCCTGGGTTGCTGCTGGGGTGTCTGTCATTTAGATCTGGGCTTTACATGTTCCTGAGTTGGTACTGGTATAAAGTTGGGGTTTGCCAGCAAATCTGCACTGGCATCAGGAATAGTCTGTGCTGGTCTGGAATAGCATGGCATGCTATTGCTATGTAATAGAAGGCCTCAGAGAAAAGCTTTATGCACACATAGCTGGCCTGAGCTGCTCTGCCGTCAGATGTGGACAGCATCTGTTTCAGCAACTGATGTGCAAAGAGCTCAGTTTTCAGATGCAACCTTAAGGGCTATCATTTGCCCCTAGAAAATGGAGATTATTGTGACATTATATCTTATTATGTACTCTTTTTTCTCCTTGGTATAGAACACAGCTAGTTCTTTTCCCTGCTACCACACTACAGCTGCTGCCTCTAACAGAGCAAAATGCCAGTGCAGGCAAAAAAAAGCAGTGCCGAAAAAGAAGGGGCAGTGGGAGGGACGAACATGGGGCGACAGGAAGCAGGTGATTTGGGAAGCTCTGGGAAATTGCAGAAGCACGGAGCTCTGCGCTGTGTTCTGCAACTGAGCTCCAGAGGGAAGGAGGATACTTGACACAGATACAAGCGGCAATCACAGGAATATTGCTGTACTAAGTGTTTACTTTGTGAAAGTCAGGATGGCACTTTATGGCTGTAAAAACCCTGGCCCTGCCCAAAAGGTAGCTTTATAGTACTTGTTTCTGTTCCCAACAGGTCTAAAACCAACAAACCATATGTGTATTTTAACATGTTCTTTATAGCTGCCTCTGAAACTTTCCAGGGAGTGAGGATCTTTTAAAAAGTGAATGGAGCGTGTCAGTGCAATAGGCAAGTGTATTGATAGTAAAGAGAAATATTAGATCATCCTCTGACATTTTAAAATGATAGCTACTGGTTTAAACATTAAAAAAAACAGTTCATGGACCAGCTCTTAGAGACACATGTCACTGACCCACTTCAGCAATTTGGGCTTTTTTTCTGACTGCTGAACTTTAGAAATCCTCAGAAGATAAATTTACAGTCTGCTCGGGGGGAAGATTGTTAAACAAGCAACCTCAAACAATTAAGTAAAACTTTAGCTATATACAATCATTTTAATTTCGTCCTTTGATATTGCTCATCTGATTAAGTTCTTTCCAAACAAACTTCACATCGAACTTGGCCTATGAGGAACAGACTAAGCCCATATGTATCCTGACAGGGGTGTTTACTCAAACGGAGTTATCCCAGCCATGCTGTGCGTACTTGGGGACGTAAAAGGGCCTGGGGGAAGGAACTCAGAGAACAATAAGGACAGAGAAATTTAGAGGAAATAACCTACTGGGAGAACAGGAATGCATTGGGAATAGAAGGATCAGTCAGACAAGAAGAAATCAGATATTGGGAAAATGCCCATGAGGAGGGAGTGAGAGGTGCCCATGAAGAGGGGTTTGAAGAGGAGCAGTATGGAGCAAGGAGCAGTTTGAAGAGAGGGATAGGGGCTGCCCACAGGGCAAGGCAGGGTGGGGGAGAAGACAGTTCCAGGGGTGCAGCACCCGAGCAAAGGAATTGGTGCAAGTCACAGGGGGTGAAGAGGAAGAGAGCACTCACATAAACTTTGACTAGGGAGGCTTCTCTTCATCCAGCAGACAAGTATTTCTTGCTGCAGAAACATTTTTCACTTCCTCATCTTCCTGGACTGGAGCAGATGGAGAGATAGGCCTTGACTACTTAAGAAATTCTGACTGAGTTTGGGACTGTCATGTCTTCTACATCAGTGGAAATCCTGACTGCCTGGTTGGGGGCAGAGCAGGACTGTTTTTGGGGTTTCTGCCCCTGGTCTGCGTTGGGCATTGTAGCCCTCTGTGGATGCAGCACAGATAACAAGCAGGCGCAGGCACTGATGCAGCCCTTTCTGCACCGATAGCCTGACTGCAGCCCAAGTGCTGCTGGTTTTGAGTTGCTACTCATTAACAGGGTTCAGGGAGTGTGTTTCCCTCCACGGGACCAGCGAGGGTTGGGTATGGTGAAGGTGCTGCTGCCCAAGCTCTGTCAGCATCTGCTGCCATTGGGCATGCTAGGATCCGTGCCCCTCCCCATGGATGGACCATCCTAGAGTTATGGCATCCTGCTAGGTGGGGCCTAGGAGTGAAGCCCACTCTGCTGAGGTGGTGCAAGGGATTGCTCTTCCCTTGGACAGGGCTCCCTGAGCCTGGGGGAAAGATTTCTCCCTGCCATTCTTAGCCAGGCCTTAGTTTGGCAGAGGAGTAGGGTAGGATGTGTGCCTCCAGCCTGTGAAAGAACAACTTTAGGGGCCCCATGCTACTCAAAACACTGTGGGGAGTGTGCCAAAAGTGACAAGACCAGTGGAGTGGGATGCATATCCAAATCACCATCAGGGAAAATGTCCTTTTCCGGAGGGGACCAGAGGCACTGGTGAGAGCTTGCAAGGATGACAGGGGAAGGGAGCCCATGGTTCAGTGCCACCATCCTGCTGGCTGCATACCCGGTGCAGGCGCTGAGCGTAGGGCCCATGGGGTAGGCGTACAGAGCTGCCAAAAGTCACCCCCGACGGGGAGTGGCTGGGCACCCCCGCACAGAGGTGAAGATCTCCCTGGAGGAGGGAACAGTCCTCAGCGCCTCTCCGTCCGACCCCCTGGGCGTGACCTGTGCTCGGCAGCACAGATGGAGGAGGGGAACGTTTTTGGGGTCCCCGGTTTTAGCGCCGCAGCTCTGTCAGGGACCAGCGGATGAGTCCCGGGCAGAGGGCGCCTCGCTGTTTGCTTCCAGAGCTGTCGGGAAAGAATCGTCTTCTGCAGGATAAAGTCCCTGTCTACGTGGGTGTATTGCCCGTGTCCAAAGTCTACAGGCAGTAGGCTGCCTGCTGCAATCCCCGAGAGAGGGATGACTTTTAAAATACATGGGCTGATTGCAAATAAGTTACTAATAAGCCGCTTTGGCATAAGAACGGCTCTATGCATTATTTCCTAAGATCTGTTTATTTGCAAATATTTCTTTCTTTTTCGTCTTTTTTTTTTTTCCCCTTTAAATCGTTCAGGGAAAAAAAAAGTACAGAAGTTAATATTTAGACATTCATACTATTAAGTAATAGAGCTATAAACTCTCAAATAAGGCACTTTCATTTTACTTAACAATAGATAACACAACAGCGACAGTGAAACAGACCAAACAAAAGCAGATCACCAAAATCGTTGTGACAGTACAATTACCCGGCTAGAAAATTTATTCAATATGCTTTACCATTGCATTGACGCAGCAGGAAAAAAAAAGCCCAGATATTCAGAGAATAATACAACAAGGCAGGAGGTATTTGGAAAAAAAAAAAAAGGATTTATTTTGAAATACACTGTTAAGAGATACTTTGCCTCCCCGATTTGTTATCGATGTGCATCTGACACGATACAAAACAAACAAACGAAGAAAAAACCACGTTCTGTACAGAGCTCTAAAATGAGCCGCGATTATCTACAAGACGAGCTTTTACGCTTGGGTGTGGGTTGGAGAGGGGCCCGATCCTGCAGTCCGCACTCTCGAAACGAGTTTCGCAGACGTGGTAGGAAAGCTTGGCCCCGAGTCTGCGTGCGTGTCTCTGTGTATGTGTGCGCGCGTTTGTGAGTTCCTACAATACAGTCCTTTAGTAAAATGGGCAAGTTGGAGCTGCCGGAGCGGGCGTAGGTCCCTGGCTGCTCTAGAAGTCCTGCCGCGGGGTGTGAGTTAGACTGTGCCGCCGTAGATCACAGTTTCGCCTGAACACTTTGCCGCACTGCTCACAGTTGTAGGGCTTGATGTCTGTATGGGTAAGAAGGTGAGTTTTCAGGTTACTTCTTTGATTAAAGGTTCTTCCACATGTGGGGCATTTGTGTGGAGATTCCTGTTCAGATTTGAAGCAAGCAAAGGATTAATCCTTCACAAACCACCTGGTTTAACGTATCACTGCACTTTTTCTCATCGCAACGCACAACTTGAGATATCAAGGGTGGACAAGAACGAGAGCAATCCCAGGCGGGTGGGCGGGCGACCGCCCACCTCGCCCTGTCCTGCCCGAGAAGCCTTATTTTATACTTCTCGTCGTGACATTTCGCGCCCCTGTCGTGCACGGAAAGCGGCCGCCTCGCCGCCCTCCTGCTCCGGTACTCCCGCTGCCCGTCCGACCGCCACGGCGCCCCCCCCGCACGGCTCCGCTCCGCATCCCTCCCGCCGTCGCCGCCAGGGCAGGGTTCAGCCCTCAACGAAAAACGCCTCGAAGCAGCGGCGTGGACAAACCCGAACCCGAGGTTCACTCCCCGCCGCCAACTGTGTCCCTGCTGTCTTTAAGCCCTTCTCCCGCGGCCGCCGTTTTAACGCGGGTCTCCTGCGGCCGCGGAGGTAACCATCGACCGCTGCCCTCTCCCGGGAAGCACGGGGCCGTCCAGTGCCGGAGCCCACTCTCTCCCCTCGCTCCCCTCCGCACCAGAGCACTGTTCCCCCGGCGGCCACCACCCCTGCCCCGCGGCGGGCCGGGCCGAGCAGGGCCGTGTCCCTGTCGGCGGCACACGCGTGGAGAGGCCGGGGAGAGCCGGGCTCACCTGCATGTGTAGGGTTTTGTGGACCGCCAGGGTCCTGGACTGGCAGAAGCCCTTCCCGCACTCCTGGCACTTGAAGGGTTTCTCTTTGGAATGGATGTACCTGTAAGGCAACCCGCGGGGTGAGCAGCGCTGCCGGGGGCGTGGGGATCACCCGTTCCCAGGCCCCACTCCCCCAAACCCAACTCCCCTCAAAATCCCTCACACCGCTCCTCCCTCCTTCATAATTCTGTTTATGGTTAAACTTCTTTAACTGTTCAAAACATTTGCAGTAATTCGTATCCGAGTGTGAGTGCACTCTCTGGTGCCAAACCGGGACAGCATCTGTGCCGCCGGCCGGACTGGAGACCGCTCTTCTCCGAAGGCGGAGAGGGTTCTCCGCCCTGTGGCCGCAGGCGCCGCTCTGCACCGGCCGCGGGGTGGGCAGATGAGGGGGGAGGGCGAGCGGGGAAGAGCCCACCTGCGCCCCGTCCTGCTCCCCGCACCCCGCAGGGTCGAGCTTCAAAAGCACAAAAGCCCCGGGGGTTTCCTCCCTGGGTGTGAACCCTCCCGCCTCTCCCTCAGGCAGGTGCCCGTCCCACGCAGAGAGCAGGTTTCGGCTGCCGTGGTCTCTCCGCAGCCGTGGAGTCGGAGCAGGAATTCCTCCTGCTGCTTTGGTGGCTCAGCCCAGAGCTCTCGGAGCGGTTCAGCCTCATCCCCCCCACCGAGCGGCTCACCCTACCCCGGCTCCCCTCGGCCCGACCCAGGTCGTGGTGGTCCCTCACCGGTGGTCCCGCAGGTGGTCCTGCCTCCGGAAAGCCTTGTGGCAGATGTCGCAGGTGTAAGGTCGTTCGTCCGTGTGGGTCCGCTCGTGGATAAGGAGGTTGTAGGACTTGGTGAAGTGCCTGCCGCAGAACTTGCAGATGAACTCCTTTTTCGTCTTGGAGGGCAGACGGCCGCGGGAGGGCTTCCTGTCCGGAGACAGCTTGCTGATGCCCGACAGAGGCGAGGCCAGTCCGGGGCTCAGCTTGGCGAGCTCCCCCACCTTCGGGGGGTCCTCCTGCGTGGCGGCCACGGCCAGGTTGGCAAAGTCAAAGCGGGGCCTGTCCTTGTGCAATGCTGGGAGGACGTGGGCGATGGCCCCTTGCTTGGGGTGGAAGAGGTGCGTGGCGAAGGGGAGCGCAGGGAAAGGGAAGCGGGAGTCCACCAAGCCCTGCGCGGCCGCCATCTCCGTGATGGTGGAACGGGTGATTTCATGCACATTGGGGTAGCCCAGTGTCCAGTGGTTCATGTGCATGGTTTGCACGGCGCTGAGTCCGTACAGACCTTGCAACTGGTCCACAGCTGCCGGGAAGGTGTTCACAGCCTGGAGGAAGGAGTAGTTAGTGAGTTGCAGAGACGGGTGCAGCGGGATGGGGGCTGGCAGAGCCTTGCTTCCCATCTTCCCGGGGCAGGCGCGGGCCGGCGGAGCAGCTGGTGCCTTTGCTGGGCTTCCGAGACGGGGAGAAAATCCTAAGAAGAAAGAGGGAGAAAGGAGGGGAAAGACACTTTTACTAAGAACAGCGTGGTCCCCCTTAGCCGAGGCGAACGCAGCGACCGAGCCAGGGAGGGCCAGGCACTGCTCCGGTGCGCTGCCCTGCCGCGGCCCTGCCGCCCCGCCGCAGCCCAGGCTCCCGCCCTCCGCCGGGGCCGGCGGCCGATACTGACCCACGGCGCGATCGCTTCGACCGAAGAAGCTAAAGCGTAAAAAAAAAAAAAAAAAAAAAAAAAAATCCGTCCCAAACCATCCACCCCAAATTAAAACAGAAAGGAGAAACCCCATTGCGGAGCCAACCGAAGGCTCCGCAGATTTAAATTAAACGAATGGTGGAAAAATACACTCGGAACCGAGACGGGGCCGGGGCCGAAGACCCTCCGCTTCCCGTCTCCCCGCCGCCGACCCCCGCAGTGCCCACAGCGGGGACCCCCGAGCCGCCTCCCTCCTGCCCCCCGCGCCGACCCGGCCCCCGGCGTCGCTCCCACCCTCCGCCCGGCCTCCCGCGGGCGCAGAGGCCCCGACCCCGACCCCTTCTGGCTGGGGCCTCCCCGGGATGGAGCAGGGTGCTCACGGAGGGCCGAGACAGGCCCGTGAGGGAGCGGGGGTGGGGGGAAAGGGGAAATAAACCCCGCGTTCATCCCAGCTCGGTTGCTTATTTTTCTTCCTTCAACAACAACTCATTTATCAAGATAACCGAAAGAGAGAAAAGGAGCCCCGGGTCCGCACGCACACCTCCTACCCAGCCCCCCGCGCCGCAGCCATCCCATCGGCGGCGAGGAGGGCGGCCGGCCCGGAGGCCTCCCCGGTCCGCCAAGGGCCGCCCCGCATGGCGCTGCCCCGCACCCGGATCCCTCCGTCCCGCAGGGCCAAGAAAGATGAGCGCAGCCCCGGTGGGACGGAGTCGTGAGGACGAGTACCCCGCACCCCCTCGGCCATTCGCAGGCCGGGACCTCCGCCGGAGCGGCGGGGCCGTGAGCTAATGAGCGGTGTGTGACTGTCAGAGGGTTTCACTCAGCCCACTCAACCGAAACCGCCGGGCCCGCTGCTCCCGTCGCACGGGGAGTCCCCTCGGTGGCTCCGGGGAGATGCTCCCCTCCCGCAAGGCGGGGGGCAAGCCCCTGCCTTTTCCTTTTTTTGCTTTCGTTGAGGGTTCACTTCCAGCAGCCAAGAGGCTGCCGCGACCCAGGAAAGCGGCCAAAGCAAGCGCCGGGGTCTCTCCGGGCCTGTAAACAAGAGGTAGGGACGAGGGTGCCCCAGCACCTCCCGGGATTTGTGTGGAAGGACTGGTAAGGCGCAGTTTCCAAAGTAAACAAGAGACCCTGCCCCAGCCAAAATCCTAAACCAAACCCCCAGAACAACAACAAAAATAAAAGAAACTCCGAGCATAGAGCCCCGCTCAGGGAGAGGCGTCCCTGCCCCCCAGGCCGCCACCGCCCCGCAGCCCTCACCACCGCTCCTGGCTCGGGCCACTGCGCTGACACCGGGCACCCTCTGGCTGGAAAGATACTTTTCGATTTTTTTCCCTAAAATACCTTTCCTCTCCGCTTGTGGCACCGCACAGTTGGTCCACTGAGAAAAAAATAGTGGCAAGGAGGTCGGGCGTGAGCTGCAGCGCTGCACACCCCTGTTTTCGTTTTCCTCGAGCCGTGGCTCCCTGGGGCTTCCTCTGCTGCTGCCCAGTTTTTCTCGTTTGTGATTGTATCGACACCGGGGAATAGTGTTATCGATACGACCTATTATATATGGTGACCTTTTCGTTTTGTTGGAGGGGGATGGTTATATATAGAGACTTATTTTTAAAGATGTCGTAGTGTGAGTTCCTATTCGCTTTCCGCCAGGAACCGACACAGAAGCAATAAAATCACTTTTCGCTGGCTGCTCCGGTGGCTTCTGCCTCCATCCCTGCTGGCTGCGGCCGGGTTTCGGAGCCACCGGCTGGGAATTATGACCGAGGGAGGGAAAGTGTTTCTGTAGGGCAGAGCTCCCTCTGTTACAGCCGCATTTGGTGGCCGTTTCTGTGGGTGTCATTGCACGACGCTCGTTTTCGTGTCAAACAATCAAGTCTGAAAAAACTATTCTGAACGCGAAATCCGCATTTTAAGGAAGAAACTTTTAAAACTACACTGCTGTTTCAACTGCGGTACATATGTTACTATTTGTATTCGGAGGTAACTTTATTAAAACCTATTAAAAAAAGACCAGAAAGTGCCTTCCTAAGTGATTTTAAGGCCATTTATAACAAGGTGCGTTGGGGCGGGGGGGGGTGGGGGGAAGAAAGTCAACCAAAAACGGATGTTATTTACTCTTTGGCACTTCCTTTTCCCTTCCCATTCAGAGCGCTTAATTAAATTAATCCCGGTGCCTCGGCAGGACACCCCTTTCTACCGGTTTGCCGCCGACCTGCTGGCCCGCCCGACGCTCCCCATCCTCCCGCTGCGGGGCCGGGCCGTGCCCCGAGGGCGCTACCGTCATCCCCGGGAAGCGGGTGGGCCCTGGGTCGCCTTTTGCTCCCCGCCCGCCCCACCAGAAGCCGCGGCCGCCGGTCCCGGCGCAGCCGGGTGTTTCCACGCACCGACGATTTCTCCAGTGGCACCCGCGGATCAGCCCCGCTGTCCGTGCACGGACGGGCTTCTCACCGCTAGGAATTTCTCGTGAAGGACATCGGCTGAGAGCCCCGTGAAGCCCCCGCCTGGCCCCACACCAACGCGCCTGCGACATGCGGGGGGCACCCGCATCCCAAATTGCCGCGGAGCTGCGAACTGAAAGTAAGCCCGGCGGTCCCGCGCTCCCGACCGAGGGGACGCCCCGCTCTCGGGGCGGCCGCCCCGCTCCCGCCGACGGCAGTGGGCAGGGCGGGCCGGGGGAGCCAGTCACCTACCGCAGCCTGCTGCTCCTCCCGGGGCAACGCTGAGGTGGTGGCCGCGGCACCTTCACGGAGACATTAGATCCACAGCGAGGGCGCTCAGCGGGGCCGGGGCCCGGCGGCGGACGGCATGTTGCGGAGGGCTGAGCGGCTGGGAGCTCTGGCCGCGGCGGTCCCGGGGCCCCGGCATAGACCGTCGCCACCCGCCCGCAGCCTCCCGCCTTCGACCCCGGCGAGGCTCGGCGCGAGTCTGAGCCGCCCCCTGCCCGGTCCATCACATTTCAGCGGTGAGTGGCGTGGAACGCTGTCCCCGCCCGCCCGCCGCCGCCGCCGGCCCACCCCGCGGCGCGCTCAGCCCCGCGCTCGGGGCCGCGCCGCTCCGCCCCGACGGGA
>JAYRBT010000082.1:130465263-130552717 GCA_036023395.1 Myiotriccus ornatus | reverse complement strand
GGCAGAGCGGCCGGGGCAGAGCGGCCGGGGCAGAGCGGCCGGGGCAGAGCGGCCGGGGCAGAGCGGCCCCGCCGCCGCCTCCACGTGCGCCGCTGCCCGGCGGAGCCGCCCGCGCCCAGCCCGGCCGAGCACAGCGCGCCGGGACCCTCCTGCAGACTCTGCCCGCTCCGCGGCGGCACGTGTCTCGCCCTCTGCCGGGGGCAGCACCGGCGGCACCCGCCGGGGTTCGTTGGCGAAGAGAAGCCCTGCACGGCGCTCGTTACCTCAGCTGCTGCTGCTGCTGCTTCTGTTCCAGCTTCAGCTTCTTGGCTTGCGGCTCCCCCGCTGCCATCTTCGCGCTGGGCGGCGTGCGGCGCGCTCGGCTCCCCTCGGCCCGCCCGCCGGCCCCGGCCCGCCCCGACGCGCCGGCCCCACTGTTTACTTGTGTTTGGGTAGCAACTGGGCTTTAAAGGGGCAGGACGCCCCCCGCTTCCCCCGCGTCACCTAAGGTGACTTTTGCCTCTGCGAAAAGCCCGACGCCTCTCGCCCTGCTGCCGGTCGCGGAGATTTGCGCGCTCCCTGCGCCGCATTGCTCGCCTCGGCAGCCCGCCCGCCGACATAAGCGGTTTAAATATCTAAAATAACTTCCCCAAAGCCAGAGCGTGGGGTTTTGTGGGTGCCTACGTCTCCGGGGGGTTGCAGTTAAAGCTCACGTCCAAATGGCTTCGTGGCCGTCATGTCGAGTCACCCTGGGGACCCACCCTTCAGCAACTCAGCGCTGCCCTTCCACTGCGATTGAGCGCCTAAAGGCAGATTCCCAAAGAGAATCTCTGTGGAGGCAACCCTGTGCGCGGTGACTAAGCACACAACTCCTACCTGGAACAGACACAGTTTCGAAAGCAGTTTCGATTTATTAACAGGGAATTTACTGCTAAATGGGGCCTTCATGACCCTCTTCAAATTTTCTGATCTATTCACATTCGTCGATAGCCGCAATACATGGTGGTTGCACATGGTGAATTTCAGTCACATTTTCATCTGTAACGTTATCTTGTTCTGTGCATTACTTAAACCACATATATGGGGAGTTTAATTTATAATCTGGACTAGAGATTGGAAGTAGGATTTGAAAATACGGAAAGATGTAGGGGAAAATGGACCTTAAAGGACAGCTATGAAAATTTTTCAGAGGTAGGGTCTGTGCTGGTTAGTTCGAGCCTGAGGAAGAGAACACAAGTGACGGCTCCAACGAGATTTTTAATCCTTTTAATGTGTAGGAAAAAAATAATCAAAGAGGGAAATAGAAGCCGGCGGAGAAAGGTTTGGCCGTGTCCCCTCACAGAGAAGCGCAGCCGAGGCTGGCGCACGTTGCAGCCCACGGCTGCCACCGGCCGCCGGGGCTATTTTTCGTTTCTTTTCAAAAATCCTTGCTTCGAAAATGCCCTATTTTAAATCCCAGATGCCCCAAATAAATAGCACTTCTTCTCTCGGGCAGTGAGGATAGGAGGTTCACAACTCTGAGAGAAGGAGAGATTCCCCCATGCTGGGTGCGACGTGGGTACGGGCGGCCGCGGGAGCCTGCGCGGGGCGAGGACTTGGCCGTGGCTGGGCTGGGGGGCTCCGGTAGGGCTCAGGGAAGGGACCTGCATCCTCTCTCTTTTGCTTTCGAGAGAGAGGCCGGTTGCTTCAAGAACGAAGTGAAAAGGGGACTTTACAGTTGCAATTTCTTCCCCCCGCTGCTGGCTTGTGGATACCAAGAACAATCCCCCCGGACAGAAGGCTCAAAGGCAGATTGCTTCGGGAGAAACGTCATTTCTTGCCCTTTACAGCAAGCAAAAATTAAACCACGCTTGCCGGGGAAAAATATAAAAAAATATTTTTTAATCTATCTATATATATATATAAAGGAAAACCAACCTAAACCAAATTTTAAAAAATCCCTAAACGACGACTTCCCCAAATCGCAAAGTGACTAGGCAAGGAAAAAGCCTCAAAGCGGAGTTAACTCGGGAGACGAACGGCGCGGTCTGGGGTTGCTGCCCGGGCTGTTCGCTCCCCGGGCGCTCCTGATAGTTTCGGCTGCGCGGGGAGCGGGGAAAGCCGCGCTCTCTCACCACCGGCAGCGCGGCCGCCCCGCACGTCTGCGCTGACCGGGGAGCGCCCGGTGACCCCGTCACAGCTCCGCTCGGCCCAGCCGGCAGGTGCGCGGCGAGAGGCGGCAGTGTGGCCCGCCCATGCTGCCGCGGCGCCTCGGCACCCGACGGAGGCCAAGGTCGCTCGCACGCCGGGGAGCTCCCTGGCAGCGGACAGCCGTCGAGCGGGGGTGACACCAGAGGGGGCACGGGCCACCGGTCCCGCGTCACCTTTCCGCGTTCACGTCGGGCGGGAGCCTCTCGCCCCACCGGTCTTACTCCCCCTCGGCGGGCCGCCCGCCCTCTATGCCCGGGTCGGGCGCGGGCACGGTCTGGCGGTGCGGGGAAAGCGCCCGGGACCCCGCAGTGCCCGGCGGCGGCGGCCCGCGGTGCTGCAGTGCCGCCTGCAGGTCGGCGCGGGGCCCTGCGCGCTCCGTCCGCCACGGCACCGTCTCTTGCTGCGGCCCCGCGGCCGCCGGGAGCGTTGGGTGGGTGTCCCGGAGGACCCAGCGCGTTGGGTGGGTGTCTCGGCGGGCCCAGCGTAGAGCTCTGCCCGGGAGACGGCGGCCACGGAGCCCCAGTGAGGGGCGGAGGCAGCACGCTATCTTCGGGCATCCGAGGGCTTACCTCGCACTGCCTTCTCCCACCCGAGCGTCCTGCCGGTGCCGACAAAGCTGCGGTCACCTCAGCCTCCCCCCCACTCTCTCATCCCCCACCCCCCAAAAATATACATCCGGAGTGCTGGATTCCGTCCAAGGAGATAGGCAGTGCTTGTTCTCGCTGCGATGAACAGATTAAAGCAGTTCCTCTGCGGCCGTGAAACCTAGGGCAAACCTTGACCATTCGTCCCTTTGAGCACAGAAATGCGCCCGTGAGACGGCAGCGAGGCCCCGCGGCAGCGCTTGGAGGAGCCTCCCGCGGGACACCGTGTGCTGCTGCAGTGCGCGATGCGCGCACGGAGCGGCTGAGAACGCCTGAGACCGCCGCTGTCGGCACTGGGGGGCTGCAATCGCTGGGGACTCATCCCCGCGAAAATGAATTTTCAGAGGGGGGCGGGGTTGTGCCCGCAGACGTCGCCGGAGGGAGAAGGGGCAGCGGGTATCCGGGCCAGCTCACGACCGGGGCTACGCCAAAGGGAAGGGGAGTACAGTCCGTGGTTCAGGGCACCGCCGCACCCTGGTTTGGGAGGCCCTCCGACGGCCCTCGGCGGTCGCTGACCCCGCGGACCGGGCACAGCCCCGGGCTACCCCGGCCAACAGACAGGCCTGTGCTGCAAACGACTCGGGCTACAGACCGAGGGCTTAATTTTTTCATTTTAAGGAAAACAGTGACCGCCCGTCGATCTGACTTCTGATTCCGTTGGTGTTTCTCGGTGATTAAATCATCACCGACTTAGCTCCGATTTATTGGGGTGGGATATGTTGTTTTGTTTTTAATGAACCAGTCAGGAAATGCCAAGATTTGACCAACAGGCGTAGGAGGACAGGGACGCGGCGCTTGGCAGGCTCCGGGGCTCACCGCCGATGAAACACTCACTCAGCGTCCCCCTTTTCTCTCCTCCGACTCAGATCCCCGTAGAACATCGTTGCGAATAATTTCCATGAAAGAAGAAATCAATTAAGCACGCAACGGCCTCAGCAGGCTGGATGCCGCCCGCGTCTCCCACGGGCGCGGAAGCCCCGCCAGCCCCACGCCTGTGGCCCCTGCCCGCGGTCCGGGCCGCGGGGCTGCCCCTGAGCGGCAGGGAGCGGGCCCAGCCGCACCACCCGCGGCTCCACGGCCCGCCCCGACGCCTCCCCGAAGTGCATCACCACTGCAGCCAGCCCAGCGGGTGCTTCCTCCTCGCCTTCCCCTCGCTAGGGAGCACGGAGCCCCGGGGGCTTCTTCTCTCCGGCCGCGGCCGCGGCCGTGCCCCGGCTCCCCGCTCCCGACGGCTGCCGGCCCCCAGTCGGACATCGCAGGAGAAGTGTCAAAACGCCCTTGGCGAAGGTCGGCTTCTCCGTGTGCACGGCGGTGGGGGCCGCTCATCCCGCGGAACTTGCGCGCTGTGCCGCAGCTGTTGCCGCGGGGCAGTAGCGCGGTGCGGATGGGGTGACGGAGGATGCGGGGGCGGCCGCCAGCGCCGGGGGGACCGCGGAGAGGACGCCGCCCGCTGTGGTGTTACCACCTTGCATAGACGGAGGGCCCCGAGCCCTCGACAAAATCGACTTTTCCAGCCTAAAGTGTTCCTTCCCCCGCCATCAGCAATGAGAGGGTTTTGTGGTGCCTGAAGTGAGCAGTTGTCAAGACGTAAAGAAATACAACATGCCCTACCTCACTATAGTTTGGTTTAAGCAGCCTTTTGGCTAAGGTCTTTCCTGCCGTCAGCACTGAAACACTGAGCAGGGCTGTGCTGTGGAAGCACAGACACTGATCGCACATGAGTGAGCCCCTTTCTTATTGCTCTGTACCTCACTGTCCTCCCCCTACCCTCTGGCAAGTTGAGCCCAGGGACAGCAGAGGGTCGCCAGTCTGGCAGGCTCTCTCTGTTGATGGCATTTTACCTCTCTCTTGGCAGATGTGCCAAAGGACAGCGGGCAAGGTGAAGGTCGGCAGAGCTTCAGGGCTGCCTGCCTGCTGCACGACCATGGGCTTGTACGCTCTGCTCCTGCTTAAAGGGGGGTTTCAGGCTATGATGAAGTTCTGCAGCTGCCTCAGGCTGAAAGGATCACGAAGTTTGCAATCTCAGAGCCAACTGTTAGGAGGGAAATCTAAAAGAAATACTGTGTAAAAGCAATAAATTGGTTGAAGAAATGCAGTTGTACATTTGGTCACATGTCTCGTAACTCACCTAGGACATGAGAACTCCAAGGCACCAGAGAACAGGGCCCATACATCTTGTTCTGTGGCGTGTATTAAATAACTCCATTTCCTTTTAAGAACTTGCTATATCCCAGTGAATGATTTGATTTCACAAATAAAATTAATATTATAGAGTGTAAGTCAGCAAACAATAGAAAAGCTCAGAGAGTTTTTTTCCAGTTGTAAACATGCAGAATCCATATGGTCATTAGATACATCTGTGGGTTAAGCACTGATTTGTTTATGCAAGCCTGATGCTTATGATACTCTTAGACTGGGACTATTCTGTCAAATGCATGTATACTGTAATCCCCTTTTACCTACCCTCTACATATGTGTTTCCTGTTTTCAGCATGCATTCTCAATGTGTAAACTGTGGTGAAGGATATGTTATAAACCAGGATACTGCGGAGCATTTCAGATATTTTCAGAGCATTACAAGCACGGTTCAGCCATATGCAAACCATCACTTACAGTTGTGCACAATGTGTATATTAATCTCTGTGTGGTTTTGTCCATTGTTTGTGGCACCTAATTCAAAGAGAAGGACATTAATGGTTATTACAAAAGAGTACCAATTGTTCCTGGGCAGACTGACCCCTAGAATGTCCAAACCTTACTGATGAAATCCTGTCCTTCTTAATACAATCAGGGTTTTTAAAGGCTAACTTATTGAAGATTGCTGAAATACAAGGAAATTGAGAGAAAGCTTAACGAGGTAAGGTGCTCGAAAACTCTTAAAGACACTGCCAAGGCTGCACTCACCCTGTATCTCTACTGGGTATGACCCAAAAAACATTTAAGCAAATGCTAAAGTTCATTGCTACCTGGAGCAGTATCTAAGCAGGTGCTTCAACGTCTTTATATGCCGAAGTCACCTGCTGAATATGTGTTTTGCTGCTGATTTAAAATATTTACTGAATCAAGGATATTATTTTCAGATTGCTTCATAAAAATAAACAAACTAACAAAAGTTTATAAAAGATCCAAGAACAGTTACTGTTCTAGGCAAGAATTTTCATCGTGCCTGCTTTTATATCCTTTTCCATGAGTTAAGTTGTTGGCTCTGTCATCTATGACTACCTTGTTTTTGCCTTAAGTGCTGGTGTTCTCTTCAGCTTCTGCTGCCACCTCATAGCACCACTGTGTGCATCATCCTGTTGGATGAAAAGACAGTTGCTCCAAAACAAAGTCTGTGGATGTGATGCTGATTGATACACCTTAGAGATTTTGCAGTGCGGAACAGTTTGAATCTAGCTTGGGGCATGGGAAAAAGAGCCCTTTTTCTCCATGAACTCTCCACAGCCACTGTGGGGAAAGATCAGGGCAAGATCACTCTGAAGTACAGTCAAAGCAACAGCTACAGATCAGTTCAAGAGTGGAACTGAGCTGGGCATGGACCAGCCAGAAAACTTTCTGGTAAAGAATATTCTTCTATCTCATTTCCCTTCCCTTCCCTTCAAGGTGAGCCCTTAAGAAGATAATGTGCACACCCAGTGTGTCATGGCAGACAACCTCTGGTCTCTGGGTATTGTGAGTCAGCAACGGACTGAGAGCATGTGAAACAGGATGAGTCAGAGTGAAGCCCCACCAGTGGGTTTCCACCTTTGCTCATGGACTTCTGTTTTCTGTTCCCGTGGTGGTATAGGTCCCTGCTCAGGGGACTCACATTCTGGTTGCCCTCCTTAGTTCCCTTTCACAGACCCCATAGGGGTGAGGTGAGGTGAAGGGTAGGATAAAGGATAGGATGAAGATAGTGAATGCCACTTTTCCCTGTTTAGTCCATAGTAGATGGCATGGTCCACCTCATAAACAGTATCCATGATTATTGCAGACCTGCCTTGTTTGCATTAACCGTTTCATTTATTTGACTTGCTCACCCATGGTAGGCTGGTGAAAATTATTAGTTTTTATGCTATTCTTTCAAATTCCACTTTGAGAACTCTTTCCTGGAAAAATACAAATCCCATTCATTTCAGCACCAGAACTCATTGTAGCACTAGAGAAGTGCTGAAAGCTGAGGACATGACACTGCAGCAGAAACAGAACTGACTTGAGGCCTCTTATTTTCAGCTTCAGTGAAGAGGGGAAAGAGATACTGTCAGCCAAATTACAAACTTTCCAATGCAATATATATTCCCCTTTTCAACTTCATTTGTCCTGATGATTACTTGGTGTTCAAATGCAACCAGGAGCTTTTGAATTTCACTGTTGTCAGGAATCTGCCTATTTCTGAACTGGTGGATGGAGCCTGCCTGTGAAAATACAGCACTCTGCTGTTTTGGGAGGCTGCACATATGTGGAAGGGAGCAGCAGAGACTCTGGGACAAGGAATGTGATGAGAGCAAGGATCTATGGCATCTGCAAGACCAGGGGCTTTCAGGGAGCCTAGGGAGAGTGCCTATGGAGAACCGTGAGGAAATCTCCATCCTTATTGGAGTTCTGAGGACAGAGAAATGAAAGCTGAATATAGAAAATGAAAAATTATTTTCTGGATCCAGGAATGGTCCCACAAGAAGACTGATGAAGCCACCTGACAGGATTTTTGAACAAAATATATCTTGTGCTCGAATTCTTTGTGAAACCTGAAAATAGAGAAGTCTCACTGTCTTTGACCTGAGGGCTTTGACCAGTGTAGCGTAGTAAGAATTTCTATTGGGAAAAAGTATCAAGTCAGTACAACAATGTGTTTATTTCAGTGGGAGCTGGCATGAAAGTCAGTCAGTGTCCACAGCAGCATTGCTGACACTCCTGAGATCTGAAAAGGAGACCACCAATAAAGGTCATTAGCTAAGGTTAAGCAGAGTTAACCCTGACCTTTCTCCAAGTCTCCAAACACGCAGCTCTTGAGCAAATACAAACCACAGTTATTAAAGAACTCTTAAACAACTACAATAACAAAGTAGAGTGGAGTCAAAACTGCAGATCTGTTTTATTCAAAGCATAATATTTATATATGACAGATACTGAAAGGCAGCAGAACTGGTTTTAAGGACCATCTCTGTACCTAGATAGGGAAGGCATACCTGAAAGCATTCTGTCCTTTGAACCACAGTGAGACATAAATTTAAGTTTTCCAGAAAGAGTATTTTAATTCCTAGATCTTGGTAATTCCTAAGTACTTGGTAAAGAACCATATTAGAAATACTCGACTTTTTGATAGCGTTACAGGTGGAGCCTGAAATGCTAAAAGGCTGTTCAAAGCATCACTTAAGTCTGATCTAGTTCAGCATTAGTTTCATGTTATCTTTCCCACCCTCAACTGTTTCAAGAAGATATATAAAACCAGGCCAGAGCTGATGTTTACTTTTACAGCTAATGGTTCTTCAAATCTACAAGAACTTCTAAGGAATAGATAAAAGCAGCTGCAAAAGTGATCTAGAAGTAAACATCCAGAAGAAAGCATAACTGCAATCAAAGTTCCAGCTGTTCTTGTCCTAATTCTTATCAGTATTCTTTTTAATCAGGCACATTTTGAAGTCAAAGGCTTATTTCCAACAGCTTTTGTTCATATATATATATGTAAGCCCCTTGAAATATTACAGAAGTTCTGTTTCACATCAAAATACTGTACATTGTCACTGAAATTATTAATTTTCTTTTCCTCATCCCCCATGTTCTCTCTGGGCCCCTCTTTTGCATCTGGCATGTGTACTGATACTCAAGATGACAAATACTGATAACTACAGAGCTGCAATGCTGCATACTTCCATAAGGCAAAGCTTAGCCAAACTTAGTCATTGATTTATGTCCCATATTCTGTTCAACAGCATAGGGCTCTTTTTTCCTAATTCCATACCTTTAATCCTTGCCACCTTCAACCTAGAGTGTGTCAAATTTCCATCTTATTGTTGCAGCTGTGGTTTCTTAAAATGAAAGTATGCTTCTTGAAGGCAGTGACACATTCTTCAGTTTATTCACAGATTTAAATTCTCAGTTGTTCAAAAATGCCTGAACTCATCAAAATTGTGATGATGTGGGGGTTTTGCTGTATGAAATGGTCGATATAGAGGTTTTAAAAACCAAATGAGGGATGTTGGGATGATTATTTTTATTTGCTCCAAATCTGTAGAAAGTGTAGTAACTCAAGCAGAGATAGTAAGTCCAGGGTTCTCTTTAGCAGAGAGGTTATTTATGAAATACACAAGGTAGAAAAAGCTCTCCCACACATAAAAAGCCTTGCACAGGTGTACAGATGAAAGGACACAAACTGTGCACTGTCTAGGTACAGTATTATTTAGGATGACTTCATAACCCATGGTAGGAGACAGCCAACAATGGAGATTGATTTCAGAAAAATCTATATGATTAAAAATCAGAGCTGCAAAAGTTAAGTATTTTTATCATGACCTCCAGTGTTTTAGGAGAAGAAAACCTTCCCAACCCCTTTGACAGCTGCCTATGAAGCATTACTCTTCCTGTAGGTGAGCTGGTGAAAAGGACCATACCTTTGCTTCAAGTAATTTCAGTTCAAAGTCCAGTGCAGTAACTCGAACCCACTTTTATCATCTTTAAAAGCTAAGAGGTTAGTGTTTTCCACCACAGCAGCTGAGACACGTCCAATTCCAGGAAAAGGCCAAGAAAATTGCTGAAAGCAGTTACAAAAAATCTGCCAGAGGACATCTGTCAAAGTCCAAAGAGTTCCAGTTATGTATGATTTCATTTGATCCCAGAAGCTAAATAATGTACAGGAAAGATTTAATAATGTTATGCAGATTATATGTGGATATGTAAATGGAACCAAATACAATGCCAGTTTGAAAAATCTTCATGTGCACATAGCACTATTATTGCTGCACAGTCAGAAAACACAGCTTGAGCAATAGACTATGACAATAAAATTAAAAATTGGAATTGCTAGAATATTTACTCAGGTGAGGCTATTCAATTAAAAAAGGATGACTTAATATTTTTTCTCTGCCAGGAAATTATCAGCGGAGAGAGCCCCGTTCCTGTTTCTACCACATCACTTCCATTGCTGTGTGAAAACCTGATAGTGAAAATGTGGTAACCAAGGATCACTGCTCACAACATTTCCAAATGCCAGTGCAAAGGAGACTTCAGCTATTAAATGCAGAAGAAAAATGAATGTCCTTCAGCTCTCTCTGCACGCAAGTTTGCATTATGACATCTGGCTGAACAAGAATTGCTGAACTACAGCTATGATCCCTTTTGCCAAGCCACTTCCAGAAACAGTGATTTTCAGAGAGGGGGAAGAGGCAGCTGGAAGGATGATATGAATGGCCACCACGGGATCTGCCAAATGATATCAGTCAAATCTTCTGGTAGCATAATGCTCCAACATGTAACACAGTTTAAATACTGGCAAACGAGGGACTATTAACAGGGTTCTTAATCAGTAGGGCTATGGCCTTCATTATTAAAAAAAAAACCACCAAACAACACCTGAAAGCAGAAGCAAATGGATCCTACCTGGCAACACCTAAAAACTTTTGTGTAGACTCTCACACAGGAAGCTAGTGTAATGTTTCCTAGATTTCTTGGAGCTGGCACTTGTGGTGGTCTTGCTTCAGCCAGTACTTTTATCTCTCTTGGGATAGTGGCTATAGTTTTACCAGCTGTAAATTTATGCCCAACAGTTTTTCTTTCAGTGGAAGGATCTAAGAGTTTTCCTTCCAAGCTTAGGTCTTTATTTTCAGGGAGTTCCAGTATGTTTCTTAGGTTTCTCATTTCCTCTTGTTATTTCTGCTCTCATCTGTTTTGCAAATGGCCACCATAATGTTAAGCTTATCTAATGGCCAGGCCTCTGGCTGGAAGAATGCCAGCAGCATTTTGAAAATCAGCCATCTGAAAGCATTCAGAGGACGTGGCCATCACCGTCTCCCTGAACCTCAAACATAAAACTTCCCTGATAAGCACACACTCCAACACCGTGAAAAGCAAAAGGTTAATCTTAAATTCAGATATTGCCTTAACCAGCTTCCTTGGGTGACACTTAGACACTCTGTTGAATTCATCTCACTCTACAACTACAAATAATAATTCTTTTTTTTTTAGTGTTTAGAAAAGATACTGGTTGTACATGCATACAGTAAAGAGTGAGTGTCCCCATTATGGCTTCACTGGGAATGCAGGTTTCACTCTACAGTTGTTTCTGCTTATTCTGTTAATTTGGATACTGTTTTCCCTCACTGACACTGGAAAACCTCACACTAGGTCCATCTATCCTGGCTTTTGAAATCAGGCATGGCCACGGCAGTCCCTACCATCAGTGTGACTTAGGGACTTTGTGACAGTCCTATTGAGAAAAGGGCAAGTGCAGAACAATTTACTTTCCCTTGGTGAAGGGAAGTCTGTGAAAATGCAAGACTTGTTGCAGGTCTTTATGTGCAGACATAGACAGAGATCAAAAATCTCATCAATTTTGCTACCGACCTCATTGATTTCTGGGTTTTATTCAGAAGGAGAAGTACTGGGCCTCCAATTTAGAAATTTGAGAAAAAGCCTAAAAAACAGCCCAAGGTCTGCATAAGACACTCTGAGGACACAACATGTGTCCATAAAGATTGATGAAAATGCTAAGAAGGCTAACCTTGCAAAAATAAAACCAGCATTTTGTCATTTATCAGTTATGAGAAGCAACTCAGGTACATCCTATAGAAGAATCAACTCTGTGGGAATGGGATTTGTATGGAAAAATCATCCCCCATTTGGACTTCTATTGCCTCAAGGAGAAGGAATTCTGAACTTGTAGCAGATAAAAAAAAAACAGGCCCAAAGGAGGAAAGTGCAGTATGAAGACATCTACACAACAAAAGACTACCATCTGGAATTACCTTATTTTGGAAAGAGGGCTGAAAAGAGGAAAAGAAAGATCTGCTGTCTGCTGCAATATCTGCCTGAAGCGCCGGTTCAGTCAGTGCTGACAGAGAGAGAGAGACGTCCTGAGAGCCCGCTGGAAAAGTCTTTCAGAGCTTCCAGGGATTAGTGCTCTGGGATCTGCTACTGACCACAGCATGAAGGCTGCTGAGTGGCTGCTCAGCCACTGAACACCAGTCAAACAGTTTCCAGAGGACACAGAGAGCAGAGACATGGGAATGCATGATGGAGCTAGAGGAGGTATCATAGTAGGAAAGGTAAATTTCTTCCTGGGAAAGAAAAAAAGTCATACACTTAATATTGGTTTATTAGAGTACATAATACAGCTTAGCTTAGTTATTTTGAGTAAATAAGCACATATTTAGGAGGAAGCTACATTTAAGTGACTTTAGTAAAAAGTTAGGCTTAAAACCATAGTTAAACATGTTCAAACAGGCACAGCTCTAGGGTTTCAGCTGGTGACTATATAAGCTGCAGGTCTGCCTTGGCGCAGTCATTTGTTGATTAAACAGACCTTCTTGAGGCTGAGGAATCCAAATAACAGTAAGGAGGCTCCCTCCAGCTCCTAATTTGCAGGACAAGGTCCTCTACTAGCTTTTCTGTCCTAGGACTGAGACAAACAAACAAAAATAGAATTTCTGGAATCCATTGCATTTCTGAAGGATATTATTTAAAAATTAGACCATAAGAGATTATTATCATAGGCATACCACTTTAGAACAGCTTCCTATAAGCAAAGCAAGATTGGGGGAAACCTCTCAAACAATCCCCCCTCCTGTAAGACACCTGTTCTCCTTAAAGCACTTTTTTAGTGGAAGTCACCCCAGCTGAATTAAATTTGTTTCCCTTGGGCCTGCATTTTCTTTAGCCAACACAACAGCTGCACCATGTGGAGATGAGCCACAAGAAGTGTAACAACACATGTTTGTGATTGCTGTATCAGCTTTGGCAGATTTAAGTGCAGAGGTCTTCAGCTGCTTTCTACTAGAGAGCCAGCTTTGCAATATATACCACATCTTGCAAAGTAGTAGCAATAATATATATAGTTCTATGTGTTTCTTGTACATGCTGGTACAGTAAAACCAGAAAAGAACTGACTATTACTTATAGCTATAAATACTGTATTAAGCACAATCATTTTCTTTTGCATGTAAAAGCAGGAACAGAACAGAAGAATGGGTTAACTACAGCAAACTCCCCTGAGACTCCTGTGCTAGCTGTTATCCAGTCCTGCAGAGACACTCAACCATTCAGAATATACAGTAACCCTGTTATTTCAAAGCTGCAGTAAATTTAATCTCTCCAAGAAATTGCTGAATTCCTGGAAAATAATGCATAATCTTGGTTTAGTGGGTGTTTGTTTTTTTTCTCATATCAAGAACAGGTGCCAAAAACTGGTCTTGTGGAGCCTAATTCAGTATACTTCAGAACTTTTAAAGTCTTTGAGGCATTTAATTCAGAGCTTTTGAGTATCCCACACCCATCTTGGTCTTGAAATATCGTTTTGAAAGGTCAAGAAAAATGCCAATAACACAGCATAGAATCAAGCCTTTATGTTTATAATGTGTTGCTCCTGTTACCTTATGTAAAACTAGTGCTCTATATGTTTGTGGGTATACTAACACAGCTGTGTAACTTTAATCTACCTATACATTTTCTCACTTAAAATTGCTATACCATTGCATATTGTATAATAAATGATGTGTATTATACATAGACTTTGTAATGCATGAGACATTCATATGCAATGCATATTATACAACTTTGCACAAGTGTCCCTGTGACTTGGAACAGCAGATTTTCCCAGTCTAAAATCTCAGATGCTTAATATCTATTCCACAATAAGGGGACCACTTCCACACTGTTAAATCTTCTCTGACTGCATAATTTCTAATCTAATGAACCAGTGACACATTATTAAGGGGTTATGTCAAATAAATGGTAATGTCTAATGTGATCTGCCTCTAATTGTGTCTTTTCCTCTATCCTCCTGTGAGATGAATTGGGCCAAGAATGGAAACACCAGTTAAGCAAAAATCTGCCTTCATATTCACACTCCTATGAGAAAACTAGACAGGACTGTCCTTTGAGAACTGACCCCCAAAGTAGTACATTTGAAAGAAGGGCTGCTGATGTTAATAGATTTTGGATTAGGTCCTAGAGACATTCTGCCTAGTTTGAACTGCATAGAGCAGTGATTTACTTACAGTAAATCATTCCCTTACAATGAAGGAGAGACACAGCATACAAACATAGTTTGGCATTTTTATTCTGTTTCAGTTTTTCCTTGTTTAACCTAGTATTCAAATTAGCACATTGATTTTAAAATTAGCTTTAAGGAATTCAAATTGCATATTGTTAATGTGGTAAGAGCAACTTAATACCACCAGTGTAACAAATTAGGTCATGGAACTACAGAAGAGCTCAAGGATGAAGCAATAAACGTTGTGCACTGGCCAGTTCAAGGTTACACAAAAACATTAAGCTCCCTCTTGTTTAGAAGACATTGAAATGTGATATATGAACACAAAAGAAGTAATGTCTTTAAATCTTTAAATGATTAGCAGTTTTACTCTGTAGGGATCTATGGGAGGAGATGGAACTCCACCCTGAGGAAGATAAAAGACCTCAGTTTTCTTAACTGGAAGGAGTGATTCATGTTAGGTGGAAGTGGCATGCATGTGATATTCCTCATGTGGTAAATTAAGTGTTGCCATTAAGAAAGCTTCTAGCATATGGAATTGCTCCAATTTCCTCAGCTCTGCAGAGAAAATTATGCCACCAAAACTTTTTTTTTTTTCTGAATTCAACCTGAGTAAAAATGGGCCGTGTAGATGGACATTGATACAATTTTTTTTATATTAAAGAAATCCATTAATCTGTCACTAAGAAAATTATTTTTAGTGAAGGAATAGTGGAGAAAGCTTAGTTCTCAAATCTAATGGGGTTCACTAGCTCTCTAGATAGTAAGCTGCTTTACGTTTTCTGTGGTTTTATAGGCTGAGCTATCTCAGTCACTTCAAAGTTTTGTTTTCAGCAGAAAGTTCCCTTGCTCACTAATGACAGCAGTTTAAGTGCTCATCCTGGGTAGCTGTGAGATGTCATAAAACTCTCCCCTATTGAATCAAACCAAACCTGCTTAGAGGAGACTCAAACGAGTGCATTGTACAAAGCCTGTTCTGGGAAACTATTATTTGCTGGTTTGCTGTTTCTTTAGCACACGGGCTGCTGTGGGGAAGGCTTCCCACTGCTTTTAAGAGCAAAATGGGAATGTAAGTGTAAATCCTAATATTTTTCTTGTTTTGGATATATTTCTGCTTTCCATGGGACCTTGCCTTGTAATCAGACCCATTATTTCACTGTCAGTCATGAAATGGATGTTATGTCCCTGAACTTTTTTTTTTCCTTTGGTGAAGTTTTAAGACTGGAATTGTGTTTAGGTTTTGGGATTTTTTTTTAAAAGTGTGACTGTATATTTTACACCAATAGCTTATTTGGACTTGAGTTATGATCTCCTGGCATGTTTTGATTGGGAAAGCTGGAAAAAAGTAAGAAACTGAAATTTTGTGGTTTCTGGCTTGTAAAGCACTTAGATGAGTGATTCTTCCTCATAAAAACCGCTTGCTTTGTAGTGTTTATGAAGGAAGCTGGAGATGTGCTTCAGAAATAAATAGGAAGGGTTTAACTAAAAAAAAACCCCAAACTTTGTAACTGAATAAACTGTAAGCATTTCATGGTATTGCTTTTGTAGAGCTCAGTATTCATGATGTGCTTTTTGGTTGTATTGGATTCTCCGTATTTGTCATTTGTTATTCTGTAGTTTGGCTTCCCACCATTTTACACTTTTGCGAGCACTTCTATAAAAGGCCCACAAGGGCAAGGAAATTTCCCTCCTTTGAATTTGAAAGAATGGGTCTTGTAAGCCCCTTGAAAGCATTGTCCCTAAAAAGAAATTAAAAAAAAAAAAAAATCCTAAAAATCCTCATCTTCCCTAAACATTTCTGTCATGTACTCTTCAAACTCTTAGCTCAGGAGTGAAAGGAAGATAGGAGACAATGAAGCTGTCACGGAGGTGGAAGCCTTGGGCACAAGGCTGTGTGTATTCGGGCAGCTGAAGTTCATTTCATGCAGTACTTGCTTCATCAAGTAACGATGATTCAATCTTTCTTTAGTTATTGATACTTGTTTCCACTCCTAGTGCAGGCATCAAGGCTTGCTTGTTAAATGTTATTTATTTTATTCTCCAGGGTGTGAGCACACTTCTCTGCAGACTGGAGTGCAGATGGTTGCTCCAGCAAAGAGGGGGAATATTTTTGTGCGGAAGGGAATCCAGAGTAACACTCAGTATTACCACAACAACAGTAATTGTTTTACAAAGCAAAACAAGATTTTTTTTTTCATGTTAATGGCAATCTGTAGATCCCACGAGCACAATCAATGCAGCTGTAGTACAGACTGGAATATCTTCTGTGGTCAACTGTAAATAGCAACTCTGTATCCATGGTTTATTTTTACCATAGTGTGCTATAATAGGAAAAATAGCAAATGGTAAGTCTATATATAGCCTGTTACCAAGACTGTGAGCTAAATGGTTAGTCAACAGAAAAATCCTATCCCAATCAACAAATGTCTTTAGGTCTAGTAATAATATTTTGGATATCAAAATAATGTATACTAGGTAGGGAGAGAAATTGTAGCAGTGCAGCTAATATTTTACGGGTTTTACACCTCTTTTTAATGTCAACTAGGAATTTTATGAATCATGCTGATTTTAACAGAGTGAATACAGATGGCAGAATCTGTACCTATATTGCCTGACTATTTATTTTCTGCATCTTTCTTTTGTTGGACCAGCAAAAAGTCAATTTCCTTTCAGGTGACGTTAATTAACCATTATATTGTAAATACTTCACAAAAAGAAACCCCTCCCAATTGTTCTTTATTCCTAAACTTGATTAAAAACTCGCTATAAAAATATAAATTTTATTCCAAATTTGAGAATATGCTGTTCTTTTATATTTTCTTCCTAAATTATTTTATGACTGACAGGGTTAGGAAAGTATATAGCAAATTCTTAGATAAGCCTTCAAGGTTGCTTCACATTAGACATGGTAGGTAGGAAAAAAATACAAGCAGAAGTAATTTTTTCTTATCTTCTGTATAAACAAGTCAGTATTCTGTTCAAGGCCTTTTCCTTAACTTTCAGCATACCAGATGGCTATCAGGCAGTCACAGGGAGAGACATGCAAACATGCTGTTGTTGACTATTTGTCTACTGAATTTATGCATTGGATTCCAAGGAAAGCAGGCTTCTGCATTCACTCCATCTTTGTGCTTGCCTGCCACTGCCTGCCTTTCTCCACTTCATAACCATTTTTGACTTATAAACTAGTATTAACCATGTTTGATGAAAAGCTGAGGTCTGTCATTATAATAAGTTCCTATTTTTACAAAACTCATGGGTAGAGGAGGGAATGGCCTGTTTGTGGGGCTGTCCGCCCCATGGCAAGGGGAAAGTAAGGGAAACTCTGTCCTTAGGTGCTGGGTCTGGGACCACGCTGTGGACTGGCCTGCATCCTTCTGCAATCCAAACCCCTCCTCCTGGGAGCTAACAGGCAGGTGTGATGCAGACACAGCAGTCGTGTAACTCCGTGGGGAATGATACAGGGACGTTCAAGGAGAGAGCACTGAGCACCCTGTGAAAGAACTGGCAGGGTACCATGGTGAAAGGGTAGAAAGCATATGGGGAAAAGAGTTGGGATGTGAAAAGCACCACAGATGTGATGAAGGACTAGGGGTATTTTGTTTGAGGAGCACAATGTGTTCATGACATTTATCTCTTGGAAAACATGTACTGTTTATTAATTCTGCTGTTTTCTAATTGCGACACGTACTCATTACAATGCACTTCGTTTAAATGAGCCTGATCGAATACCTTCTGAAATAAACGCTGCTTTTATTTGCTACCAAAGGAACAAGATAAGGTCCCTACTATAACAGACGTGATCTATTTGCAAGATGTTTATGAATGACTTTGAAGTATATATTTGTAATTTAAATCCTAACATCAGTAATACCTGTTAGAAGCTCAGACACGAGCTTCTCAAGTAATTTTTATACTTCTCGGGTTTATTATGAACTACGTGCAAGTGAGGCAGGATTGACATCTTGGAACCTTTTTGTTCATATATGTAGGGGCTTGGGGACTTTTTTAGTTATACAGCACCTAACATTTGTCCATGACATCATGATTCCTGATTTCATTGCAGTATAAGTAATTATAATATAAATTATTTTATCTGTTTACAAAACTACATTATAATATAAAATAATTATAGTACTCAAAACCTAAGTATGGTCTTCATCCATCCTTTAGTCTAAGGAATTATATTTGATGTTGATGCCAGTTCTGCAGAGAAGAGAGTCCTAATTAATGCTGATAAATTTGTGAAGTGGATGAAATACTTTAGAAGAAAGAGAGTAGTTCAGTTATTTTTCTGCTATATTTTTAAGATTGGGCTACATTAAGCCTCTTCTTACTCAGCTGACTTCCTAATAGTGTTAGTTCCACTGTTGGAAGAAATCATGGGAATACTCATGTAGATTGTCTGCAACTTCCTCATCTCCATCTTGTCTAGACACCAGCAATCTCATAGTATATTCATGCCTCCAGAACATCTAGACTTCCCTTGACTGGAAAGTCTGAATGAGGTAGTAGAACAGAGGGAGTCTATTTTCCCTTTCAAAGTTCCTTCTTTGCCAGTGGCTAGGTACAGTATTGTAATGAATACCAAATCAGTGTCATATTTCACAGCATGGTTCCCAAATTCACGTCACAGGAGAAAGGTGAGATGGTGTTATTTATTCCAATGTCATTGATTAAAAATACCATTTGAAATTATAAGAGATGAATAAAGTGATCTTGCAAAACACTGTAGTATATATGTTATCTTACTGATATTTTATTTTAGCCTAAATGTACTTAGAAAGGATTCTGGAAGTTGCTTAAGACACAACTGAAATTTCTATGAGAAAGGCATGGAATTAGTCCATACTTTTTTGGCACTGTCTGCTTCACCAGGTTATAAAGCCAGCTTGCCTAATTTTTTCTGTTTCAGACATCTTGGTTTTTTTACGCCCTTTTCTTCAATGGCATGGATGGAGGACACTCCCACCACCCTTTTCCTCAGTTACTGAGCAGTCAGGGTATTTTTTGGAAATGAGGATTGTGGTATTCAATAGTTTTGAATGAACAGAGAGAATATCTAAATCTGCTATTCTTCGACAGATTTTCTCTAGACTTGCTCTTGTCAGCTGTTGTTTAAGGGGGAGGTAAGAGTGTCAGATTAGACTGTTTAGCCTAAATTTTCCAGAGAAAGAAGTATTTGTGTGAATGGGGAGAGGGAGCACTTCTTGGCTCCCTTTCTTTGTATTGCTGTTACAACTAGAATATTGTACCTGTATTTTTTTTCCTAAGAATCCTTTACCCTGCTTTAATGTATAGTTTTTGGCAGATTCAGTTTGAGAGGGGGAAGCAAAACCTGCCTCCCCTGAAATAACCTGGACAAAATATTGCCTTAAAGATTTGTGTTATAGGATGTGGAGACAGCCTCTGCATTCCATGAGTATTATAGCCAAAAAGGGATGTCAGACCTGTTTCACTAGGTGAAACTGGTGAACTGTAAATAATAAGTGGTCAGTGGGTATAGCCAAATACCCTGTAAAACCACGCTGCACACTAGTCACATGGTATTTGCTATCAGCCTGACCCACCTGTCCTAGAACTGGGAGATGGGAAGTTTTGTGGTTCCTCCCCACCACTTTCTAAGGCACTCATACCATACTGCATCTGAGGCATCTGCTGGCTTCTTCTCCTGGGTGGTTTCTTTTTGGCCCATCCTACAAACTGTTGTCTATGATATGGACACATCTGGCAGTTCTGCTGGTGAGCCGCTCTGGCTTGTGGGATGATACTTGGGAGAGCTCTGCATTAATTTGTTGTGCAAAGAACGATGTTCTATTGCACTTTTTCCATGACTCAGAAAAACAAAGAAACCTAAAAGGTCATATGGTGGTGTGTGATTTGTTTTATGGGTTCATTCAATATTGCCATTGTGCATTTGGCCCCACCACAGTGAGTCAACTGAGTTGGATTGACTCAGACAAAGTAGAAGACTTGCACAACAGTAGGATTTCAGTCATTCAAAATTCCCTTGCTAATGCACATCAAAGAGATGAAATTAGGTATGGAGTGCACATTTTTTTAGGGATGAGTGTTGTAATACTTGTACATTTAAAATCAGTTTGAAGTGGAAATCGGGCATCTTGATATTTTTATGGAACTTGCCTAAGTCTTTTACTACCTCAAACTTCCATTAGTTAGGCAAATAAACCTACTGTCAGGAAAGGATATAGAAAATGGCTTGAACATTTAAGCTTTTCTTGCATTAACTTGGCTGGATCTACTTGGATACAACAGATCCAAGTATACGAGCAGCAGGTCAGAAGTCGTAAGGCAGTGAAATTGCAGGTAACTGCCACAGGATGCTCTGTGGCCTAAAATCTGCTTCTTGAATAACGACGTGACAGCTTCCCCAGGCCTTGCAGGGTATCTCGTGTGCTCTGGCACCACACGCCCAAGCGCCAGCACTTTTCACCTCAGAGCTCTGCCGTGCCACCCGAGCGCGGGGCAGCTCCCCCGTCCTGCCGTGACTTCAGGCTTCCCCCAGCAAGCTCGGGATCCAGCTGCCCACGAAGGCAGCACCTTTCAGCGGAGGGGCTGGCGCAGCCCCTCGCCCCGCGCCCACAGGCGGGTGAGAGGCGCGGCCGGCCGGCAGCGCTGCCCCGAGACACGAGGGTGTCTGCGGGGGAAGAGCCGCCCTCAGGCGGCGGCGCTGCCCCAGGCTGCCCTTACCCGGAGGCGCAGCTCCCGGCCCGGGGGATGCGATGCGCAGGCGGGACGGCGCCCCGGGGCCCCGGCCCGGCCCCACCCGCAGGGCCCCCGCGGTCAGGGAAGGTTCCCCCGGGGACTACACCTCCCGGCGTGCCCTGCGGGCCGCCGCGCGGGGCGTGCCGGGAGCACCGCCGCCTCCATGTTCTCCCCTCCCGCCGCCGCGGCACCGCCCGCTCCGCCCCGGGGGGCGGGGCCGCCTCCCCTGCGCCGCTCTGAGCGACGTCCGTCCTGCCCTATCAGCGCCGCTGCCGGCGCGGCGGTAGCCAATGGGCGGCGCGGGGGGGGGGCCCCGCCGCGGCCGGAGGTGGCGGTGGTGGCGGGCGGGAGCGCGGCCGGCGGAGGGCGCGGGCCCGGCTGAGGGGGCGGCGAGCCCGCTCCGAGCTGCGCGGGGTCCGGCGGGCTCGGCCGGCAGCCCCGGGGGGCGGCAGCGCCGGCGGCATGGAGCAGACAGCGCCCAAGAGGTAACGACCCTCCCCGGTGGCGTCTTTCCCGCCAGGGAGCGGGGTGAGGCCTCGGTGCCGGGGCTGTGAGGGGGCGGCAGGACAGGGACGGTGCTGAGCCCAGCCCGTTGGCCGCAGGGTTGTGTCGCGCCTGGGAGGGTCTGCGGTACGGGAGCGTCCCGAAGTCAATGCCCAGGTGGAGGCGAACCCTCGGAGGCTGATTGAGTTACGAGAGCAGCGTTCGAAATGAGGGAAGCTTGGTCGCCGAGCAGAGCCCTCTGTGGGCTGTGAGTCTGTGCACTCGGTAGTTCAGGTCTGTGGCAGGAGCCAGCACAAGTAGTTTCTCTTTCCATGCTGGAAAATGCCCTTGTGTCCTGCTGCTGGAGGGATGGATGCTTGTGGGGGTGGGCAGTGCATAGTTGCAAATGCAAATCAGGGAGTGGGAAGACGCAAAAATCAGGAGTATTCTCCGGTAGATGTATTTTCTGAAATATGTAGGCTATCAGGTCATATTAGCTACTGCGCATGGTGGTTTTGTTTTCTTTTTTGGATGATTTACCATACGACTTCTAAGTATGCAGAATAATTTTGCTTTAATCGTATTGAATTTAAATGCAATCATATATTTCAATTTGAACAATCCTCTCTTTGGTATAATTGTAGGCTACACAGGATGTAGTTGTGTGGTATACAAAATATAGGTACACAGTTTACATATATACTTGCTGTTTTAGAGCTCCAATTTTACTTTAGCTTCCTGATAACGTAGTGAAAAATGTAGGGACTGCACGATATAAATTTGTGGTAGTAGATAATAAAGCAGTTTTTATGTTCTGCTTTAAAACATTTGCATTCTACTTCTAGAGCCTTTAAGATTCTTTAACAGCAGCTTCCTGCAGGATGACAGGACTGGAGAAGAATGCAGTCTTGAACTTCCGATAATTTGTCCTCTAATAATACATTAAGTGACAGTATCTACTACAAAAAATTTTGACCAAGAATTGGTTTGTAGTTGCTGTGTTAGGGTGGTGTTAGCAGGCAATGGGGTGAGGAGGGACAGGCCTACACTGTAAGTTCAGCCTGACAGTCTTGTATGTCTCAAATAAAGGAAGTAGGAACAGGCACCAGCAAGAGTTTAGGAAAAGAAACAGAAATGTCTGAGTAGTAGTCAGTGTGGCCGGCACCAGTGCAAAACTTGGGATCTGGTGATACCAAAGGATTAAAAATCAAACTGCAAAGTTAGCATAACGTACAAGATGTTTTTGGGAAGATATGGGATTTGCTGTAACCTTATTGTCTAGCTGGAGGTGTTGTGTCTGGCCTAACTGAAAGTGAGAAACTGTTTAAATCCTTAGATTGAGTCAAGGAAGCATTAGAAAACTGATGAGGGAACATCCAAACTCTGACAAATTTTGATAATTCACATGTTTTTTGAAGCTTATTTTTGGAAGTTTGAATGTGATGAGAATTCAGTGGGTTTCTTTAGTTTCTTTAGTGGAAGAAAAGATTTGAACTCAGTTTTTCATAAGAACTCAGGTTTGCATAAGATTTGAACAAAGTTTTTCGTAAATGTGCAAATATATCCCCTTTATCTGTTGATTTCTACAGTTTTCTGATCCTTGGCATTCCTAGCTATTCTTCTAGGCCACCCTCTTCTTCCGGAAGTCCAGAGGGAGTGCAGATTATTTTTTGTAGGCTGACTTTTTGATGCTGTCCTTGGTTGCAGGAGTGGCTTGAAGTGGACACACCATGTTTACTTGGCAAAACAGATGAGAGCAGTAGAATTGTTTACTTCGGTGCCCCTTGTCCACAGGAGCAGTTACTGACAGGGATCTACTGGCGTCATACCTGTGGTGCAAGAGGTCTGTTTAGAGGTAGTAGGAATCTTCAGCACTTCAAAGCTGCACGGGTGTCCTAGAATCTCAGTGTTTCCTTAGAGGTATAGGGCACTTTTATCCCCTCTTCCCTGTAAGGAACACACAGTCTGCTTGTGTTGTTGTGTAGATCTTTAAAACAGCCCTCCGGGAAGTAGCAGTGATGATGCCCAAGTGACAGTCCCATGCAAGATGATGCCCATTGTGAGTTCTCAGGGGGGACGCTGTCAAAACAAGTAGCTTTTCTTCTTTGACCAGTGTATTGCAACAGTAACAAGACTTCTAAGAAGGAGTCCTTTTCAGAATAATTTTTTTTCCTCTAAAAAATAGTTTAGAATAGGTGTTCTGATTTTATGGTGAAGAGAATTTGTGCAGTAGTGGACACTGTTTTCTTGCATCTGAATTTCTAACTTTACTTTGGATCTATTTTATACTTTTTTATCACACTAAAAAGGACATTCTCTCTTGAAATAGTTACAAAATTTGTCTTGTAACTTTCCTCTCTTTACTGTTTTGTTTTTCTGTATATGTTGGCATACTCACGTATGAGGATATAGGTTGCATACAAAGGAAAAGCAAAGTAGGTAGAAACAGAATTCTGTCAAATACATAGTACTTAATCTTGCCCATTTCTTGCACACTGTTGCCAAATAAAAGGCTGCTTAACAAACATGGGGAGTGTTAATTAAGGTTCTCCAGCCCTTACTTTAAACTCGGGCAGTTTAATTTTCACTCAAGTATAACTTTTTTCAGGTTTTGTGGGAAGAGGAAAAACTTGTTCTTAGAATATAAATTGTCTGTGAAAAAAACAGTTTTTAATGCTTGTGGCAATGGACACATTGACAATTGTCAAGTTCCTCCTGAAAATGATGGGACAAAAATGTATGTTTATTTGGGTTTTATTGATAGAAAACTAAATGTAGGCACACTGTGCAATGCTGTAGAATGTCTTAATCTTGTGTCTATTTGTGTGAATGGTGTAAAGCAATGTCTCAAGGCTTTCACATGGCATCTCTACTTCTGATGACTGCAGTGATTTCTCTTACTACCTTCTCTTTTATTATATCAGTATAATTGATCCCAGCCATTCTTTTTAAATGTTTCAATGTGCTAGCTCTTCTGCAAAGTAAACCACATATATTCATGTTTCATGGAGCAGCTGTCCAGTTTTCCATGATAGTAAATTATGGTGTTCTAGTCTTTCTTCCTGCTTTATTCTTCTTTTGAACCTTCTGGGTTTTTTTTATGCCTACTTCTGTTGCATATCACCACTTTATTGTGTAAAATCTATATATAATGACTGTAGGACACTAAACTCATACTTAATTTTTTCCATGTTAAGGTGGGAAGTCTTTGCTATATGGCAGTTTTGATCTTTATGCTGGGATTGGGTGCCTTTTACTATTTCTTGTTTTTTCTGCATTTAGTTTTGTGAAGTTTTGCTAATGTACACAATGACACATAAGATTCTGGTCAGGCTAAGTAATAATGTTTACTCCTATCAGCTGGATTTATAAAAGTAAAATTATTTGCTAGAATGTATTTTTCTTGTTGAGGGACTAGTTGTTACACAGAAAGTCAAACCTTGGAACAAGAAAATGTTTTTGACAGCTCTTGTCCCAGAATTGCAGTTTAGTTAGTCCTTCTAATTTTGGGAACAGTTTTCCTTCTGGAAGACCTCTAAAATAGCTCATACTCACTACCTGATGATTGTCTAGAGAAAAGGAAACTAGAATGACTTTCTGCCCTCTCTACTACTGCATCTCCTTTAGACTTTTTCATATATACTTACGTATATGTATATAAATATATGGCATTTGTGTCCTGTTGCCAGAAGAAAACAGCCTGAATTTACTGATTTATTTATTCTGTTTTAAATGTTTGTGTTATGAAAGTAGGGGATGAATGAGGGAGAGAGGAATAAGACACTCTTTCTTTCTCTCCCATTGTTCTTGAGCCCTTTGTCTCTTCATTTGTGCCTCCTGACCCTTCCTTCCATACCGCCAGTTATGAAGCTGATTCTGAAGTCTTAGCTGTGTTTCTCTATCCCTACTTTTAGTTGCTTGTTTTTAACCAACAGTATATTTCTAGTCTCTTCTTTTTGTGTTCTGCTTGGTGCTTTACAGCCAGTTACACTGGTTGCCATCTTCTTCCTTGTTTCTCATGAAGTTTTCATAAACGCTTTCTTTATGGCAACTCTTCAGGGTATATCATGTGCTGCTCTGTAGTTCAAGAGCTGAATATTCTGTTAAACGTCTAGAAACAGAAATCATTAAACAGTCTGAGTCACTAGGATATTTCTATGGCTCAGGGAACTGTGGTGTTAATACCATCACTTGAACACTACACAGTGTTTGTGAAGAAGTGTGAGGTGCTTTGAGCAGTGTATTTGGTGATGACATTCCTGAGGTTGACATACCTTTCTTTCTGTAAATAGGTTTTGTATTTAGCTATTAAGTACAATTTGGTCTCATAAAATGTTTGTCAGAGTTAAGTATTACAAAAATAATTTTCAAACTACTTCTTTGGTTACCTCGTTGCCTCTTAAGTACTCCAGATAATTTGTTATTTGACAGTGACATTGGTTTTGATCAGTTTATGGTTGTTTGTGACTGTTTCCATAACTTTTCTCAAGCACTCCCAATGCCTTGGCATTAATGGTGCTATTGGAGACATTTTGGTATGGACGTTTTATTTCTCTTTCTCTTTTTAGCTCATTTTGGTGAGTAGGTGGAAGTGTACTGTTTGTAGGCATCTCTGGTCAGGGTTACTGTATGTATGTTTTCCCTTTTCTTGCTGTTCCTAAGAAGTTCAGTCCCTCCACTGTTCTGTTACGTACATCTTCTCTTACGCAGCCCTTCAGTCAAGCGAGAGACTCAGCTAAAGGTCATGATTTTTATTTTTTGTGGCTCTGCTTGTATCATAAACATACTGAGTGTGCTTTTTGTTGGGGGAGCGCAGAGGAGGATTGCAGCAGCTTATTCTTGAATGCTGCCTTTAAGGCTGCATATAGCCTGTGCAGAGGAGAACAGATTTTAAACAAAGAAGCAAAGTTAATTATTTGTTATTTAATACTTATCTGCAAAATATTTTTTCTTCTTTTGTCTCCACTGACACTTGTTCAGTAATGAAATATATGCTTCCCTGCAAGATTTAAATTCTGTCTTTCAGTTTTCTATTTTCAAACCAGCAGAGTGAGAGACAAAAAAACCCCCAGAGTTGTGTTCTTGTGTTCGATTTGTAGACCACTTTTGCAGACTTTATTTAACTGTTCTCATTTGAATTTTCGGCTGTTTTGCTTCGTGTTCATGTGTTGTGCCTTGCCTCTGCTGGGAAGATTTTTATTTTCCGTAACCACACATGCTTTCCAGCTTCCTGCCTGTTTGCTGTAGCAAAATACATGGTCTTTACTGTAGCTCATGCACCTTTCCTTACTGATTGTGGGTGCTTTTTGTAAATGTGTCCACCTTTGTGCCTCCTCCTTGCCATTGCTTCCCTTGTTTAACACCAATCCATGTGACTTGTGTGCTTTTACAATTATTTTAAAATTTTGTCTTTACTTACATGGTTGGCAATTAGAAGTCTCTTCTGACTCAGAGATTCCCTCACTAGTCCTTTTACCTTAATTTTTAATAATGCTGTATATCAAAGAATTGCATCACCTGATATGAAGGGGTTCCTCTTTGGTCAGTATTCTTACCATATTAAGATCTGTCAATCTTTTCTGTCCATGCCCTCCTCCCGTCTTCTATTTTGTGTTAATTTCCAGGAAAGTGTTGTGGGATAATATTTTCCCTAAGTTCTCAATGATCTGCTGTGTTTCAAAGTTGTTGGTTTTTTTCTTTTCCTCCTCTTGCATATGGAATGCATTGTCTATATCTAACACTAAAGCACCAGCTATTCTTCAACTCATCTTCTGCTTTAATAGTACCCTTGGGTATCACATAGGGTTAACTTGTTATTTCAATCTTGCACCAAAGTTCCCTATAACTTTTAGGGTGAAAGATTTATATGTTGCAGCCAGCCTGCCTTGCTGCAGTGTAAATATCTGTGGTTATAGTAGTGTGGTTTTATTTTTCTGTGCTGTGTTCAGTGTGTTGGCTCTATTGCAAGCTTGCAGCCAAGTTGTGTTCTGAGATCTGCCAGGAGTCTGGGAAGCTGGATAGATGGGCATGCTGGAGACTGGCAAAGGCTAGGACTGCTTGTGAAGGACAATGAATAGTGGTAAGAGGGGGTTGAAAATGCTGGAAGAAATCATTGGGTGTTGCTGAGGGATTTGAGACTGTGTGAGAGAGAATTAAGGGCAAAATATGGTGATGTTAGTAATTAGAGATTTTGTTGCACCTGTCCCTCTGTACATTGACAGAGATGCAAGAGAGGCTGCCCCAACAGCTCTTACAGTGCTCAGCTGTTGGAATTTTGGTGTTCTGCTGCCACCTGTGAAGGGGAAGTCCTACCACGTGCTCCCAAAATCATCTTGACTCGGAGCTCTGCTTTTAGCAATGTCATTCACTTGCTTATGAGTGGTACGGTGTAAAAAAGTGAATATTTCATGTGGGTGAAAGATTGCTTTATGCTTCCTTAGATAACAACGTGGCGTTCTCTAGGCAGTAATGGGCATGTTCTTTGCTGGCTGCTTTTTGATGGAAGGTGAACTTTACTGTGTCTTTTATCTGTTTCTACTTTAGCAAAGGAAGTGGTTTGGACAGTGAACCCGTCCCATGCTGCTTTGAATAGAGCAAACATTACTGGGAAAGGAATAATGACAAAAATTGTCATAACTTTATCCATCTTATATTACGGTTGATTAAAATTTTATTGCTGCACATCAATTACGTATTTTCTTTTCATTGAAATATATTTTTCTTTATAATTTTTTTTTCTGTCTGCTCACTTGTGTGAAAATTTACTTGAGTTTTGTCTTCCTCTTCCAAACAAACAAATAATTTTTGTCTTTCTTTTAGCAAACTGAAAAAGCTAAGTGAAGACAGTTTAACTAAGCAGCCTGAAGAAGTCTTTGATGTTCTGGAGAAACTTGGTGAAGGGTAAGTGCAGCTATTTATAAGAGGATGGGATCAGAGGGAAACAGTACATAAAGCATATGTTGGAATATTATGTTACAGAGAGAGTAAATGTAAAAGTCCTAAGGAATAGTTCTAAAGACAAGTTTTAATAATAAAAAAATGCATGCATCAGTAGATTTCCACAGTCCTCAAATATTTTATGCATTTTTGATGTCTGTTGTTTGTTAACACCGCAGAGGTGCTTGCATCTGTACTGGAATTAGATACTCTAAATCTTGGCCAAGATGCATTCTTCAGAGGCACGTCTTTCCTGAGATCCCAGTAGAACTGAGCTTTTTGCATCCTGAAAAAACCCTGAAACTTCTGCATGAACATATGTCTTCTGTGACTTTTCGTGCGTAATGGAAATGAGAAGCCGTTTGTCTTGTTTTTAAATAATATTTCTTCTCTTATTTCTAGGTCTTATGGTAGTGTGTTTAAAGCAATACACAAGGAGTCTGGACAAGTTGTAGCAATTAAACAGGTCCCTGTGGAGTCAGATCTTCAAGAAATAATTAAAGAAATCTCTATAATGCAACAATGTGACAGGTAGGTACGACATTTCTATTCCCTTAAAGAGTCCATGAGAAAATGTATTTGTACTTGTGCAGACAGCTGAAATATATGCAGCTGCAATCTTTTTTTCATGAAAAAGTAAATTGTACAACGCAGGCTTTTAGTTAAAGGAACCATTTTGCAGACTTCCTCCTGTCCTTACTTTGGATTGGAGGAAGTACAAATAGTGTACAGAACAGAAACTGTGGAAAGAATAAATACTCACCTCTGCTTGGAATTCTCTATGCTTGCTTCTCTTTACTTGCACTGTCAAGCGTGAAGGTTACTGTTTCCTGTCTTTGTGAATTCTGAGTTAATCTGTTTCAGAAGATGAATAAAGATGTTTCTAAAACGAAATTAATGGCTAGTAGTTAACTTCTCTTGGTTGCCTTTTTTTGTGCAGGAACATACATTTTAAAAGGTGAACAGTCTTGTAGTAGTTCTGGTGGACTCTTGTTCATAAATGACATATGATGGCTGGTCTTGTAGGATTGGAGGCCTTGACATCAAGCATCTTCAAGGTTGCAGAAGTTAATTTGCATTTCCTGTCATCTATGGAGTTTTGGGCTGTAACTTCAAAATCAGATTTGCTAGAGTCAGTTTTAATTCATGTCTGATCAGTGGTATGAGAGTCTGTTTTTGGAACTTGGAGTGCAACCAGGAAAGTTTTGCGCTCCAGTTAGGCAAAACTTTCATTAAAACATTGATTACTTTAATCATTAACTTGGTGAATTGTATTAGAGCTAGTGGTCTGTTACTTCTCAATTGTGTTTGTGCTTTTGTAGTGTGTCTGTGTGAAGTTCTGTCTTTAACTGAAAAATCTGCTCTTGTTTCACAGTGATCTGTACTCATCTCAAATTAAAAGATAATCCTTTTAATACAGTCTGAATTAATTCAGATTTGCTGCTGAGTGTTATGCTGAGGTGTTACATGAAGCTTGGCTGGACTGCTCCACAGCATGTTGATTGTACTGTTCCACAGGGTCATGAAGGAGGAGAGAAATTTCAAATATTTATCCTTAAATATAGGGGTAGAGACCTCAGAGTACATTGTATCTAGCACACGAGAATGCAGGTTTTCTTCATATATTTTTAGAACTTCTGCCTGCAAGTCTGATCTGAGCATTTGTGACTGTTGAAAGCAGTGGACCTTGTAATTCATTCCTTTCTGTCATTGACTGCTCTGAATGCTGGAAACTTGTTGCATGTGTAGACAGGGGAATGAGAGGAAGAGGAGGGATTTGTGGCTTTTTTTTTTTTCTCTCACACATTCCACAAAGGTGTCTGGTAAGGTTATTCCAGGTGATAGTAAAAGAATTTGGGACCCTTGAGTATTTTTGGGGGACTCCTCTTAATCCTTTTCATCCCGGTGAGACTATTTTTTTGTCTGGCCAGCCAACTGGAGTTTTGTAATGGGTACAGATGAAAAAGGAAGCAGCAATCTTGTTTGTCTGCTTAATTGTGGAACTAGATTTGATGCCCAGAGTAGGTCCTCAACTCTTTCTGTACACTGAAGAAGAGTTAAAATATGTTTGTTTTGGTTCTTCTTGTCGCTGCGCTCTTAAATGAAGCGGGGGGGGGAGAAAAATAATTATTTCCATTTAGATGAAGGAAGACATAGGATAAGTTGGAAAATGGTACCTTATAAATTCTCATAAAGACTTCTATCACTGGCCCCATGGCAGCCCTTAGTTACTGCACAGGCTTCAGCCATGTGAGCTGCCTGGAAGCAGTGGTGAAGGTTGTAGTTTGTGTATGTCTGCAAGTACTAGACCAGGATTGAAATAAAACAAATGTCTGTAAGGTATACTGACAGAGAAAAGAAGTGGTGACACTGGAGAATTTTCTAAAAGTTTAATCTTTTTTTTCTTGTGCTATGCTTCTTGTGACACTTTCATTCATGTCTTAGGTGAGCCTTCTCAGTCTTATTTTTGTGTCCTCTGTCCTGTCCCTCTTTTCTCTGCCCTTGTTCTTTGTCTCCTGGTTTTCTTTGAACAATATACTTCATTTAGTATCTACTGGACATGTACTGTCATGTAAATTTTTTTAAGAGTTCAAAATTTCAGAACACAAACTCTTCCTTCACTGGACAAGATGCAGCCATTCTCTGGTTCAAAAGAAAGTTTGGGCTGCAGCTCTGCCTCATGTTCTTGTCTATATGTCACATACCTTTGTGCAAATGCAGTGCTGTGCAGTACTGATGGGAGGGATGACACGCTTTTTAGTACTTGATTTTCACATGGGATGATTCCACAGATATTACAGGAAGGTACTTCGTTGTTGCAGCATCTCAAATAAAAGGTGATTAAATCTTAACACTTTACTCTTTCGTTCTTCTCCGTGTCCATTTCTAGCACTAGCTGTGCTTTTTGTGCTGAAGCTCTTCTGAGGGCAAAAATATATATTCCAAGACAAGCAGTTGATCTGGAAAAGTCTGGTCTATATAGTTAACTGGGACAAGGCTTTAAGTAAATGTTAACAGTGTTTTGAGATCGCACACTTGATGTTTTGAAAAGATCACCTTGTCCTGATTGATAATACCCATTTTTTGCTAGGAACAGGAACGCAGTGTAAATCTGGCAAGAGACTGTCACAGAAATCAGTGGGTTTTCTTCAGAAGTAGTAGTAGCCTTCCTCACTTAATGAATTTTTAAGGAGCAGGACCAGTATGTCCTATTTGTAAATTTTGATAAATTAGGAGGAAACTGACCCACCTTGCCTTCTGTAGAGGCAAGTTCCTTTAGTACTAACAGTTGCTCTTAAATGAAGTAGTTTGCTGATAGTTTTGACCTATCTTTTGTAAAGATAGCACTATGTTGCAGGAGGCAACCATAAGTCCTCTCTTTTTATTGTATCAGTTTTCTAACCAAGAATGTTGCTGCCAGACATGCTGATCCTAAAATATAATTCCTCGCTCCAAAACCAAACGGTCTTTGATTCACAATATAGGTGTTCTGATGAGAAACCACTGTCTGAAATCTCAGTATTTTACTTCCCAACTTTGTGGGAGATGGATGGCAATTGACCTGTAATCTCCATTGTTCAAGTTCTTGCAAAAAAACCCTATCCCAAACCTTCAATCTTTTATTTCCGTAATACACCTTCTAATAACTCTTCTGAATCATGAACCTTGTTACATTTATCACATCTGTTTCTACCTTTCTTTTGCTGGTGACTCCAAGGAAACATTATGTCAAGTGACAAACTGATGAGTAGTGAAGCAATACTTTCTGATTATGACAATACTATCCCTTCACATGAGTTTGAAAATGCATTTGTGAATCCAGAAGTCTTGTTCAAACCAGTGAGTCTACCTCTGTGCTGGAAATAAGTTCATGCTTGCAAAACTGTGAAAACATGGATCAGCTTCCATGTTATTTTACTCAGGAGAGAAGAAAACAAGGCAGTCTTTTTGAGAAGGGAAACATTTGATAGCTTTGTTAGATATTGAATGGAAGACTTAAAAATTGAGAGGCCTTAGAGGAGGGAAAAACAAAGCTTTGTCAGAAGACTAATGTTTGGAAAAATTGTATTTGAAGATTGCTGGAAACTTGTTATGTATATATATTATATGTCATAGTGCCTTTATAATTTTCTTAAGTAGTCAGATTGTGCTCTAGCAAGGCATTGGCTAAGCTAATTACAACTTTAAAATGTATGTGATTGCACTTCCTCTTTAGCTTGTTAGTGTGTGGCAAACTGTAATTTGTAACAACAGTTGTTCTAATGAATTTTTTTTCTACTGCTAAATTAATTTATTTATGTAACTTTTTTTTTCATCTAGTCCCTATGTTGTCAAGTACTATGGCAGCTATTTTAAGAACACAGATCTGTGGATTGTTATGGAATATTGTGGAGCTGGCTCTGTTTCAGACATAATTAGACTGCGTAATAAAACGGTGAGTTTGGGTTTTTTTAATTACTTAATTTTTAAAATTACTTACTTACTAAAATTAAATTGTGAATTAAGACTAGAAGCCACAATAGAAGTTGGAGTTATGAGACAAGATCTTGACTGATGCCAAGGGCCCAGTCTGTGCCTTGGTTCCTCAGGAAACAAGCTCATGCAGTTGCTGACTATCTTTATGCATTCCTCTGCGGAGTGATCATCAGCAGAAGCAAGGGCATTTTGAATTATGAAGTCTCGTGAGTTTCTTGAAAATTACTGCTTTGTTCAAGGCAAAATTGTGGCTTCTTCCCCTTACTCCTTCCACCTCACAATCTATCAGCAGGCCCCTTAGTGCATGCATGGTTTTGAAACAGGCATGGAATTGTCTTGTTCTCACTCAGTAATGAGGGAGCATGAGGAGTAACTGGCATTACTTAAGGAATGAGAAGTGGAAGAGATTTCCATTAAGGAATGTGAGAGGAAACCAAAATGAGAGTTATATTAAAGTATCTTAATGGATTTATAACAGCAGTAATGTAGAGGAAGCCTGCAGGAAGCAGGCTTTGTTATTTCTAATTAAGAAACGGCTTCTCTGAAAAATGTGCTATTGTAGGTGTCAAACAATCTGTAGTTTCTTCGGGTCCTTTGTTTTCAGTAGTGGGCTGTAACATGAGGTATTCCTTTTACCAGCAACTACTCCGAGGTGACATTCTACTTGCTGAGCTTCACATTTTGTAAACCCTGAAATGTTCCTTGCACCGTACTCGGGAGCAGAGTGGAAAACTGGAGGAGAGAAAACCAATGTTTAAGCTTAGAAAATAAGACAAAACAAAAAATGGAATTAGGCTCGTTAGGAAGTGGAGGTGATGTCCAGCCCCTTCGGAACAGGTGGCTTGTGTTGGTGCTGCTGTAATTTTTAAGTGATGATAAGGGACAAGCCAAAACTGATGCAAGATTTCTCGAGTTTTGCAGCTTTTAAAATTAGTTTTCTTGCTCTTGCAGTTGTACGTTATCCAAGGATCAGTAGCTCTGATAAGAAATGCTGCAAGCTAGTGCAGAATTAAAAAAAAAAAGAAACAAAAAGCCTCCAATTAACGAAACCCATTTAAAACACAATTTAGGAAAAAAGGAGGAAACTTTGTGTGTGCATTGATAGAAAATGCTTGAATTTTTATTTAAGAAAAGGTGTGGATATGTATGTCTGTCTCTTAAATAAATCAGGCTGTCTAGTTTCTCTTATATGTATTTTAGGATATTGGCATAGCAGATATATGAAAGATTTGAGGGGAAGAGATATTTGAGTCTTGGAACAAATGCATACTGATGATCAGACAAACTACCTCTTCTGCTGTTTGTGGTTAAAGTCAATATGATAAAATAGCATGAATTCTTTTTTAAGAAACAGAATAATCAGTAAATACATAGATACATTTGATGAAGCTGACATATCTTTTGTAAAGGCAAGTCATGCAGTGTGTGGCTAGTAGAGTTCTATAAAGTTGGTGGGGATACAATTAGTGCTGGTTGGTGTAAAGTTGGTCTGGATCTACTGAAGGGTTTTTGGACAGACTGCCTCTCCAGAGGCTCTTCAAGAAAATACACCTGTAATAGAGTAAATGGGGGAGTTCTGTCCCAGATGGTAATTGTTTTAAATTTAGAAAAGAGGTTGTAAGTGGTCATTTTGGGCCTACTGCATAGGTCTGTACTATCTTCTTTCAGAAAGAGGGTAGAAGTACTGATGAGAGAGGTTATATTCTTCATGGTTAAAACTGGGAAAGACTTGAAAGGCTTTGTGGTACTGAGAAAATAAGCACAAGTAAATGTGAAAAAATATATTTGACTTGGTGAGAGGGGTGAATTCTTTATATTCAGATTCATGAGCGCTTCAGCTTAATGTTTAGAAATAGTTGACTAAAGTGGTTGTCAAAGATTACAATAGTACCAAGGACTTAGAAGAACTATGGAAGTTAGAGGAAGCTGACAAGTAAAGAATACTTCTCTAGAAGGAGATAGCAAATGAATTTGGATAGTTTTGTGCTGAGAAGAGACACCTGGAGTGATAAATGTGGTGAAAGGCTTTGAAAATCCTAAGTAGCTCAAAGAAAGTAAGGTATGGGTACTGTTATTACAAACCTTGTGATAGTAGATGCAAAGCAAACATTCTGTCTTTGCACATGATGATGAGGTCCACTGTATAGTTATAGAAGTTCATGTAGAGGCTAGGAGTTGGTTTTCAAAAGGCCAATACATAAGACTAGGAAGAAAAGACTGTGACTGTGTGCAAATATTTAATGGCCAGGACAGGAAATCCATGTGCTTCAGATCTCCGGGAAGGTGAAGCAGGCAGCTATCACAGTTTGACATGTGCTTACATTCAGACAGGCGAGCAGGCTAGACAGAATTTTTATTCCGGCTTAGGATATGGGGTGTTCTGGTGCCTACAACAAAAAAAAGCAAAGCAAACTTCTCCATTTCTCACTTGCAATGCCTGTGTCTTGCAAGTTGTGGAAAATTTAGGCAGCGGCTTTGGACTTGTTTATATTCTCTTGCTCTTTGTGGAACAGTGGGCTGATCACCCAGATTGCTGTGTGATGGGAAGCTTGTGACTGTTACTGGAATGAGGCTGCTTAGAGTACTTGAGCATTCTGTTGATGACCTTTCATTTTAGATATTTATTTATTTTTAAAATGGAAACAAGAAGTGGTTTCATAAGAAAAAAAGTGTCTTCACTTGCAGGCAAGGAGACGATTCTTATTTTGTCAGAATGTTTACTGAATATGGTCAGACACATGGGGTTATGTCTTCTGTAACTTTCTTAAGTTGTCAGGTGATGACTGTGGCTGGGACAAGGAAAAGTTTATTTCCTGTTTCTTCATATGTAAGGAAAAGAAACAAGGTCACTATCGTTTGGACTTGATGATCTTGATCTTAAAGGTCTCTTCCAACCTAAATGATTTTATGATCATATCAAATTAAGTCATAGGAAAAGGTGGATATCTCCTCATATTTGGGGAGGAGACATTAATACAAACACACGTATTTGCCCTTGTTGCTTGTCTCTAAGAATTTACCTTCTTCTTCTGTAGCTGTGGTTCCCACACTTTCTCAGAAGTTGTTTGTCTAGAAAGTGAATTCTGGGCTTTGCTCGAATGGACCAAAGCCAAGGGAAGCAGAATTCAAAGCTGGGGAAATTTTTAGTGACTGTTGTATTCACACAGAGAAGTTTTCAGCTTGACAGGAGAAGGGTCTTGTCCAAGAGGCCCAAGCCACTACTTTGAAGTTAAATGGACCCCTGGAATTCTGCCTGTGTGCCAGGCAGATCAGCAGTGCTTTAGGAAGTTTATGATGCCTGTTAGCTCATCTGAGGTGTGGTGTTCATCAGTCCAAGGCAACAAAGCTTAGATCTGGTTTTGTCTGCTTTTCTCAGAGACTGGTTTGGGAGGTACATGTATCTTGTACAGTCAAACTGTGGGCTACTGCCAGAACGGGCAGTTCTGCTCTTATCTACAACTGATGTTATCTATGGCTGATGTGTTCATGCCTTTTCCATGCCTCACGTGCAGTGCTTGTGTGTGGCTGCTGGGTGATCTTGGATATGCTTGATGATAGGACTGGGGGAACTTTTTCCTCTCTAGTCTATCTCCCCCACCCCCTCACATGAGCTAGCTCAGGACTTAAAGTGGCAACACAGTGTCTTGATCTGATGTAAGAGAGACATTGGGAATGAGCAGTAGGGAAAGGGAAGGAAAAGAAGGTATGAGACTGACTTTTCCAGTGGCAGCTTGCAATAGAATGAGGTAATTACAGTGTGAAGCAACACTTTAAGTTGTGCTGGCATATGGGGGAATATTTACACACCACCAACCATGCCCTCTCTAATGATAATTTAGGGTGCACTTGATCATCTACTGATGATCAACTGAGTCATTCTAATCTTGACTCTTTTGGGGACCAAATTCAAAAGTTGACAGTAGCATACCATGTGGTGGCTATGCAGTAGGTTTGACAAAATCATCTTATTGGGTCAGTATTGTGACAAGTATAACAATGTACTGTTGTATAGGTAGTATGCTGTTGTGCCCAGGGGTTCTGCATTTATATCTAAAATCACTTCCTTTATATGCCAGTTCATTTGACAGTTACAGATATATTACCCCATGTATTCTTAATGGTTGTCTTCTACCATGTTTTCTTAGCTAATTACTTTTTTCATGTGTTTAAGCTCCAGTAAATCAAATGAATAGTGTATCTGAATCTCTAGATGCTGTGTTTGAATGTCCTCCTGGTTTTGCTTTCTCTGATTGCTACCATGGGGATCCAAGGCAAATCTTTTGTTATCTCCCTGGGCTAAAGGCATTTTGCTCATGTGGATGTTGTTTTGCAGTTTTAACCAGTCATATTTCTCAGTAATTTCACAGTTAAAATAGTTTCAGTTTGTAGACCTTTACTGCACTGAAGTACATGTGGTTAACAGCTGTAAATCAGTTATCTAAAGTCTAATAACTCCTACATTTTTTTTAAGTAGCATCTATTGCAGTATAACTTCCTCAGTTGACCCCACGTGGGTTAATTAGTAGCCAGACAGTCTATACACAAAGACTGACATTTCTTCTGTACTGGCTACCTTGCTTAATTGATCTGGGTGACCATGGGCAAGTCCATCCTAGATATGCTGCTGACTGTGTTCTGTCAGTCAGCCTTCCAGGATGTGAATCGAGTCAGTGGGCCAGTCAGCTTTGTTACTGTTCAGAGTCTGATCTTCAGGCCAACACTCTTCAAGTACTTTTCTATGCAGCCAGACTGTGAAAAAGGAGGAAAGAAGTTGATCACAAATGTTGTGGCTTACTTATTCTGTGTCCAGGCTTACGAAGCAAAGTAGTTTAGCTACAGCAGTGCACCACAGATATTCTTCAGTGCTTGTCTAATAAAATCCTTACTATGACTGAATGGTTGACTGTTACATAAATACTGGATGGAACTATCTTAATTTTTGGAAATTATTTTTCCTTAGTTCTTTAGGGTAACATTGTAAGTTCCTTAAAAAATGGGTTGTAGTGTTTGAATCTCAGAATGGTAGACCTTTCTTTTAGGCATGCAGCAAAATTATGTTCATCTGCTTGGAAATTAGCTCATAGGAGAAAATTTTCATCTCAGTGGAAAAAAGTATTTGTCTGTGTGCCAGAAATAAAGATGCATGTTATGCATTGGCTGATTTTCGTGAAAGAAGGGGAAGTTCAAGCTACACTGTAATTCATCTGCTTCCAAAATAACTGTGTATATATTACATGCACATACAGTTGACCAAAACAGTATTCAGAAGTTGGGAAGTTTCAGAATAAAGACTGACTGTGCAGTATCCTCTGGTACGTGTGCAGTGGGAAACACTAATTGCCTGCTCTTCCCCTTTTTTCTATAGGACTCTGTTAGCAGACCATGCTCACTCAGTGAGGAATAATATAGTAGTAAAATAATACATGCTCTCAAGTCTGGTGTTTATTTGCAAAATACTGTAGCAGTTGCTCTGAAGACAGAATTATCTTTCCCCAGACTTTACTTAACCTTCATCTTTTCATTAAAATAAATACTACTGTTAGCTAGTGCTGTGAACATCTACAGGTCAGTTGTAAGGAGAATTGGCTTCCCTGATGATTTTGGTAGTTTCCTACCTATATTACCCAAGGTAGGTACATAAAATGTTGGAATTCGTTTTGTGGGCAGTCTTAAAACTGTTGATAGCCACATAATAATAAAAAGCTCAGCATCATACAATTCACTGACTTTCTGTTTTTGAAGTGTGTTTCTTGGAAGAAAGCTTACAAAAGTTTTTCAGTTCTTCAGTTCTAATGACTGTATTTGCTGGGTTTCACAATCACAGAATATTCTGAGTTGGAATGTTTACATTTGCTGCTGATCTCTCAGTAGCAGCTGGGTCACTGCTAAAAGCTGAGAGAAGCTATAATATGTTGAGGGGGAGATAGAATTTTCACTTTCTTTTCTGAATATGCAGCTAGACAGCCTGTACAGATCAGAAGCTGTCCTTTCCCTCCCCACCCTTCCCCAAGTTTCAGAAGACAAATTCATGGAACTTCTTAGGAGAATGGCAGAAGTTTCATCTATGGTTCAAAGTCAGTTACTCTTTTTTCAATCTGAGCTGCTAAAAATTTTTCAAATAAAATATTTTTAGAATTACTTAGTCTGAGCAGCAGCTTTTTTTTCTCCTCTTGTAAATAAGTCTTGGTATTGCCAGTTTTAAGTTGCTGAAACAATAAAATAACCATGTAAACACAGACTATAAGGAAATTTATAATAAAGTCTTCCAGTAAGAGGTGGTTGCATAAATGAATGTTTAATCAGGTCAGTTATCTGTTGGTGTCCTATATACACCTCATGTGGCAAAACACACAAAGTTTTATTCCTGTTATAATAAAAGATTGAAGTTAAACCCAATGCTCTTTCCCCTCAAAGAACCTCATCACTGTTTGCCTTGGAGAGCCAGAACTATCAGCTGGATTTTTAATGTATTTCCCATTTGAGTCAACCTCTCTGCATATAAAGGTATAATCTAGGCAATAAAATGTGTTTCAGTTCAAGGAATTAAGCCAAGCTTCATTACAGTCTTTCATATATGTTTTATTTTACAGTAAAAAAAAATCTGTGTTTAAAGTTGGGATGGATTTATTGGTGTATATTATTGTGGTGAGGAAGTGGAGGAAATACAGAAAAACTGCACATAAAAGAAAGGTTGCTCTTTTGAAATTGGATGTTTATTTTAGAGGTGCTGAGGAAAGAGGTGAACAGTGTGCCAGGGGTTTGGAACAAGTGATAATTTTACTTTGGAAGGGACTTTTGGAAGTCATCTATTTGAATCTACTGTTCCAAGGAATGGTAATTTTGAAGTCCAATTAATGTGCAGCATCTTGTTCAGCTCAGTTTTAATGGTCTGAAAAGGGGGAGATAGAACAGTCTTTCTCCCCAGCCCTGTGAACTTCTTTCTTCTTGTATTCTCTGTGAGGATATTTTTGCTTTATCTGCCCTTTAAATTGTTTGAAATTGCATTGAAATATCTGCTCTTCTTCAAACAAGACAAACCATGCTCTGTCAGCTTGGTACATCACATGTTCTAGTCCCCAGTGCTGCACTCCCCAGGTAGTTTTTCTTCTACGTCTTCGGGATTCCTCAGATTTAGTTAAAAACAAGTGTTATTGGAGACTGCCAACAGCCTTTGTAAAGCCAAACTAGATGCCATCTGCAGCTCTCTCCATCCTCATAGGAAGGTGTCCAGGTTAATTTGGCACAGTTTCCTTCTGGTCAACTTGTGCTGGCGGTTTTCAACCCTTTTACCCTTTGTGGGTCTAAAAATTAACTTCTGTGAGGATTCTCCCTGTAATATCCTGGGAACTAAGAATGAGCTGACGAGCCTGTAATTCCTCAGGTCATTCTTCCTGCCCTTTCTGAAAATAATGGTATCATAAGGGACAGCCTGATTGCTGTAACTTATTAAGGCTGATAAGAAGTAGCCTAGAGTTGGCATTAGCCAACTTCTTGTCACCTTTGGATGTGTCTCATTTGCTCCTATGGACTTGTGTTTGTCCCATTTAGTAGAGTAATTCCTAACTTACTCCACTTTGCTAGTAGGCAGAGAAAACTGAGAACCAGAGAAACCCTACTAAAAACTGATACAGAGATGTTTAGAAGACTTCTGCATAGTTTGTCAAAAGACTGACCACTCCACTTAGGAGCAGGACATATTTTTTTGGTGGTTTTTTTTTGCTTTCCTTTTTCCCTTCCTTATAGACCAATACAAGCTCTTTGTGTTATTTGTTTTACAGCCCAGTTTCAAGTTCACCCTAGCCTGGACCTTCTTAATTCTGCTCCTTAGTATCCAGGCAGTGCTTCTTTATTTATCTTTAGCAATCTGTTCCTGCTTTTCATATGCTTTCCTTCTTGCACTTCAGCTCAGTCAGGAATTCTTAGTTCATTCAAGATGGCCTCCTGCTGTGTTTACTTGTTATCTTGCATGGCAGGAAGGACTCCTTTCATACTTGGAGGAGGTTGCCCTTTATGCTGAACTAGCTCTGCAAGGTACCGTTGCTCTTTAGGGCAGATTGTCCTGACATCCCACTTACTAGTTCCTTTAACAAGCTGAGGTTCGCTATCTGGAGATCTGGTTCTGCTATTTTCTTTTATCACTTCCCTCCATAACTTAACCTCCACCATCTCATAGTTGCTTGCCAAGGCTACCTCTGCTGGGTTTTTTTTGTTTGTTTTGTTTTGGTTTTTGTTTGGTTGGTTGTTTTTGGTTTTTGTTTGTTTGTTTGTTTGTTCTGGGGTTTTTTGTTTGGTTTTTTTGTAGTAGCTTGTCATGTTGCTCTCCCAGCAGGTGTTTGAGGTGCTTGACACAATGGCCTGTGATCAGAGGTCTCTCCCAGTGCTGAGGATGACTTCACCTACTTTATCTCTTTGGGTGATTTGCAGCAGATGTCGTGGTGGCATCCACCATCTGGGTGGCACCCACATCACCATTTGGCCTACTCTTCTGATTTTAACATACAAACTCTCAACAAGGTTAAAGTCTATAGCAGAGCTACATGTTTGTAGTGCTCAAGCCTGCCCATCCTTCCCACTTGTTGCTTGTGAGGAGCCTGTATCCATCTCTCACAGCATGCTAGTTGTGTGAGCCCTCCCTTTGTGTCTCTAATTCCAGTGACATGGCAGCTGTGCACAGGCTGGCACTTCTTCCTGTTTGTGTTGCGGACTGTATACTTTTGTGCACAGGGTTTCAGTTGTACCCTCTGCCTTACTTCCTCTTAAAGGAGTGAGAAAACCTTTGGAATCCCATGTGATATGTGCTTCCTCATTCTCTGTTCCTCCACTTGCCTGAAGGCTTTGCTTTCTGTTCCCTGGTGAACCTTGTTTTAAAGCTCTTCCCACTAGGTTAGCGAAGATACTTTTGACCTCCTTTGTCATGTAGATCCTGTTTCTTCCCAGTAGTCCTCATTCCTCTGAGGATCATGTGTCAATAAAAACACTATTGCTTTTTGGCTATTAGCAGGCCTGCTGGAAGGTGGTGATCTGCAGATACTTCTGCTTGAGGCTTTACCCTTGTCTGGTAGGATCAAGACTACCATGCTGATCCTTGTTCGCTTATACAAGTTGTCCAAGGTTTCTCTTGGTGATGCTATCAGGACCAGGGGAGATGGTATGAGCAGGTGTGTAGTTTGTGAGCCAAGTGATCAGTTTGCAAATGTGTTTTATATAATGATAAAGTTGATTTTAAACGGTGACAACAGATAAGTGCTTCATGTTGGAAAGGTTGTATTGTTTTAGTGGACCTGTGGTAGGGACTTAGTGAAGTTCTAGACCTTATTCACAGTGCTTTATCTGAAAAGGGCTTTGAACAACCAAACTGTCTAAATTAGTGCTGATCACAACTGTGTGTAGACATGACAAATACATGTTTTTGTGCTAGTGAATCATAGTTAAAATCTGTTTCTCATGTTAGCTGCACTTAGTACAGTGCTGAAGAGGCTCTCTACTTCTCTGCATTACTTCTGAGGTTCTCCTCAACATCTGGTTCAATACTTCATAGATGTCTTAGAGCAAGCTGGAACTTGGTAGTGAAGAATAAGGGCTGAGGAGTCTAACTTTCATATTCTGATCAGTTCTTGATCCCTTTATGTCTATGTATGTCAGCTAATGTTAAGCATTGACCATGAGAGGTGCTTAATATTTCCTGAAATAGTTTTCCATATGACCCACTAGATATGTTTTAGATAATTTTACATTGCTGCTAGGCTCTAGTAATTTTCAAATTTCAGATAGAAGACTGATGTATTAGCATTGTCTTTAATTATCTAGCTTTAAAATGCTAATTTAATGAGAAGATGGGGTCTGTTGCATATTGTATTCAAGAAAAATTACTGGGATTACGTAATCAAAAATAAAATCTGAAAAAATACTAACACTGATCATCACCTGTACACTGAATGTTGTTATGTCTATTACAGCATATTTTCTGTAAGATTTTACATGCAGCTTGACTTGGGTTCAGTAAGAAGAATAACTTTTGCTGCCTCCCTTCATATGATGCTATGCCTAAATTGTTATACTCGATTAAAACTGGTAATTTTCCTTTGATGGTGAGTTCTTGTTCCACCCATTACAGTAATATTAAGGTGTCTCCCTGCTATAATGTAGGAGTAAGTAGAGATTATCTGAAAGTCTTAAACCAAACCTTGTTATCATAAGTAATTTAGATGGTACGGTTTGGTATCTCACTCAAAGGCAGGCTGTGATTTTGTTTGAAGAGCACTGTCTTCACGTAGAGCATGCAGATCTCATTATAAAACAGAGCTGAAATTTAGTTGCTCTGAAAGGGAAGCGATTTCAGGAGAGTGTAGTCTTATTGAAGTTTGTAGCAGGCAGTGGGAACTAGAATCTAATATTGACTTCAGGCTAGAGCTGCAACCTGAGCAGCTCTTTCTCCTTGAAGCTTTCTGCCTTAATTCCTAAGTTATATGTCGAATAGTTAGTACAAGTGGGAATAGTAGCATTGTAGCTGTCATCTCTTCTCCCCTGCTTATTTGCTGACCTTCCTGCATCTCAGGTTTTTAGTTAGTCCAGTTTCTTCTTCACGTAAATGAAGGAGAGCTGTGTGATTATGATAAGATGGGTGATGTTCAAGCTTCACAGCTTCTGGTGGAAGAATTCCTTCTTTATGTGCCATGAGAGTGGACCTACCCAGTGTGCTCAACCTACTCAGACTGTTTAGATGCAGTAAGCTGATACTTCCTGGAAGCATCAGGCTTAATGTGTGTGTATTAGTGTAAAAAGAGCAGCTGGGAATGGACTTAGGCAGTGAAAGCAATTCAGCTGACCCAGACCCCTTTAGAGGGGCCCTCAGGAAGGAGAATGACTGTGAGCAGAGAACCTGTAGATGAGTTGTCCCAACAGCTGTGTGGATTAGGTGGTGTGTGATAGGTTGTATAAACGCACCCTTAAGTCTCCCTTGTGCATGGCATCCATAGCCAGTTAGACATAAATATGTGGATTAACTGGTCTCTTAGTAGATGTGGAACACCTGAATTTGCTGCCATCTGTTTTGCTCCAAATTTTGATTTTAAAATGCCTAATGTTTTTGTATGGGCTGTAGAGGTGTTCACCTTTATCATTCACATTCCTTTTAATACATAACTTGCATGTGGTTTTGATGATGAAGGATTAGATGTTGCTCCATGGCTGAATTAGAACAGCCAGAGGCTCTTACTGTTTCTTTGATAACACTTGTTCAGGAGTTTGTGTCCCTATTTTGTTGGTCTAAAGCGATGAGGATAAACAACTGCTAACTGATGACTTACTCAGTAATGGTGTGTTGTTTATAAAGCCAACAAATGAAAATATATCTCAATTTTATTTCACTATGTTGTGTTTTCTTTGGTAATGAAATGTCTGTCAGGTTGTTCCCACTGGACTTGCAGCTTATTCTATCATTTGTGGTGGCATATGATTCTGCAGCATATTAAAGTTAAGAGAAGCATTTTGGACTGTCAAGTCTACACATCTTTTTTTATAGTAGGTGTTTAATGATGGAATTTTTAATGATTTTGTTTTGTGTTTTAAAAGTGAAGTTTTTCTTGTCTGCTAAAAAAAAAAAGTTAAGCCTTGTATTATCATAATCACTATGAAGTGACAATGTTTTAAATAGTTCAAATATATAGACCTTATGTGTATATCTGAAAATAGTTTTATGTTTTCTTGCAGCTAACAGAAGATGAAATTGCAACTATTCTGAAATCTACTCTTAAAGGACTTGAATACTTGCACTTTATGAGAAAAATACATAGAGATATAAAAGCTGGAAACATCCTTCTTAACACTGAGGGACATGCAAAATTAGCTGATTTTGGTGTGGCTGGCCAGTTAACAGTAAGTACCTCTACAAAGATATTTTAAAAATGCTTTAGTGCTCCTAACCATGTTCTTTTACCTTTGTCTTCTGCCTTGAATTTTGTGTCTGAGAAGTGACTAGTGTTAGTGGCAGAACTAACATTCTTTATCACAGTGAACATTTAGTGTATTGCAGGGCTGTAGTTGTTTTTGTAACCCATTGTTACAAAGTTATGTCAAGTGCCTGATGATCTCACTTTAAATTTTAGTTTGAGGTTTATGATTATTACCACCTATTTGGCCTCTGTAGGATGATGGGCTGGATCTTTTTGGTCTTAATTGGAAGTCACTACCATTTGACCTTTGGGTGGCTAATTTAACTTTTAAATATAGAATTGATATCAAAATAATCCGAAAATAAGCATCCCTGTTTTAATTGCATAAATATATAATTACAGGATACAATGGCAAAACGTAATACTGTTATAGGAACTCCGTTTTGGATGGCTCCTGAAGTAATACAAGAGATTGGCTATAACTGTGTGGCAGACATCTGGTCCCTTGGTATCACTTCCATAGAGATGGCTGAAGGAAAGCCTCCATATGCTGATATTCACCCGATGAGGGTAAGTGTGTGTGGTGGTGTTTTTTGTTTGTTGTATTTTAAAAAAGCCCTGCAGACTCACAAAATGCTTAAAAAAGCCTAATAGCGGAAGCATAAAACTGTATGTTTATGAATGGACATTCTAAGACTGACAGTTTTTACTTTCTGTGTTGCTTCCTGTTTACTCACTTGCCTGTGTTTTAACGCTTTTCTGTAAGGTTTCAGAATGACTTTATCTCCACTTGAGAGGGAGTTAAAACAGTAAGCATTTCATTGGCTTGAAGGCAAAATATAGGGCCTTGTGCATACTGTACCTGCACTTGGAGAGTTCCATCACCAAGAGTCCATCCTCCTTTGAAAGGCAGTTTTGAAATAAAAGTGACCTAAAGAAGGATTCAGTATTGTCCTATGTGAGTGGTGCTAATATTAGTAACATCTGACAGGTTTTATTTATTAGTGACTCTTAAAGTCTCTTAGTTAATTAGTTTACTTTTAAAAAAAAAAAAGTAAATAGAATTAATCACTTCACTCGGAGAAGTTCATGGGGAACAATGTTTATCTAGGAATAACTTGCCACTGTTAGTCATGCTTTTATTATTTTTGTAATGAGCTACAGAATAGCTACGATGATTGCACTGAGTATCAGTAAACACTCCATTCTTAAATATTTTATATCTAAAGCCTATTTTGTATTAATAAGGCACTTTAGATTGCCTCAAGTGTATCTTTTTTCGAAAAAATCTTTGTAATTGGCTGCAAAAATGGCATGCATACTAGATTATTTTATTCAGTTTCCTTTTGCTGGTGCCTCATGTATCAGGATCTTAATATAAGGAAACCACCACTATTGAAAGAAAAGGTCCTGTTCATATGTGATTACAGTAGGGTGTTGCTTGTATGAGTTGAAGTGTATTTAGTGCTGTTGGGTTATTGATTTTTGTTTGTGGGGTTCTTAGTTTTTGGTTGTGTGTGCTCTTTGGAGCAGGGATGATTCCTGAAATTTCATGGCAGTGTGCAGCTCTGTTAAAACTAGTGAGTGTTTTGCAATTTAAAAATATAAGATAATTTTGTAAGCAAATTTTAGTAGTTTTTCTGCACCATACTTTTTTTCTGTGTAATTAAATAATTTTCTGTTTTTAAATTACAATTCAAACTGAAAATACTTGGATGAAATCTGTGAAGAAAATAAGTATCTCTGAAGCTTGTTTTTGGCGGGAATTTAAGATGAAATAACAGCTAAATAATATTTTGAAGAATGATTGAAAAATTGAATTTGTCATCAGGTGGCTGTGATTTCTGGTTATACTTCTAATGAAAATGTCTTAATGACATCTCAGTAACATCACTATATAGCTGCACTAGTTGTTGGAAGGTGAGGACTGCATAATCAGTGAGGATTTTTATGTGCATGACAATAGCTGCTTATAAATCAAAGGTCACAGAGTTTGAACGCTTGTGGATCTGTTCAATTCTTGCAATCAAGTGAGTGCTATCAAAGGCCAAAGCAATTTAACACGACAGTTCTGGATTACATAGAACATGCGTTCTTGTTAATAAATTACGTTACGGTTTTTAAGAGCTTGTATGCAGTTAGTGCTCTTTTGTATATTTGATACCTACAGTTTTTCTTAATTTTTATTAGTGAGTTGTTACAGTGGTTAACAAGAAATACACAGATTTAAGTTGCAATAGGTTTCCTGGTGTCATATGATACAACTTCACAGGACTTCTGGGCATATGTAGATGCTTTCCTACTTTGTTTTAGTTATGACACAGAATTGATACCGGCAAGCATGAAAGCTGGGGCAAACTTTCATTGCTTTTTCTAGATGTTGCTTGAGTTCTGTGGTATTTATGTAAGGCACAATTTTGTTGCCTGGGAATGCACAGTGAAATTACCGTGTGCACTATTTTGCTATAGGCTGGTTGGCACTACCACAAAGGTAATGCATTGCCAGTAGGCCATTTCCTTGTCAACTGCATTTACAACTTAATAGAAATATTACATGACTTCTTTAAACAAGTGTTTTGGCAGAGAGGAAATAGCAGATTCCATGCAAACAAGCATAGCTTCCTCTGCTTAACCACACTCTAACTACTCCAAAGAATTGTACTTGTTTCAGCTGGGAAAGAAGAAGAGGGGGGTGCAAAATGGAATTTTGGGGGTAGGGGGAAGAAAAAGCAGGTTTTTTCTGTTTAGGTGTCCCAGTAGTAGTGTATTTGACTGCCTAAGTATCATCAATGCTATTTCACTTGTTTCTGCTGCAAATCTGAGTTCAGCAGGACCTGTAGCTGCCATACTTGGTTTGAGACTCAAAGGTCAAGACCACAATTCACTGAAGAATTATGAAATGCCTCGCAGATTCTATGAGTCTGTTTCTGCTTTTGCTAATGATGAAAGTGAAACTTCTCTATTTTCTATGTTCAGGTTTTTTTTCCAAAGAAGGAGTGTTTTCAAGTAGTTTTAAAGGAGGGAAAAATACAGACATCCTTAAGGTTACTCTTAAAACATGGTGATACAGCCACTAGAAATAGCAAGGAATTTGCTGATAAGTCAAAAACTCACTCAAACCTAGCTAATTTAACCTGTCTAACAGGGCTAAAAGCATGTTGATTGCAGTAGACTGTGCAGCAACCAGGGTTAATGTGTCTGACAGTGTTTGCATCTGCCTTTGCTCAGCTGGGATGAGCACTTAGGAATTTATAGTGGAGATAATTAAAGGGGACTTCGGTGTGGTTCTAGAGCGAGACTCAATCTCTACTCTAAAGCTGCAGTGATGTTTTAACAGCTCCCGTGTTCCCCATTGACTGCAGCATGTATGCTGTCCTGTAGTGATAAAGTATTTGTCTTAACAGTGTCAAAATTTGATTCAAACCATTAACTGTTTTGTTCAGTCACTCATCATGTGCTATCTGTCCTTTTTAATTTCTAAATTACTTTTTTTTTAATCTGTAGTGAAAGCATAGAGACTGGTACTGTTTTGCTGTAGTAGTTGTGATGTTGCTTTTTTGCTGAAAATTGGTAACATTCTTTTGAAATATTCTCAGTCTTTGCTAATCAAGCCATGATCTCAAATTGTCATGTAGGATTGTTCCTGGTGGAAGATTATTTAAGCTGCAGAGTTTTTATTTGATCCATCTTCTGCTGATATTTGGCTTTTTTAACAAGTAGCTTAATAACGCTTTGCTATAAAGCTAATCTTAAGAATGGCTGTTTTTTGAGGTCCTTTCTCTGGACCACCATTACCAAAATTTTTCCTTATGTTCATGCAATGACATGATCAGTTATTCCTGCAAGGCTGAGGATCAAGTGTGGGCTGCTGGTGTTGGAGACAGCCTGCCTTAGCCAGGAGTTCCTGAGTTTTCTGTTAAGCAAGCACTCACTTGGAGTTGGACAGAGGAATTAATGTTCTGAAAAGTTAACCTGGTAGAAACCTGCTAGAACTGAGCTGGAGAAGTTGTAGGAGTCTCTAGGTGGACAGGAAAAATGAGTTGAGTGGAGTTACTGCTTTTGAGACCTATAGGCCAACTATAGTACTGCAATATGTGTTTTATAAAATTTGCTCTTTGCAAGGTCAACAGTTAGTGACAGCTTGGTGTGCTTCAAATAAATGCTGGTAGCTCACTTTAAAAGGAGGAGAAAAAAAAAAGCCACCCCCCCCAACCTCTTTTCTTTCATGCTTATCGAGCATCTGCAATAATTCACGTTGCTGTAGTATGGAAGAAGCTGGTGGTAGATGTGTTTTTCAACACTTCACAGTATTATTTTTTGTTTCTTTATGGTGAACTTTGTTGCAAATGAACATGTGGGCATCACATGTTCTTAAGTGAAATGGAGAAAGCCAATTTGAACTGCTTCCATTTGCCTTAAGTCCAGTCATGATACTTATTTTTCCATGGCACTTACCCAGATTATCCATGCCTCCTGCTTAGCCTGTGTCGTTTCCACCCTGGACTAATCTGTTTGTAATAACCTTTTAGTCCTGATGTATCTTGTAACAATCTGCCATTTCCCAGGTTTTTATTCTCGACATTTTGCATTAAAACTGGAGACTGAAGTGAGAATTATTGCTCTGTAAAGCTGTAAGAAAAAAGGAGGTGTCAGTTGGAGCATATCGGTCAGATTGGGACCAGTTTTTCAGCCATTGAGAAAATGGTTTCCTGTATGCCTTTTGTGCCAGAAGTTGAGGAGAGGAAAAAAAGAAAAAACATTTCTGGTGATGTAAGTTGTCTTTCTATGTAGTCACTCCTGCATTTCTTCTCTTCAGCAGGTGGTATTATCAGTTTATTATTTTCTCTGAGAGTTCACCTATCTTATCTCAGCATTACTGCTTTTAAATTCAAGTAGGTTTGTAAAAGTGTATTATATAGTTTTCTTATTTTAGTGCCTGTGCTTATCTTTAGAAAAGACTTTGAATTAACTTTTAAAAGTCCTTTACCTTTTAAGAACTTTCTATGAGATAGTTTGTTAATTTATAACTTGAGATCTTACCTGCTGTATCAAGATAGAGTGAGCTAATATTTAAAGAGTTTAAAATATGGATATTTAATTGTACATTACTGCTCATTATTTTACTGCTCTTCTAAATCTTGTGGAGGAATGACAGTGAGCTATGATGATACCAGGGGCATGTAATGTGTATTTGCAGTGGGGGCTTAAGACACTGATGTGATATGGTTGAGACAGCTTGGAGAAGCATGTGTTCTGGCTGCAGGTTTTTCAGAGAGCTGTTGGAAGACCTTTGGACCTCTCTAGGCCTTTAAATGGAATTTTTCCATTTGCCTGAAACAGACCTAAATGCAGGTGATGGCTGCAAAGGGGTGGTATTCCTACCTTTGCCATACATTTTCAGCACCCTTTTCTGCTGGAATGAGCATTTAGGAGGCCACGTGATGAGCTGGATCAGAGAATGAATCCATCTGAAAACTAACCAAGTAACAAGAAGTAGCTTTCACTAATACTGTTAACGTGGTACTTGAACTAGATGGGGACCAAAATGTTTGGCTGGAACTAGTAAGAGAATTGGGTCATCTGGTTTTGGCCATGAGCCAAATTGACTGAAGGTAATTGCAAAACCAGAGTCTCAGCTGACCATTTGTAAATTTATTATGATTAAAACTTAATAGTTATTTAGGGAAACTCCTGTATACATAAGCTATAGCTGTAGGTGCAGTGCTGCCATGCTGGTTTTGCTGCTCTGGATTGTTTTAACATTTGAATGCAGAGTCTGAGGGAAAGAAAAGGGAATCCTCTTCCTTTTTCTGATAGACTGGTGTCTGCAGACTGCAGAGCTTCTCTGAAGATGGCCCTTAAAAATGCTTGTTTTAAGGGACAGACTGACATTTTTGTAGCTGTTCTTCCTGTCTTTTTGGACTTTTTCTGATTGGGCATATCAATGAAATTAGACAGGATACAGCAGAACTTCATGGGGGAAACTGCCAGTGGACCTCAGTTTGCATGCAGCTGAAGGCAGGTGTTGCTTCATAATATATTTGCCTCTGTGGTATTGTTTATAGCCAAAATTTTAAATAGGTGTTATAACTTTATTCAAGGAAAAAAAATGAGCACAATTAATTCCAGACGGTATTTGTCTCACAGAAAATAAAGTATGTTCTCTATATAGATTGAGGAAAAAAAAGTTAAAAAAAAAAAAAAAAAAAAAAGAAGAAGCCAGTGTCAACTCTAAGCTCTAAGGAAGTGTGACTTAGTTTATTTAAGAGATCTTAAAAAAGGAAAACTTTAAATTTTCATTTAAATATGCTGCTACTTCAAATCAGTAAGTAACCTGTCCACCTACTTTGATCAAAATGTGAATAATCATATGACATTTTTTTGTATGAATGAAACACCAAACCAGATGAGACAATCCTATCAGCAGTACATTTAAAAAAAAAAAGTGCCAAATGCTTTTTTATCCAAGATTTATTTCACTTGTCAAAAGAAATGTATTTATTTATTTCTTTTAAACAAATGATCAATGTTTATAGTGTTTAAACAGACTTCCTCTTTACCTCAATGGTTTCTGGTATGGTAGGTTATTGCTGAGGTGGAGACCAATTCCTGAAACCCTGTTCATGATGTGACTCCTTTCAACAAGGCTTCTGGAATGGAGAGATGATAAATGCTGGGCAAATTAAAATAAGTAATTGTGTATATTTAAACTTGCATGTCTGTGCATCTTCCATTTTTTGTGAGCAGTTTCCTGATGTGATACCTAAATGAAGTATTTTCATAGAATTTGTTAGAACCTTAATATCTTGACAGTAGCTCTACTGATCACCAGGGGAATTGCTCTTTCTGTGAGTTAGGATGACAGTTAGTACTTGCTGTAATTGTGATGAGAATTGCACTTGGTTGCTTCTTTTTTTTGTCAGCGTTCTTTATTTGGTATGTAAAAGCATGTTTTCTGTGGGTTGTTGTATGTTAGCTTGATGAAATACATTTCTAATTTTTCTGGAATACAGTTAAGGCAACTATTAACTATTGCAGTAATGTCATTTTTAGTAGATGATGAGACAATTTTTAGGTACTTGGTAATTGTGTTAGTTTAACATTACTTTTCATTGTGGTTGAGTTATTTTTAGCAGTGAATTGAAAAGTAAATAAAGGACAAACTGTGGTCCTGCAGAAAAATCGTGATTTGTCAAAGTTGCACTTGTGGCTCCTGGATAAGGAACTCAGAGGTGCAGAGATCCTGCTCTGTAAATTAGTTCTTTTTCATTTCAAGATATATGTGCTTCTCCAAACTGAAAGTTATGATTTATGATTTTAATTAAAATGTACTTGGTGTTCTTACATATATTTGCTGATTTCAAATGCTTTCTTCCTTTAGCTCCTATTCTTTGTGAAAATGCTGAGTATAGATACAGACATAGTACCTCTGAATGTAACTTCTTTTTTAGTATTTAATTTCTGCAGGATTAATGGAGGCAGTGAATTTCAAAAGGATTTAATTTATTTATTTGTTTGTGATCAGCCCGTATATGGACTTATTGTAGAGGAGACAAGAACCCAGGCAAGTGCCCCTAGGGTATAATCTAGTTTCTTGTGACACAGAAATATAGTTTATTCCAATTTTTCAGCATGCCTAGCATAGAATTTTAAAGAAAATTCCTATATACCAAGCATGACTTAGCCAAGAAAGACAAATAGCATAAAAGAAATAGTATGTGAGTTGTGGATTGTCCTCGGATGCTGCAGAGAAGTTTAGAGGTATCTGGTTGCAAAAAATATGAAGTGTAGTCTGTGATATTTTACTTATTTTCTTAAATTGCAATTGATAGTTCATTGCTTGACTTTATCAGATTAAGTTACACGTATTGAGCCTCTTGGAGAATGATGTTCAACCTTGGCAGCGTCCGATTTCCAAGACTTGACAACTTGTTATGCCAAGGGATAGAATGCTTAACATCAGCCCATTTCATGTGAAAGGAGGGTGCTTGTAATACTGTTTTCAAAGCAAGATAGGAAAAATACCATTTGTTCTCTGGTGAAACTTACTGATGATAAAAATTGTTTCCCTAATAGCCCAAGGAACTTTTTGAAGTGGTTTTGCCACGTGACTTCCCAGGGAAAGATTGAGGGATCTCCCTGGTTTACAGGACTCCTGAATGATACAACATTAGCATTGAAACATGCCCTATGAAAACATTAGAGTACTTCAGATGTGTTTGATGATTAAATAGGAGGATGACCTCTTCTTGTCCACGTTATTGCTTTTGAAAAAGTCTACAGTCTAATATGTATAATTGTTGCCTTCCTATAGGTACTTCTTTTTACTTGCATCTCCCTATCTTTATTTTCCCTTCAGTGAAGAGGTATTGTGAAAGTTCACACAGTAGAACTGTTGCAATATAAATAAAGTGCAGTTACAAGTATTTGTAGGTACAAAATCTGGCATAAATGTTTCACCGTGGCTTAGTGAATACATCTTTACTCCTTCACATCACTAGAATTTTCTTCATATCATTAGAAGTTTTGGAAATAGAATAAATGTTTATTACTGCCAAAAGTATAAATTCTTCACATTTTTTAATGATATCAAGTTTGCTGGTTGCATATGTGTGCAAAAAGGAAATGTTAATCTGTCATGTGTAATGAAGTAGCAGAAGCAGAGAATATTTGAAATTTGTACTGGAACTGGAATTTAATTTGAATTAAATGGAAAACATTTATTTCATGCTCCTAAATGAGGATTTAATTAAAATTAAATTAGTTCATCTTTTTAGACTTACCCCTGAATAGGAAATTTGAAACGTGCTTCAGTTGATGGTTGGTTTTCTCTGACTTTGATTAATCACTTTCAAAGTAAGTGGAGGATCAGTACAGTAATTTCATAATTACACACAAGTGAGTTAACTTGAAACTTTAACTAAAATAACTGTAAAGGAAGTTTGATCTTGGTTAGTTTCATGTAGTGCTGTGCATCTTCTCTGAATGATTCAGATTTGTAGAAGTGCTAATTTAAAGAAGGGACCATACTATTGATACTACCCATTTGTTTATGAGTCACTTCAGTAGGGAAATGTTTGGCCGGGAAATACTATTTTTCAAAGAACAGTAAACAGAGGTTGAATGAAACCATGAAATTAATGGAAATATTCTTGATGACTGGAGGGAGCGTTGCATCAAGCCTTACATCTGTAGGCCTTGTTGAAGATTCCTTGATAGAACTGTTAATGCAGGTAAAGCCCGGAATGTATTGGCCAGAGCTGGCGTGGCACAGGTTAACAGCATCCTCTGCGGCTGGGCTGGCTGCTTTCTCCCTGCACAGATGTTACAAACAAAAACCCCCCACCAAAAAGCTTATTCGAAAGTTTTAAATTACTACAGATTTGCTCATTTGCTCAGGCTGCAAAGCAAAATGATTTTGCAACTTGAAGATCTCAAGAAACGTTTATTTGAAATAGGTGATTCATTGGAAATCCTTGAGATGCGTTAAAACTAGAATCACAATTTTAACACAAGATGTTTTTAATCAACTTGATAGTCATTGTTATTTGAAAAAAAAAGTGCCTTTCCATCATTTGTACATGTCACTGTATGCTGAATTTATTCGGTTTCTTTTTAGCTTGCACTATGGACTTGGAAAACTATTTAGCAAGATGTTTATGCACAAATTTAGGAGAATTTATTTTACTTTATTTTTGCAGGATATTGTAAAATATACCACAGATTTCAAAACTTTTAAATGAAGAGCTATATATATTTCCTAGAGATGCTTCTATTTCTTTTTATTTCTTTTATCTTTCAAGTTCCAGGATTAGCACAGAATATTCAAGGTTAATTTTTATACAAGGGTCTGGCAGCCAGCTTCATTGAAGAGAAGGGAATTTGTGTATTGCTTTTAACTGAAATAGGTCTATTTGGATTCTTTTATGTGATTAGTGTCTTGTTTAGCCATAAAAGAACTCGGTAAATAATTTTAAGACATTCTTGGGAGCTTGAATTAATGTTTATTGAAATGAATTGTATGTTCGTTTTTTCTTAAACATATTTTCTGTCAGTATAGCTAGTTGACCTGGAGGAAGTACTTTAGAAACTTGAGTGCTGTATTGCCAAATTCTAACATACTACCATTTTTAAAAGCAAAAATGTATTTACTTGGGTTTTAGTTAAAGGGATATTTGATTTTTTTAATTGCATGGGAGAAAACCGCAATCAGATTAGGAGGAAAATATTAAGCTTCTGTTGCTTCTTACTGTAAGATTTTTATATGCTTTAAGTCTGTACTGGTGGTTTACTTTGTAAAAAAATCTAAAAAATTGCTTAGATTGAAAGGAAGGTAAAATTTGGAATGGAGAAAGACTATATGTACTCTGTTTCTGTCATGGTATTATATTGCCTTAAAATGTACACGAGGTAATTTTTAAAAAGGATGATGCATATTTAATGGAGAAATTTATTTATTTAAAAGGAAGGGTTGCCAATCAGTCTAAATTTGTTTCAGTTAAAACTTGATGGTCTAAAGACAACTTATAATCCTTTTCTTGTTGTAAAGTATTGTCAAATTTGTAGTAGTATCAGTTAAGTTTATGGAAACTTTGTTTTAAGGTGGTTTAAAATAGAACTAGATCTTTAATTTGTATTTGATGGCACCTGTTTTCGTTTTGTTTCCCTGGCAACACCAGTGGTATCAAAAATTGCCCATAGACCACCCTGGTGTTAGAGAAGAATGAAATCAGCCTGGCCTTTTCATTTCAGCCTTTTATTTTACTGACTAAATACTTAGACACACAGCTTTAACACACAGTCAGTACTTTGTGAACTAACTCAAATGATTTGGATATGCAATTTGGGATTTATTTTTTTTAATTAGAGTTTTCTGTACTAATGCCAGTTTGCGTTGTTCTGCCTTTTTGAAAATGCGCTGAGATATAGGAAGTATTTTTTGTACCCTATGGCTGAAAAGGCTGTGTTTGAAAGCTGTATTGACTACCTGCAGAAAAGTTCATAGTTTTTCAGTAACATGGTCGGTTTTAAAGCTTTATGGATCCAAGTTTTGATTCCGAATATAAGTTCTCATTATTTGGGGACATGGGAAAGAAATAAAGCCAACATGAGTGTTACCTCCAGATTCTGCATTCTTCTGTGCCTCTTTATCATGTCTGAAACTTCACATTGATTATGAAAATTACCTATACAGCATTCCAAACACCACAAATCTTAATGTATTATCAGTTTGTGTTTCAGAAAGCAAACACAGACATAATTCTTGCAAATACTGTTTATTATGACCTGTTTGTCTGAAAAATTGTTTTACTGACAAAAGCCTCCTCTGCAATGTATATTCCTGAATTCCATGGTATACTATTGATGTTTAAAAAAAAGTTGATGTTCTGCTGGAGCAAATCAGATTTATAGTGAGAATGACAGAAACACTGTAGAGTCTGGGAAGTTTCACGTGTCTTACATTTTCTGTTCTCCACCAGAAATTTATAATAACTTTGCAAGATAATGAAGTAATTTATTCTCAGAAAAGATAAAGCCTCTGATGGAATTCAAGGGAATTTTGGCCCCTGCAGTACTTCCCAGTGCTGTGACCGAAGGCTTAGCAATAAGAGGTGGCAGCCCAGTATTCTTGCTGCTGCTGCTGCTCCTGTTTTCATGCTATGAAAATGTAAAACAGGTAGCATCAGCAAGCACAGGATTTATGGGCAAACTGATATGCGTGTGTTGAAAATGTCATCTGTTTCAAGCAGGATGTTCCTGGTGAAATATAATAATCATGAGCCTAAAGAGGGGGACAGAGAGAATGTCTGCATTGGGCAAGTGCATACAGACAAGTGAACTTTGCCTGTACTATCCTCCTTTTGCTTTTCTCCAAGAGTTTCTCCAGAGCAACTGTTTGTGCACTCTAAATGTCTTGCCTTTTTTTTTGTTGTTTCTCTGAATAATAATATTACTAATTTGTACAAACTGTGTTTTTTTGCAATTCAGAAGTGGTTAGGATTTGATTTTTGGGAATGAATGTGAGCATGTGCATGTTCGTAACTTGTATAACATGTTGTTGACAAACAGATTAATTAAATTATTTAGAGAAATTGGGACAGAGTTTTAGAAGTTGATCTTTCTAACAGTCATGTGAATTGCCACGTATAAATTGTGACTCTGGAGCAAGTGGCATTGCCACTTGACTAGTGTGAAAATATGTGAAGTAGCTGAAGGTTCTCTCTTAGACTGGAAATATTACAGAAAACTGATGGTGCTAGAGAAGGGTCTTACAGCCGTAGCCCTGGAAGAGCAGTAGGACACTAAAAGCTAAAGCGCTCGTCTTTCTGGATGGGTGTTGGAAAGTTGGTGGGTGCTCAGGTGGCCGTGCCTGTCAGAGGACATGACTTGGCTCCAGCTCAGGAGCAGTGCCCTGTGTTCACCTGCATCTGTATCCAAAGTAACATATGTGGCCTCTGAGCTCGTTTACAGGTTTACCTTTCTCTGGGCAAAAGATACTTTTTGTTTCAGGCTGTAATTCGTAACCTTTCATACTGGATTCATTCAAAGTGCCTGGACTGAGTGTGGGCATAGAAGTGCATTTCTCTAAGTGGCTAAAGCATGTGCTGCAGTATTTCTGCTGCTGGCTTGTTGACTTTATGCAAGTTGAGGTTCGATTAAGATTTGGTTCAGCATGATGCAAAGCTTAGCCTATTAAGTTTTTCTTTCAAATTAATTTACTGGAGGAGGCAGTATATTCTTTCACAGTGATTCCAGTCAGTTATTATGATTCCTGAAGCTGCTTTAGTGTTGTCTGAAAAGGGCTCTGATAAAAATCAACTGGATTAGCATGCTCATAATCTAAGAGTTTGTTCTTGAGCCCTTAGTACTTTATCCTTTTCTTATAGATGAAGTCAGTGGGTATAATGTTCATTTTCATAAGCCATTATGGGTCATTCATGTCCTCCAGGTATTGTTTCATGCTCTGAGTGCATTCTTTCCCCACAGCTATTTGATAGTCTAGTTAGCTGTTCCCTTGATTATTTACCTATATTTAGAAAATAGACACATTACTAGCTCAGCTTTCTTTCACACCTCAAGGGAATTTATTTTCTATAAAACTTAGGTTTACTGTTACAGAAGAAAGAGGCCCACTGTGAACATCATAGTTACGTTTGTGACACAGTTGACTGACACATGGTGACTAGAAGGAAACTGGCAACCCTGGCATTGACACAGGAACTTCTTTTTGCATTTTGTAACATTACTTAGATCAAAATATTCTCTTAATGAATGTTACCAAAATAAGTAATTTCACACTCCTGAATTTCAGCAATTGATAAAAGTCTCCACATTTTTTGGTTTCATTTGACAGTTACATTTTCATAAATGGCCTCGCCAAGTGACTTTAAAGGCAGTAGAGTGGATTACTGGGGGCCAAGACACCAAATCTGGAGCTAAAAGCAACCACTGAAAATATCTTCCTATTTAAATTGGAGAATTGTTACCTAGGCTCTACTGCGGTAGTATACAAGAAAGATGATGTGACTTCTGCATTATTCCCTTCTCTAGCTTTGTTGTGTTTTCGTGATATGAATCAAAAACTCTGTCATTTCATGATCACTGGGCCCAAGACAGTCTTTAATAAACAAAATTTTATTTAGTTATTTATTTGTGTTTGTGTTTATTTGTAAACATCCAGAGAATTTTAGTATTTTGTTTGTAAGAATTCTACTAGGCTTTTGGCATTGAAATGGTAGCTTTTGGTTGCTGTTGAAATTTCAGAATTTATTAACAAATAAAGATTATCATCTGTAAGAGAAATTTGTTCTACAGAGTAAAACATTATGTTTCTAATGCCTTTGCATTTCAGATGGTAATGGTTTAAATTATGACACCAATCCTGTGCCTCAGGGCTTGCAATTCTGTAACTTTTTTCAGATGCATCAACTAAGCATTGCCTGATTTGTTATGAAATTGAAAGAAAAGTTGTTCAATAATTCTGACTAAGTTGTGCTGCTAACATCTGTTTCATATAAAATACTGGTAATATGATAAGAATTGAAAGAATTGTGTGATTACTGGTTTCAAATAACCATTCCAGTGATGGTCAACCAAAGATGGCTTTTCTTTCCTTGAGAGTCATTTATATGTCTGGGGTGTTAAGTCCAAATGGGCAGAGGAAGCTGATGCTCAGTGGCATGCAAAGGCAAGGTATGTTGGTTTTGGATGCTCTTCTTTACAGAACCTCTGGCAAATTTATGAGTTATGTTTCACGTACTGAATTTATCATTAAGTGTTTTTATAATTTAACTAAGGAAATTGGTTCGCTAAAAAGTGAAGGTGACTATTTGTTACAGACAGTTAAAATATGTATGCTTATTTTTAATAAGTATAAAATAAGTATATTTTTAATAAGTATTTTTAATACATAAACAATGGTTCTTAAAAAAAAAATTATGCCATTTGGCAGGTGCAGGATGTGTTCTGAAATTGGAGAGTATTAGCTGGTTCTGTTTTGAGCCAGAGTAATGGTCGCCTGGTCCCCCACCATAGGTTAAGGCCAAGTTTTGATACGTAGTCTGTGTTGTTAAGGTCAGGCGAGATGTGCTCAGAGGTTTTGTCTTTTTTCCCTGATTTCCACATGAATTTTTGTCTCCTCCTTTCTTATCCCTGGTGCTTTGGCTAGGCAAAGGGGAACTCTCCAGCAGGCAAGGATGAAAAATTAAGTAAAGCTGGCATTGTATCTCTGAAGGCATTCAGAATGCCTAAAGAGGCATTATATCTCTGAAGGATTTTATCCTGGATTTATTCTGTCTAAAAAATTTTGCTGCTGTTTTTAAGGTCAGCTTTTTAGTTTAATGTGTGCTTGAATTTCAACTCAGGCAATTGACTTGCGTGTCTTTTCTCTCTACATGGTTCTCTTCTAAACCATTGCCCGTGTCAGTCTGACATAGTAAGGCACTACAGTCCAGCAGTCTGTAACAGGCAAGTTGACACTTCCGCTCTTTGGTTTTCTGTGTAAAGGAAGGGTGGAAGAATCTCACATCTCCCTTTCCTTTTCTATGTCAGCTGATTTAGGATTGTCTATGGAGTTTGCTGCTACTTAAAATAAGTGAATAATTTCTTCAAGTCATTGCTCTTTATAGCGGTTGGATAGTTTGTTTAATCATCTTTATGCCATTTCTAGTTATGTTTTTTTTGTTCCCTTTAACTTATTGAAGGCTTATTCCCTTCTTCAGTGGGCATATCCATTTATGGACAAAGAAGATGATAATTCACTGCACATGGGACTTGGTGGCTTGGTTACGTAGTGCCTGGGGCTGTGCTGCAGTAAAGACCCTTTGAGTGTGCTGTGCTGTTTTTGAATTACTGCTTGAGAGCACCACCCCACATAGCTCCTTGTAAGGAGCCAAGAGAAACTGCCAGAGCAATAATCAAGATACCACCCTCTGCACTTTCTAGTCATGCTGTTTGTTCTGGGGAAATCTTTGCTTTACCACTTACACTCAGCGCTCTCAGGCTGAGTGCCATGTCTTCAAGAAGCATGCCCAGCCTTTCACTACCTGAAGTTAAACCCAGTAGATTTCAGCAGCTTTCCAGCTCTTGCTGTCTTACAGTTCAGTGGCTCTCATTAATCGTTTGAATTAGGTTTTGGTGCACTGTGCAGTCTAGTATTAAGCTACATGTGTAGGGTTGCAGAAGGAAGACATAAGCTCTGAATACAGTGATAGAGGAAAGACAGTTCCAGAAAAACATGGCACTCTTAATGCAGTCTTATGGTGGCCCAGTTTTATATTAGCGTATTGCTTTGGCCTGGATGAGTGGACTGTGTTCTGGAATCTGCATCCACACTCTTCTAGCTCGTAACTAACCTTGACAATCTGAGACTCAGGTTGCCTGATACAGCTTCAGCGTCTGCCTGTTATAACACAACAATGACATCTGCCTCTCATCATTCACATCAGAAACTTTAACATTAGAGCACCTCTGTGGCCTGAGGACATTGTATGTACATATGACCAAGAGGAGTGATCTCATAAGAGGGATTGCTTTCTCTCAGTTTTTGTGGAGATGGTTCTAGGAATTAGGTTATTGTTTTCTTACATTGGCAATCTAACCAGCTGATACTTTTTTCAAAATTGTATGCATCCCTCAGCTAACACAGATGTCATTTGTGCTTTATTTTTCTATTTGCTTATGAATATCTCTTGCCTCTGTTGTCTCTGCTGCAAGGGAGCTCTTCAGATGCTATTATCTCAGGCTGGATAGAGGAATTTCTGTGAAGCTGCTTGAGTGGAATGAATGCATAAAATTAGAGCAAGAGAGAGGTGAGATCTTAATTGTTTTCAAAGTGTGCCTTTCTCAGATCTGCAAAGCCTTCAACTTGGTAGTTTCATATGTGTGCCTTAAAGTATTGTGCCATTCAAAGGCTGTTTAAGCAAGATGAGTCTTGAAGATGCTTTTTGAGATGCTTTTCATGTGAACTATGCAGTTTACTCAGTGAATAGTTATCATATTGCTGGAGGAGCCAGCAGTATAAATGCTAACATATCATTTGAAGGAGAGGAAAGGCCATTTACATGTAACTGTATATGACTGTCGTGTCTTGAAGAACTTCTGCATTCAAAATTCCTTTCCTCCTTCTGCCCTGTGGTATTTTTTTGTATAAACTGGGGACAAACTGCTAGGAATTAAGGGTATGATATGGCCCATTTATATGATATCAGCATTTCTAGTCACTGCTTCAACTATTGCTATATTGTTTGCATATTTGAGTGATTGCAACAGCCACATTGCTAAACTGTAATTTTTTCAGTAATATAGGCTGTAAATTTTTGTCCCCAAAACTATTTGTGAAGGAATGTTATTTCTGTGTGTACCTATAGTAACAGAACTCTGCTTTCACTTGCCTTTTTTTCTCTGCAGTGTCAATCATTGTAGGGAAGCTGTGATATGTGCCTTTGAATGGAACAAAAGACAGTAGGTAATCCAGACCCTAATAAAAATTTAGGAAATATGACTAATAAATAAGTGTTTGGACAGGGTAGTACAACACAGACCCAAAACCTATGAAATGTTGTAAAATATGCCACGTTAAATAATTTGGGAGTCTTGGTAAATGTTTGTTATTTTTTTAATCTTCTCCCTTCAGGTTTGTTTAAAATTTGGTTTAAGCAAAGGAATATAGATGCAAGGCCAATTCACACCATTGTGGATCTTTTCTCTCAGTATCTTTGTATCTTTCTGGCATCCAAATATTACATCCTATGCTATGAACTTCTTTTCTTAATTATGAAGACTTTTACTTTTCTATGTCTTTGATCCTGTGGAGTGATGTCACGTGCATGCAACTAAGCAGTTTATCTGCATGATTTCTATGTATTTCCTGTAGGGTGTGCAGTATTTGGAAGATGATGGCCAAGACTGGAGGACATCTAATTAGCACTGGATGCCATTAGCATAATGCATTTTAATTAGCCTGTGTTGCATTATGCTCTTTCCTGTGTTGGGTGAAATTTGTTAAAAGCTGAGCAGATCATGGTGGGAGGAATTAGAGATGGGGACAAAACCTTGAGATGATACAAGTAATAACTAACTTATATCGTTCAGTGTGCTATAAACTAAACAGCTAATGGGGCTATTATTTTATAATATGTATTACATTTTTACTTTAGCAGTTGATAATACTGTTTGAGAGGTGGATAACTTCTGACATGATTAGAAAGAATATAACTGACAGATTTGCAGTCAGTTGCACGAAGTCTAAATGGATGTTTTGTTTAATAGCATAGGTCTTAATTACCATTTTATAGTTAGTGTTTTTTTCAGAAGAGGATCAGTCCTTGATCACAACTAAGATGTTAACAAAGACATAGTGTTTTCTTGTTTCTTGCAGATAAGTTTAAGGGTTTTTCCACTCCTCTGAAACTAGTTTCTCTGCATTATCAGTACAGGTTATTGTATGGCTAATTACATGGAAGTTCGGGTTCATTTAAGAATAAAAATGTTTTTACAGAAATAGAAGAGGCTTAGACCATTATTATTTTTAGTGCTCACTAGATCTACAGTGCGATGTTTTTCTTTTTTACTGTGGTGTGTTCAAATGAGCAGGTTTGAAAAGGTTAGTTAGCCACTGGGGATATTAAAAATGAAGTGGAAACTAAATCATTTATGCTTCTTAGAATATTAAAAATGTGGGGCTTTAAATTGGGTGGAGGAAGAGGAAACAACAAAAACTTCTGGTGAATCTGTTCATATCCATCACCTCAGGGGGGAAAGATGTGGCTTTTAAATTAGTGCATTTCAATATGAGAAATCTAGAAGGCATACAGGAAAAAAAGTTAGTTTTTAGCTTCAGTTCCGTGTTTGATGTTAGTCAAAATGTAATTCAAGCAATTGTGTTCTGTAGCCACTGTATGACCTACCCAGCAGCAATCAGCCCCCCTCTCTTTTGGGTGGGGGGGAGGGAAGCCAGTTGGCCCATGTTTAGCTTACTAAATGTCATCTGGATTCAGTAAAAAGCAAGTGACCTGCATTGAATTAGTGTAATTGTAATACAAACAGAACATCTCATAGTTTTGGTCTTATACAGGAAAAGAGAAAGTTGGAGAGATTTTTCAGTCTGATAAATAAAACTGAAGATACAGAGAGTCAGCTTTGGCTCACAGTTCAGTTTACCTTTTTACTGTCTCCTTTTAAAAAAAATTATTGGCATTTGAATTTTCTGCGTACATTTTCTCTTTGGAATATTTTCAGTTTTGGAAGAATCTTCCTTAGAATGTATGTTGTGTCAGTTATTGAATCATGAGCAATCATTACCAGTTTCAGTTTCCTCAGATGCAATGCCATTTCAGAGAGATATTTTTTTTATCTACCTGGCTTGTCCAGAATTTGGTATATTGTTTTATCTCTGTCATTTTATAGGATTGCTTTAGAATTCCATTATGTACTTCATATTTTTCACATTCTGTTCCAGAAAGCAATGATTACACCTACCAAGCTAACAAAGTGCCATGAAGAACTGAAGTATCAGTTCTAGCAGTATATTTGAATTTTAACTCTTAACTATGGTCTTGTAGCTGTAAAATTTAGTTTGGTTTAAAAGGGATGTTAGTTTTTTAAAATGTAAGATTAGTGTAATTGTGTAAGTAATACTGTGCCTTGGTTATACTTCTCTTTCCATTTGGTTATTCAAATGTCCAGACTTTACTTCGTGGTGCCTCCCACTGCATGTGTCTGCATCGTGGCCTATGGAGTAGAAAAAATAGTTTTGCTCTAGCAACTACATTTCCTTACAGGGAAGGATGTGGTCAATTATTACAGTAATCTAACAATGGAATTTAAGGGACTACAGTGTAAATAGTATTTATTTGAAGCTATTAGGGAGAACATTGGAAATACTAGCTAAACAAGAACAATAACACTGTTCTCTGTACATACCTGGCAGCTGGGAAAGCAGCACCACTGAGTCTTGCATTCTCTTAAATATCCTTGAGTGTCAGTGGAGCAGAGACAGGAGAAGAAGTTTTTGTTCTTTTCTGGAAGGTAGGTCGGGTTTTAAGATGTAAGAACTCAGTTACTCTTTTTTAGACTACAAGATCTTCTGTAATTAATTAGTTGTTTCCATTATTTCAGTGGGATGTTGCCATTTATTATCTAGAATTTTGCAATCTGTCAGTTTAATTTTAGTTCTTCATTTGAACACTGTGAGTGGGTGTTTTCTTCGTGCTGGTGGTTGGCTTTTGCTGCCACCTGTTCAGCTGCTGCCACTGTAAGAGGTGAAGTGGGAAGCAGCAACCATTGTTGTAAGCATTGTTCCTTTGTGTTTCATGTTTCTTGCTCATTCTGTTTCTGTAGCTATGTGACCAAACATGATTTTTTTTTCTTTTTTTTAAGCTTTATTTTTTTAGTTATTTTTTAATGCCAAAGTCACCTTTGGATATCCCAGTGACTTGTCAGCTACTAGATTTTTAAATGCACAGTGTGCAGATTATTTTTTCAGCATGATTCTACTACAGTTGAGACATGTCTAGATGAAATTCCCACTTTCTTTTGTGCAAACTGTAACCTCTAGAAGTATTGACTCTTTAAATGTAAGACCTTACTTAATCCATATTAAATCAGAGGCAGGAGGGTTGTTGCAAGGGAGAGAGAGCAACTTGGGAAGAGGATACACCTGGAGTTTTATTTTAATTTCATTTCATCTTTGTGTAATGCACTCATCCATTAAATTTTCAGGTTAAACATGGGGAAAATACTGTCTTATCAAACTGCATGATTTGTTTGAGCACAAGGCAAATGGGTAGGTGGTGATGGTGAAAAACATGTTTGAAACACATGCCTGGATTTTGATCATAAAATTCTGGAATGGTGTTTGTCTGTATTTTTTGGTATAATAAAATGACAAGTTCTGGAACTTCTCAGGTGGTTTATGGGCAGCTTTCCTACTATGTGACCGGAATATTAGTTGTTAAAATTTAAACTCATTAGCTTTTCTCTATAGACTTTGTCCCTCTTTGAAGTGACAGTTAACATGTTGGAGACTGTTACCATGTTTCTCACTATAGTTACCTCCTCTTTAGACTAAGCAAGCCTAATTCATTCAATCTTTTCCTGCAGTGTGTTTTTTAAATATCTAAGCATTATAGTTGCTCTGTTTTGAACCAGCTTCAGTTGGTTTACATCTCTGAAAGTGAGCATAATACTGCTGGAGGACTAACATACCCTGAATCAAGAACTACCACATATTTCTTGAATGCTTTCTGTCATTATTGTGATTATGTCACAGGTTTCATGTTTAATATCCAGTATGTTTACTGCAGCTTTTTCTCACAAATATAAGTTACTCGCTCCATGACTCTTCTACTGGTAAATATAATTGCAAATGCAGTTTTTCCACTTCATGTCTCATTAAATATTAGTGTGTTTCTGGATGTACTTACTGCCTCATTTTCTCAGAAAATACTGTGGAAAGAAGAGAAAATGTTCTGTTATTAAAGTAAGCTCTATTGTTGGGGTTTTCTTGGAGGGACAGTAAGTTTCATAGTCTGAGTAGAAACTTAGAACCCTGTAGGCATTATGTCTATGAACTTTCAAATTAATACTGAATCAGGAGTAAACAAATGATGGTGAAAGAAGATTAATTTAATCTTAAGAGTATTCCTTGAATTTGGTCATACAGTGTGCAGTTTCCGAACCATTTCCTTGTTTTGTAAATGATAAGAAATTAGTTGTTAACGTTCAGTGCTGAAAAAAAGAAAAAGTCGTTCAGGTTCAAGATGCTGTTCTTGATTTCTTGGATTCTGTGAAAGGAGTGATAACACAGTGATTAAGTGATAGCAGGATGCTTCTGTCTGAGAGGTATCAGCATTCATGAAGACCTATCTTTTGATTCCTGCACAGCTGTGTGAGTGGGAAATATCCCTTAGTCAGTGAATTGCCTAGCTCTTGAGCCAGAATCTATCTAATGTATAATTTGGTTCTGAGAAACTGCTAAATGTTGATGCTCTCTGAGGGTTGGCCTGAAGTGGCCCCAGCTCTCTGTTATGGTGTTTTCCTCACAAAGAGGTGTTGCTCATTGCTATCAAAAGGAATTTTTCTCCTATACAACAAAGTTTAAAAGTACTTTTTTTCCTAAATCTGTGTCAAGAAGTTTAAACCACTACAACTTCTTTCAGTCTAAAGACAGTTTAATATCTATTTATTTTTTTCTACCTTAACCCCTTTCCTCAAAAAAAATTTAAAGGCCTGCATACACACACTGTGCACACTCTTCTTTCTCTTCCTGATTAAATGTATCTTGCTCATCCAGTGCTGAAATTGAGAGTACTTTTCAAAATAATAATAATGAATTAATTTGCAGCTCATTTAGGTTTTCCTTTTGGTGAGTGAAATTATTGGAAATATTGTCCTAGATGGTGTCTGAATGCTGCAGTTCCTTTCAGCTGTTTGAAACTCTTTTGTTTTTTTTGGTAAGACTTACTGACTTTCATTGTCTTGTTTTCTGGTAGCATTTGGATTTTTTTTAGTAATCAAGATTTTTAATTTTTTTTTCTATGTCCCAGGACACAAAAATATGTAGACTTGTTGTTATTGTGGATGTGAACTTTCAATAAAATGTTAAGTACTTATACTGTTTGGTACCTATATGGGATTATTTGCAAGTTAGGTATTTTTCTCTCAAAATTCCTGTATATGTCAGTTAAAAAAAAAAACCAAACCAAAACAAACCAGAAAACAAAACCTTTAGCTGCTTGGGTAGTTTAAGTACAAAATCTCGAGTAGCCTGAAATTATTTTTGTTTACAGTGAATGCCTTTCCTTGAAAAATGGTGTAATTTCACTTACCTAAAACACTCTCCCCTTCCACTCCAAAAAAACACCCAAGGAAATAACAAAAAAACCCCAGTGAAGCCAAAGAACAGTTAAAAAACTTCCATGAGATTGTAGCAATGAAAAATAAAACATGGAAGTAACTGCAGACTTTAGAAAGGTGTTTGTTGCTTTCCTTCAAAGGCTTGTGATCCAAGTTGAAGGAAGGGAGAATTTTGAGAATCAAATTTCTTTGTTCTGTTGAAACATTACTGCCATCAGTGACTTCACAACCTTGCAGATGAAATGGAACTTGAATGTTGCATCTCTAAAGTAAAAAAGGAAATGAGAGGACAATGTTCAGTTGAATGGCAGAATTCAGGAATATTTTGTGCTAAAGAGCTGGGTTCTGGAAATGAAAATAGCCCTACTGGATAGAAACATGTGAACTCTATTCCATTTTAAAGTAGATGATGGAAAATTAGGACAAGATAATAGTAGAAAACTCCAGGCAAAAGTAATGAAGAGTTCTCCAAATCACAGGAATTTTTTTTTAATATTTTGGAAGAAAATCTGGAGAAACATTGATAGGTCTACTGAACTCTTAAGGGAGAGGAAGAAGAAAGAAGCAAACACAAGAAGTTCACTGCAAATAATGAAGTTGTTTCTTTGCATACAACTCCATCGAGTCATTTTTGAGTAGCTTCCAGATATCTTCGGATAAGATAAGTGATGGCTTATGAGAGGTCAAGAAACTTTAGAAAATGAAGCAGAGCAATGGATAAATTGGTAAGAGCAGCACGCTGAGGTGATATTTCTGGGAAAGATTTGTGGTAATAAATGTTTTTATTACTTATCTGACAAAAGGGTTTGATAATGAACAGGCATATATGCAGATGACATGATCCTTTTAGCTGAGTTAGCAGGGGGAACTTACTCTTTGTCTTGATAATGGGATAGCAGCCAGTGCAATAAATTCTGCCTTTTAAATATACCAGTGCAGGATATGGTAGTAGTTTAAAGTTATTAAATGTGGTGGGATTGAAAAATCAGTTGTATAAGTAAGCTGGTTTAAAAGCAGTTATAAAAAATCCAAACTGAATGGCCTTAGAATGCCAGCTTCTTCAAGCTGTTGTCACAGAACAAATTACCTTTAATATTCTTTTGAAATGTAACACAATTTTTTAGAATCAAAGAGTATGTCAGGTTGAAAGGGACCCATAGGAATCATCGAGTACAACCCTTAGTCGAAAGACTAATTCAGAGGTGAATCTTGAGCCACCATTCTGTTGCATGATGGTACTAACATGACAAGGGTTGATTCTTTTCAATAGATTTACAGTTGCACTTAGTATTGCAAAATGTTTGAGATTGGTATCTTTACATTCTTGACCTGTTGTAACACTGTCAAAATACTATGAGCTTCCCAGTAATAATAAATATACAGGTCAGTGTAAATGGCTTATCTTTCAGTAACTCATCTTTGCTGTTAAGCATGTGATTATTCTTTCCATTATGTATCTTTTCTTTGTGTTTATTACTTTATTACTTTACATCTTAAGTGAATCATACTTTGCTTTGATCAGCAAAGGTCATTATTCCAGAGGGAAGCTTATGACAGTGAATGGCTGTTAAGCCACTGGTAACAGTTATGGTTTGTTGTCTTTTTTTTTTCCCCCTATGGTGATCTATTTTATTTTTTAAATGCTCATAGTGTTAATATGTGTCATTTCATAATAATTCAAATGTAATATTTACCTTATGTAGTGTTGTGTACATGATTTAATGCGTGCTCACTACAAAAAACTATCAAGAGAGCACAGTAGGATTGCGTGTTAAATTTCACATACATTTCCCCTCATTAGGCTTAAAAATTCCATATCAGTTATTGTTTGTCTAGAAGCTCTCTGAACTACATCTCCACTTATCCCTTCCTGCATTTAGTCCTGTGTTGATAATGCTAGTGAGAATTAACTTGGATCTGGCCTGGATAGATGTCTGATGGAAGCAGACCTGTTTGTAGTTCTGCACAAAAGGTATGAGTACACTACATGATCTTCATCAACATCTATTTGTAGATGGGAGGAGGAGGCTCGTGATTCTTAGGGTGCTTCTAACAATGAAATTTATTATCTGCTCTGAAGCAGATGGTAAACTGACTTCCTTGACTTTAAACACAAAATGTTGTTCAGTAACTTTGTTTTTCATTTTTGTTGTTACAGTATTGTAGTTCTTAATTAAGAGCTGCAGACCCAACAAACAAATAAAAAAACCCGAAAAACCACGCCAAGAAAAAATGCTCAACAAAGCAAACCCAATGCTAGTATCTGACCCTTCTCCGTGCTGGTGTTTAATGTATTTTGATGTTTGTTTCCTGTAGTAGATTGGTAAAACTGTGATGCCAATAACTGTGGTGTTACAAGCTAGTGTTGTGTATCCTTACCCTTCCTATAAAAATAAAGTTTTTGTCTGTAGATTCTAGCAATGGAGCTTGAAAATTATAAAAATGCCACAATATAAAAATCTTGCTATCAACTTGTAGTGGGTAGACCCTGGCCAGATGCCGAGGACCCACTAAAAGTCGCTTTCTCACTCTCCCTCTGCAACTGGACAGAGGAGAGAGAAAAAACAGCTAAGGATTTATGAATAGAGGTAAGAGGTGGGAGAAGTCACTCACTGATCACGGACAAAACAAGTCAGAGTAGGGATAATACTTAAATTTATTATTAACAGGATAAGAGTCAAAGAGCCAGAAATAAAGCAGTCTTAAAACACCCCCCCCCAACCCTCCTTTTCTCTCTGCTCTCCCTCCTCCCCCCACAGCAGTGCAGGGAGGATGGGGAAGGGGGGGATTGCAGTTAGCTGTTGTTTCCCATGGGGTGCAGTCAGGTCTCTCACCCCGATGGTCCTCCATGGTCTACAAGGGGACAACCTGTGTCACCATGGTCTTAACCACAGGCTCTGTGGGGGGCCACAGCTCTGAGTCCTTCCCCTGCTTCCATGGGGTCCCTCCCACAGGAGACAGTCCTTGATGGACCTCTCAAATGCGGTCCACACTTTGGGCAGGAGTTCTTCCCAGTCTGCTGTCCTGTGGGTCACTCCTCCATGGGGTGCAGTCCTTCATGGATAAGCTGGACTGACATGGGTCCCCCACAGGGCCAGGAGTCCTACCTGGGAAAAACTTGCTCTAGTGTGGGTTTCCCTCTCCACGAACCACAGGTCTCCAGCAGGACCCTGCTCCATCCTGGGCCTCCCACAGGGTAATAGTCTCCTTTATGCATCCACCTGCTCCAGCATGGGCTCCCCCATGGGCTGCAGGGGGGTCTCTGCACCCCGATGGTCCTTCATGGGCTGCAGGGGCCTTAGCTCTAAGTCCTTCCCTTGCTCCCGGGGGAGGGGAGGGCTCCCTCCCTCTCCTCTTGCACTGGCCTTGGTGTCTATGTTGTTATCGCATGTTCTCACTCTGCTATTCCTGGGCTGGAATTTTCTTCTGCACAGCACTCCTCTGTTCTTAGATATATTATCATGGAGGCGTTACATGCTTGCTAATTGGCTCGGCCCTGGCCAGGAGCAGGAAGTTCATCCTGGAGCCGGCTATCATTGGCTCCTTAGGACCAGGAGAAGCTTCTGGCAGCTTCTAACAGAAGTCACCCTTGTAGCCCGCCGCGCTACCAAAACCCAGCCACAGAAACCCACGGCACTCCTTCAGTAGCATTCATGATGCTGGGCAAATAATAACAGTAGAAGTTATACTTCTGATTTTCTGCTTTTTGTTACAAGTACTTAATTTCAACTAAGCAGTGGAGATAAGTTATTCAGGAGCTAAAACCCAAAAAACATAGTACCTCTACCAAATTACTGTTGATCACTTAATGTGTTTGTGGGCTATGCAGAATACAAATGTATTACCCTGACTGACAGGAAGAATGAGCTGCAAGGATTTTCTGATTAGGAATTTCCAAGTGTGGTGCATGAGCGTCTCATTTTTCTTTTGGCGTTTCCTAATTCATCATCATCACCATAATTACATTTTCACGCCAATAAAACTGTCAGTAAAAGAACCTTCATGGAAAAAATGCCCTGTTTTTAGCCTGGGCTTAATTTAAAATACTAAGCCCTTTAAGAATAATGAAAAGAACATTGTGCTGACTTGCGCAGTTCTGCTCTCATTTAAGACTGGTCCTCAGTCTGGTATTCAGTTTAACTATGACTGCTGGTGATTGGGCAGGTAAGTGCTACCAGGCAACAGGTATGGTAGAAACTGTGATGGATTATCTAATGTCCAATTCAAAAGTGGCCCCAAAAGCTGCCTTGGATGATCTTTCCTCCCCTTTTGTCATGTGTAAATTATAATCTGCCTTGCTTTCTGGTTTCACTGCAAGAGTGTAGGATTTGCTTTGGACCAATGTGTGAAGGATGATTCAAAGTAGACTGGGCTCAATGTTCAGAGGTGGAAGGGCCAGTTTAGCACAAATTTGGAATGGGCTATGTTATTATAGGCAGGCGAAGACAAACACAGATTAAGTTACTGTGATCCCTCAGGCCTGAGTTCTGACATCTTGCACCTTAGAGTTTTTTTGTTTTTTTTTTTTTTTTAATATGATTGAATGGTTAAAACTGCAGACTGAGTCATAGAATCTAATGTCTTGGACGTATATTGATGTGTTACTCATGTAAGACTTGTCAGTCTGTGTTAGAAGTGGAAGGAAGTGTGGAAGGTGGTGTTGAAAGTGGGAGAGAGAAAAGAACTAGCCCCAGTTCTTTCATAGTATGTCAGAGCGTGCCCCCTCTGTTTAACAATTTCGTCCTAATATTTCCTGCAGTTGTTAATGCCAGTTCAGCCCATGTAATCGGGTGGATGGTAGCTTGTATTTAATTTTTCTTTTAAGCAACACTTGCCTAACATTGGCTCTCTGAGCATTGTCATCAGCCCTACTGTGAGAGCTGAACTAATACTAATAGCTGTGGGAAACTTCTGAGAAAATAACTCATGGAGTGGAGGCAAAAAAATACTGCAAGTAATAGTATGAGAAAACACAGGGACTGGAAAAATCTAGGGTGAGATGAAAGAAGCATGAAAAAACCCAAGCCTCTTAGGTTTCCCACTTCCATTGGCACCCATGGAACAGAGTGACTGAAATAGTTTTGTTCTAAAAGAGTGTAGAGTTGTTTTAGGATAGAAAAGATTTGTTTGACAAGAAATGGAAGCAAAAAAAGAGGAAAAAGTTCCTGTCAGATAAGTGTTTTGTTTTTATTCCTGGAGGTTTGGGACTAGCTTTATAATTCTCCAGTGATTGCTTTGCAAGCTTTTTGGAAGGAGACAAAGTAGTTGAAAGCTGAATCATAGACTGTTTTGAAAGAGAGAGGGAGCTTAACTTTTATGCAGAGAAATACGGAAGCCAAAATGATTTAGTTAGAGAACTAAGATGAAACTGAAAACCAGCGTGTTAGGCCTGGTTAACAAAATGCAGTGCTGAAAGCTGGAGGGAGAGGTGCACACTAGCAAGAACATGACATAAACTACCAAGTTGGACTAAACATTTGGAATAAGTAGTTTCTATGTGTTTTCTTGTATTACAAAACTGCATTTAATTTTTTTTCCAGCCAGCACAACTTACATGGCATGGCAAGATTTTAAAAAAGCCTACAGTTTAAGCATTTCATAAATATACATGTTTCTGAAGTAGGTATTTCCAACAAACGTACAAAGTATAAATGTGGATTTAGGACCCTAACTAAGACTTGAGTATCTCCCTTTGTGAATTTTATTGTCTACCATAGAAGAATGATTTATGAATTCCCTCTTTTTTCTCAGTGTCCTTTGTGAATTACAAAGTCACTTCTTTGCTGTGGTTCTTAACTGCTTTGTAGTTCATGAAAATAACTGGTAAAGGCAGACATTTTCCTAGAACTGTGGAGCTGAGTAGGACTCTGTAACTAAGCTTTGGTTACCTGTGGGAGATAGGTCAGTGTTTATTATCAAATAGGAGTACAGGTTTTGACACCAGATAAACAGAAGTTCCCAGTCTTCTGTTACAGCTGTGTGTTTTCAATAGCTACTGCAGAGTGAGCTGTTAAGAGTAGCTGAAGATAAGATCAAAAGTCATCAGTTCAAAGTTCAGAAGAAATCGTTAATTTCAAGGACAGAAAGAGCTGAATTTGTTAGCCACAGCTTTATGCCAGAAGCACTTTGCTTGTACTGACAATCTTGCATCATAAGTGAAGTAGATAAGGCCAATTACCGAGTGCCACATTTCCTCTCTTGAGTCCATATAGTAGTTTGGCACAGCTGCCAACTGAAAATATAAACTTATTGTAGCATACATCTTAATTAAACAAAATGACCAGGTCTTTTCTTGTGATTTTTGTATTGGACAGATAATGAAATGAGTTTTGTAAACGCTTAATTGTTTGAATTGAAGCAACTATTCAGTACTGAACTAATTTTTCACTAAAATTATAGAAAACAGTTTTTGCATCATTTTGCGTGGATTCTACTTAGCTTTGGAATATGGGAAGAATTTTTGAATGAGAGTTTGAATGAGTTCAGCCAATTTTCAAGGGCAGTCAGACTTCTTAAGAAGTTATAGATAAAACCTCATGAAGTTCCCTCTGCCTTTTTCCTGTGTTTCAAACACAGGCTGAAGCTTCTGGTGCCTCTACTATCTTAAAAGTGTGCATAATCTCCCATTTCAGTGTTTTCCCCTTTTCTGAATATGTGTTTCTGCATATGCTTGTAGAAAAACAAATGAAGAACTTTTAGTCCCTATGCCTTTGGAAAATGCGGTTGAATGGAACCTGGTTTAGAAGTAAATAATAGCCCATTGTTTGTGTCAATAGACCTAACTCTGAACAGTGTGTTGCTGTTATGTGTAAGTCTTAAGTGATGATACTGAATGCATTTGAGGTATTACAGACAGAAGTTTAAAATTTTTCCTTGTTTTGCAGTAGTCTGTCAGAATTGTTTGGCTTTTTTTTTTCATCCACGAGTGTAAATTTATAATTAGAGGAAAACATGGAAAGAATCATATAGAAAATGGAACAATGTGTATATAATCTTAGGTAGGATAAACATTTTTTTTATATAGCAGGAATATTTTTTCCTATTTGAAAAATCTGTGTGCATATGGTTCTTGACAGAAGAAATTTCTGTTATATAGGTAAAATGTTTCCTTTTCAATTTCATGTAAATTCTTAGTGCTAGCAGACAAGTGACTTCATTATTTATGTCATTTTTTAAGTGTTGTCTTATGTATTGTAGCATATGTTTCTAAATGTTACTTGGAAAAGCAAGTTTTAAAGCTTCCTCTGATGAATTATGAATGCAAAAGGAAGTAGTAATCTTCCCAAATTTCCTAAGCAATTCTCATATAAAACTAGGTGCAGTTACGGGAGGAGAAGGTGAGCTTGGCTTTTCACAGCGACTTCATATGTGTTTGCTTAAACAAGCAGTGCTGTCATTTCTACTAAGAATTTCTGAAAGAATATAATAATCTCTTGAGACTGATGAATAGCATTGGATTAAATAATGAGTCTTGTGCTTGATGGGGTACCGTTTAAATAGAGAAAATCTAATGGGAAGTAGCTACATTAGTAGCAGATGGATTTACTTCCTGAATCTTGATCTGAGTGGAAATCCTCGCTTACTTAAAATTTGTCTTACAGATTCTTAGCCTGATAAGAAAGTTGAATAAAGCAGTTGTTTTTTTTCTTGGCTTCAGTGCTGTGACGATGTGTTTTGTTTAAACTTGCTATTGTTTGATTTTTATCTAGGCTATTTTTATGATTCCTACAAATCCCCCTCCAACCTTCCGGAAGCCAGAACTCTGGTCTGATGAATTCACTGATTTTGTGAAGAAATGCTTAGTGAAAAATCCTGAACAAAGAGCTACAGCAACCCAGCTGCTACAGGTCAGTATTTAAGTTACTGAGGAAAGGCAGGTTTTATTGGTTTTTTTTTCCCCTCAAACCAGAACTGTTCTGAAAATTTCTAAGGGCAAATTTTATTTTAACTATTATCATACCTTATTTCTTTTCCACTTTGTGGTCTTTTCTCCGTCAGCTCCTGTATCTCTACCCCCGTTTTATTTCTCCTTTGCCGCTTCTTAAAGTTCATTGCTCTTTATATAGTTTAGGTCTGGTCCTTGCTGTTACAATTGGACCCTTGCATTGTGGTTATAGGCCCTCGATAGATCTCAGAATTTAGACAAGTGTTAAGTAAAAGAATTGAGCCCAAGTTACCCTCCGTGTAGACCACCCATGGAGTATATTCAGTCTTTCTTCTGGTCATGTCAAATTAAGCAGACAGGTTGCTCCGTGTCTTAGAAGGGTCTGATGCAAATGGACAGTATAATGAGTTTGGTTTTGGGCTGTTATACCAGGTGGGCACTTTTAAATGTGAGACACAGTTGGCAGTGTGGACCTTTGGAGCCAAGACATGGTATTCCAGGCTTTTTTTTGCTGCAAGGCTCTCATGCTAGATTTATTCTGTGTTGACCTAGCAATAGCAGCTTTTAAAATTTAAATTCCAGTGAACTCCACTACAATGAACATAAAAATTCTGCAAAGTATTTTTCGGTAATAGGTCCATCAAATTCAAAAGTCATGTTATGAATATTTAATTCTTTGCACTGCAAAACAGCCAGAGGTAGACTACAGGTGAGTAAAAATGATAGGTTTCCGTGTGATGTGTGAATCAGTACTTGAGAGCTTCAAGATTTGAAGTTCTTATAGTTAGCTTAATACCAGCAGCTGGATAGAAGAGATTTGCATTACTGTGTACAAGTAAGGAGGAACAAACAATAGAAACCTTCAGTGTGTAGTTTCTTTCCACATACTTACTGACTAGAAAACCAAATGTTATGTTCATCACAAGTACATGTTGCCTTTTTCCCCAGCTGGAATTGGGAGCATGTGTGATGGAGCTGGAGGTGCTGTATGTGTGAGTGGGAATGAAAGTACTGCTTGTGGGGAAAAGGTTACAGAAGAAAAAGAGAGTAATTGAATTAATAAATCAAGGGAGAAGTTAGATAATAGGTATAGGATACAAAGCTTCATCAATTCTGTTCTTCATGGAACAGTTTTTTGATATTTAATGATATATTTCTGAGGTGCTTAGTTATGTTTTACCTAAATTGTATTTGCATATAATGATGCAAAAATCAGATTTTTTTCTAACAGTGGGTGTTTATTACACAGCAAAATGAATGTAAATGATATAATGCACATGTTATGTTAAAGAAGTGATGTTTTAAAATGGCTTTGAATTAAAAATGAATCTTCCTACCAAAAGTAAGGTTCCACATTTCAACGTCGTAGATCAAGAAATATTTTTTGACATATAAAGTGTAAGTTTGTTTAAATGAGCAGCCATAGTTGTTCAGCTTAGAGTCACTAATTTGTGCTCTCAGTTTCAGATTAATTAAATTCTGTAACAGAATATCTGAAAAACTTTTTCTATGTCAGATCATCACCATTCTATCCTACTTACTATTTACTGCACATTTTCTTTGAAAAATTATATCCCTAATTATAAAACATTTGCTAGATTTTTGTATTTCCCAAGGCTTGCAGTAATTAAAAATAGTTAAAGTAAAATTTTAGTTATGAAATAGCTAAAATATGTTGTGTGTTTTGTTGGGATAGATTTTAATGATTGTGTAAAGTACATTACTGTTTATCACTGAAGTCTGTGGTGTTGAGTAGTACTCACAACTACTATAATCATGTTACATATTTTAATGATTTTTTTTTTCTCTAGCATACATTTATTAAGAATGCTAAGCCAGTTTCAATTTTAAGGGACCTGATAACCGAAGCTATGGAGATAAAGGCAAAGCGACATGAGGAACAGCAGAGAGAACTAGAAGAGGAGGAAGAAAATTCGGTGTGTACCTCCTGTTTTCCTGTAACTGTTTGTACTTCACAGATAAGTTGCTGTTTTTCCTCTACTTCCTGTAGTTGTGTTCAAATACTTTTCTTTACCAGTTTTGTGTGTGGTTTTAAGCCTACAAATTCTGAGTATTCCGCTCTTAATTATGAGTAATGCTTCTGCTGTGAGTAATGCCATATGAGCCAGCTTTCAGCACTATTTTGTGAGATGTCCTAGTAAAAAGCTTTTTTTAGGGAGTGAGAAAAGAAACCATGTCAAACTTCAACTGTTCAAACTAACATTAAAAAAACCCCAAAAACTCTTAAGGTTCCACTTTCACAGGTGGACTTCTAGGCAAGTGGTTTAGTTTTCAGTTCAGGGCACATGTGGTTTCTTTTCTTTGTTTGTGTGTTCTTTTGGTTTTTGGGGTTTTTTTTTTTGTTTGTTTTGGGCTTTTCATTTGTTTTTTGTAAAGTCTAATGCACAGACTAGTTAGTCACAACACAGTAAGTAACAATTGCAATGTGGTTGGAACCAAGTTGCGCCTGTAATGTGAAAATGGTGAGGGAACTTCATTCTTCAGATGATGTCAGCATGTTTGAGGAGAGAAGCAGGTCGTGTGATAAGTAGGTTGCATTTAGAATTGTTTGGCAGTTCTAAAGTCCGTGTTCCTGGCATTATTACTCTTCCTACATGGTTTATTTCAGGGCAACCTTGTGCAGTGTAGCAGTATGTGCTTCGAAGAGGAGTGTATTACCACACATGCAGTGAGAACCAAGGTATTCAGGAAATAGCACATGGAGAAGATAGAGACTGGAATGTTAGTAGAGAACTTACAGCTTTGAGCAAACAGAAAAGAGCAGTGCAGTAATGCAGTTTGACCTATAGCAAATTGTAGAAGCCTTGTTACAGAGTGGTATGTGATGATCTATGTGTAGAAATACTTGTCAAGCAGATTATGTGGAGTGTTTTGTATCTCCAGCAGTCAATGTGGTCTTTTGTTTGCTGCATGCTTCTCTCTTCTAGGAGTATGTTCTAAGATTATTGATAGCTTGGGTTTATAAAGGTGGTTTCCTCTGGATTGTACTTGCTTAGCCAGTAATAAAACAGGCAGGGATGGTTGGGATTATTTTTTTATGTTACGAAACTTTCCTGCGTGTGACTTGGCGTACAGAGTTGATGTTTGTGACTTGACTTATTGAATAGTTGATCTCTGAAGAGACTGATTTTTTACTGACATAAAAAACCTAATGTCTTTACTAGCTTGCTTTCATCCCTACTATTGCCTTCTGAACTGTAGACCTCAAATGCATGGGCATTCTTGATGTCTTTTGCATTAACGCAAAATTAGGCATGACATCTAATTGCTTTGGACGCGGAATCAGATTGCCAGACGCAGTCTGTGCCAGTCAGTATGTGATGTACACCTCCCTCTCCCACTACTGGGTATAGGGAAGGGTGTAACACAAGTTTGGTTCACCTCAGCTGAAGAAGCATTTAGTAACTCCTCATGCTTCTTGCATGAGTACAGAAGTCAGAATGTAACACTGTACTTTGGATTCCACCACCCCCTCACACTCACTCTCTCCGTGCTTCCACCTATTCAGTGTTTAGTATAAGGGAACCTGAAATCGAGGACTGAGGCAGGAATCTCTTATTTGTCTTACCATTGCAGAAGTTGGGACTTGCCATGTACTTTTGTGGTGCAGTCACGGAATACGTTATGAGTTAAAAAAGACAGCAAGACTCTGCTTGTCACTAAGTGTAGAAGGTAACTGTGTCAACTGAAAATAACAGAAGTATATTTGGTTAGCAGGGCTGAGGGAGCAGAATCACAGTGTGGTTGAGTTTGGCAGGTACCTGTGGAGGTCATCAAGACCAACACCCTTAAGCAGGGCCACAGGGAGCTGGCTGCCCTGGACAGTGTCCAGATGGCTTTTGAATATCTACATGGAGGGAAACTCCCCAACCTCCCTGTGCAGCTTGTGCCAGTGCTTGGTCACCCTCACGTTAAAAAACTGTTTCCTGCTGTTCATAGGGAACCTCCTGTGTTTCACTGTGTGCCCATTTCCTCTGCTCCTGGCACTGGGCACCACTGAACAGAGCCCGTCTCTGGCCTCTTTGTACCTTCCCTTCAGATAATTGCACACCCTGATGAGGTCCCCCATGAGCTTTGTCTTCTCCAGGCTGAACAGTCCCATCTCTCTCAGCCTCTCCTCATGGGAGAGATGCCCCAGTCCCTTGATCATCTTTGTGGCCCTTTGTTGGACTCTCTCCTAGATGTCCATGTCTCTGTGGTACTGAGGAGCCCAGAAGTGGACCCAGCACTCCAGGTGCGGCCTCAGCAGTGCAGAGGAGAAGGAAAGGATCACTCACCTCCTTCTACCTCGTGGCAACTTTGTCTAATGCAAGCCCTAATTAGTTTAATTAGCCACCTTTGCTAAAAGTTTGGTTTGCTCTTAAAAATAAGAGCTGTTGTAGTATATGGAAATACTTAGTTTTAATACAAAAGGTGAGGGTACAAGTGAATGAAACAAAGAATACTGATGGCGAGGTGAGGATGAGGGATTTCCTAGTTGACAAATACAGTTTGTCAAAACTCTGTGTTTGGGAGTGACCTGTGAATAGCTTTTGTGTGTCACAGTGCAGAACAAATCTTGTTTTGGACTGGTTTTAGTAATTGTTTGGTTGTAATACAGACTTCCTGTGTCTTGCATCTGAGTTCCAGTGCTGTACACTGTTGTTAAGAAATTGCAGATTCAGTTGAGAGATGACACCAGAATCTTGTCCAGCTGCTGTCACTGAAGGTTCTGATCAGCTAAGTGTGCAAAAGCAGCCAAACTAGGAAACAGCAGTGTAAACTTGTACCAGTACCTGGGGGGGCCTACAAGAAAGCTGGAGAAGGACTTTTTCCAAGGACATGTCATTAAAGAACAAGGGGTGTAATGGCTTTGAACTGAAAGAAGGGAGATTCAAATTAGATATTAGGAAGAAATTCTTTATGGAGAGGGTAGTGAAACACTGGAACAGGTTGCCCAGAGAAACTGTGAATGCCCCTGAACATTCCTGAAGTGTGGTAGGCCAGGTTGGATGGTGCTTTGAGCAGTCTGGTCTAGTGGAAGATGTCCCTTCCCATCGCAGGGGTCTTGGAACTACATGATCTTTAAGGTCCCTTCCAATTCAAACCATTCTATGATTCCTTGAAATTGTTACCATTTTCTTTTTAATCAGAGTTTTCTGTAACGTGTTTCTTGAATGCACGTTGATCATGTACTGCATAGTGGAAAACTCCTGAGCAACACTTAGGTGTGAGTGAAGCCTGAATTAACTGGAATCTGATCTCAGTTTGTAATTTTAGAAAAACAGAAAATCAATTCTCCCAGGGCCTCCAATTTGAAATAATACATGATTTGAAAAATAAGTACAAAGATTGTGTCTTTCATTTAATTTGGAACTTGGTTATGGGACTGACAGAAAAAGAGCAAACCATTTATTTCTGAACTTCTGAGTGTTTATTCTTTCCTTTCTGGAAAGGGAAGGCAGATAATATGAGTGCTGGTTTGGTATACTTGATATACAGTTTGATAGTGGATTAAGTCAGCAGTCCAAGCATTCAAGTATAATGATAAATAACCATTGCACATTCCTCCTTCTTATGATTCAGTTTCACACAACCCTGAAGAAATACAGGGCTGCTTGTGTGTAGTTTGCATGACTACACAATCATGCAGTTCAAACGATAATGCAGGTTTTGATAAGCCTGCAGTGATGGCAGCAGTCCTAGAAAGAGCTAATGACAGTCCCTAAGTTACCTTGTGTAGTAGTAGTGACAGTAAATAATGCCTATATTTCTTCATATTTTAATATGTGTAAATGTTTTCAGATTGTATATGGAATTGGAGTCACTGTTCGGTTGGAAAGTATTAGCCACCCAGCACATAAATTTTGGAAAATAACACCTCAAAAATGGATTTTTTTCCCACTGATACAGTTGTGAAGTCCTCACCATAGAATTGCAAATGCAGACTCAGACTTGGAGAGAGAAATGCATATTTAACACCTAAAAGCAAGAGCAAATATTGATGTTAGTGTTAAGTAGAGTCTGTTGATGTTAAAGGTCTCTCATGGGCAGTGAATTGAGTTAATATACTATTGAAAAGGAATGGTTTCAGCTAACCTGTTGGGGGCTTGAATTTATTGAATTTATTGATCTAACCCCCCCCCAAGAATTTCCTATGGTAAAGTGTGACCACTTCTGCTCCTTGCTCCCTGGTACTTGATTTGGGACCCGTCAAGAAGAAAGGTGTAAAATGTTATGACTATGAAGCTTATTTTAGGAAACCAGGTTTAACCTTAACAGTTACCTTTGAATAAGATTTTTTAGCTTTAATTCCTTCTTAAAGCCATATATTGTATAGTAATGGGCACTCAAGTTTGAAGTGAGTTGCATAACTCCAAGAGGAGGGGGTGGTTTTGGTGAATTAATAAGATGCAAAAATTTTACAATTATGTACTTAATTTTCAGATTGATTCAGGTTGTTTCTTTCAAGTAAGGAAGAGTCACATCCCTAAAACTGGTTCTTATTTTTCTTTCTTACTACTGTCTGTGAACATTTTATAGCACTTGAAGTTGTCAATTGTAATATAAATATTTTTTGCTGTTCAGAACTTCATAGTATATGGCTGTAAATAAATGGACAGGTTGAATACAGTCTTCGTGTCTGTATCCATCCAGAGACATACAATATCATTGCAAATAGTGTACTCAGAATTGATTTTATGCTTGTTATGAGAGCTGCTCGTGTGATGAGAATGCCTTCTGACAAACTGACATGTTTTGATAACTGCTGAGGTAGTTGTACAGATTTTTTTAATTAAGCAGGAATTGCAAGTGGTGTGTTCTGCCGAAGGTTAATCCCAATATCAAAGTTTAAATGTTAGTTTAGGCATTACTAAACATGACCAATCTCTTCTCTCCTGCATTTTTTGAAGTGTGATGTGAGTTGGATGCTGAGGCTGGGCAGCTGTATTATGGGAATGTAAAGTAACTCGTTGCCTGGCAGCTCACAGAAAACATGTCTAAATATTTGTTTCTGTGGATCTTTAAAGGAATGAGCTAACAAGAAGCTCTCTGTATATTTTCTTTTGCATTTTAATGTCTCTATTATGTGAGAAATGCTTAATTCTTTTAGAATAGTAAAACAAGGACTTCCTGCTTTAGTACTCCTTTGTCTTTTCTTGGACACTGAGTGGTTGACAACTGTCAACACCAAAGCCAGCTGTTAATATCAGTTGTTCCTATGTGTAGGATTATTTATTCATTCATACAAAACTTTATTTGGTTAATCCTATATTAATTATGAAAAATTGGCATCTGTATTTTGAGACCCTAAGAAATAATTACTGTAATTGCTCCTTTATATTTTTGCAATATTTATAGAGCTGTTTTAAAGGAACTAGTGAATCATTTCTGGAGGTTTTTATATTTACTTTCATGCTTCCTTCATGGGTTTGTATGTGTATATGATATAGCTGTGTATCTGTCTATATATATGTGTAACTTTGCACAGCAGTGTCAAAACTCTGTTTATGTAGCATTTTTCCTTTAAGCCAAAGACCACTTATGTGTTAATTAAATTAAATTGCGGTCCTGTAAGTGTCCTGAAGTTAGAAATATGTAAAGATGGCTTTGTTGAGTGAAATAAATCATATTATTAAAATCAACAGCAGTGTAGAGCCAGAAACCTGTTATAGAAAGAGTAGACATAGGGAGGTAAGAATGCACGGCAAGTTGCTGGTACTCAGTTAGATGGAGGTATAAAAAAAGCTTAAATGCTGTTTTGTGTCATATGTCTGTTGAATTTGATGGGATTTGACTGTGTGCTGAAAGTTAAGTTTTCACCTGTTTTACTGATGGGTCTAAGCTTTGTGTGCTCAGTATTAACCATATACTCAGGTTGTGGTTTTGGGTTTGTATGTGTCAGGAGCTTTACAAAATCCTTGTGCTTGACCAAATTATATTATGTGTTTATGTAGCTACTACAGTGCTTAAAAAAAAGATAGCTGTGACTGCAGCTACGTTTTTCAAAGGTGATGATGAGGTGTTAATAGTAAATGAAATTATTTTACAGGATACTAAATTTTGCCAGCGTGTAAATCTTCCTTTAATGCCTTGCAGCCGAGTTGGCCGTCTTTGCTGCCCTCTAGTGTTCTTTTTAATGCCAAATTTAGGGTGAGAGATTTTAAAGGCAAATTACTGCCATGTTTTCTTCTCTTGTTTAGTTTTTTCTTTATCCGTCCTTATCCCTTTTTTCCTATCAATGTTAAAAATGCAACAGAAAAATCCATTAATCTTTATCACCTCGGCTTATTCACTTCTATCATGATGTAGACTTGGCTATGATGTGCAAGGCCAATTTCTCTGAGAAAACTTCCTGTGTGATGATGAGATATTTTATTTTATGAACATACTGTGAAGTCTTGAGTGTGTTTTCTGCTGAAGTCATTCTGAATTTTATATTCTGATAATCAAATCTCTATGATTGCATTTTTTTCAAAGGTTGTTTTTTTTAATTATAACCTTTTTTTTTTTGGTAAGTAAGATCCAGAGAGTTAGTACTACAGAGCTGCAGGATACTGGGAGTGTTTTACCTGTGCTTTACATTATGATGTTGTTCAGAGTTTCTGTAGTTTCTTGTAATTTCTGTAGCATTTCAAGAGACTTTAGAGTCCTCGCTTGTGCACACCTTCTGTTGCTGTATAATGGTGTAACAGAAACCCTCCCAAATAGAAGCTTGGTGCTTATTGCTTGTACACAGGAGAACAGCAGGCAGTTTAATTCCAGAGCTAGCTGTTTTTATTGTTTGATTCTTGGATCTGTTTTCATAAACAATGTGAGAACACGACATTTCATCTTTAATGCCTTATATTTTTTTCCTGGTTAAAATTGAGATTATGTTTGTTTTTATTTAATCAGGGAGTTTACCTTTTTTTTAACAACAGATCAGAAGTTCTACTTCAATATTTATGAACTGTAAAGCATGAGTCAGAATTTGTATGAAGGAATCACTTTTATCTCTCATATAAATATGCGCTTCCATAACTTGGATCCACTCAATATTTTTATGAAGTTACTTTTTCAGATGCATTATAATCTATTGCCATATTAGCTAAATGTCATATTTGTGAGAAATACTGGAAGGACATTTATGGGAAAACTTTGTACTAACCCACAAAATTAATTATCCTGGGACATGCCCAGGACACAGAAAAGTTTTATGTTGTTCTCTGTACATCATTCCTCAATTAGGGAAAACACCATTCATCAAAATTGTTGTGTTCTTCCCTTCTTGGAACAACTGTTCTGTTAGTACTGAGGAGTGCTTTGTGATCCTTAGTCTTCTAGGTACTAAGAGATAACTGTTCTCTATGCTGAGAGACAAGAGTAAGTTAAAGGCTTGATTTGACTGAAGAAATAAAGAAATAAAAGGTCAATTTTTTTTAAATGAAGCAGAAGTTATGAAAATGGTCACTTAGGACTCCATTTCATACTTGTTCATATTGTTAGCTATTGCTTTTCCCCCCCCTTCTGAAATAAAACTTTTGAGCTTCAGGAAAATGTTTGCTTAATTTCTGATTTCGGTTTGGGTAAGTTCAGGATCATATGCAGTGCAAATGTATATTAGTATTAGTCAAGCAAATCTGCAAATCAAGTGTGATTCTGCCTTAAACTCAGAGATTTGCCTGCCTGTATGTTAGAGATGCCACATTTGTAGTGTTTAATATGAGGAACAGCAGCATGTAGTGTGTCAGTTTTGCATTGTTTTGCAGTACTGAAAGAAGCACTTGGGAACAGTAGCTGAACTGTTCTGGCACTTTTAAAATGCAACACAAATCCACTTTATTTTCTAAGTACCCTTTACAGAAGGGGAAAAATATAATTCATAGAAAACAAGGGTTAAGAACATTTGGTGAGGGAAGTAGAGAAAATTAAAGTTACCACCAGGAGGAGCAGTACCAAAATAGTCTCAGTTTTTTAACTGGTACAGTTGGCAAGTGCTGTAGCTGTAAACTATCTGTATCTTTAGGGATATCATAGTGTTTTTAAGGATAGGGTTCTAAACAGAACGCAACTAAAAAACCCCCGGAAAGAATGCAAATTAAGAACTTCAAGATTTTAACAAATTATAGTCTGGAAAATTATGAGTCTTTTGACATTTGGAATTTTAATCACAGGTGTAGGTCTGTATCGTGGTTTCATTATGGTATGCTGTTAGCCAGATTTTCTGAACCAAAATTAAATCTATTTTTGTGTCTCTTAGTTGAGATGTAATAGAATAAATTTCAGGAGCTGGTGTATTGGTATTGCTGCTCACCACTATTCCCTATCTCTGCTTAGATCAGCCCTTAGTGAAACAAGTACTCTGGCAATAGAGCTGTGTGTGTTTATGTGCCTTTATGAGACGCAAGTTTTTCTGCTGTGTCAGAGAATAAGAAGAAAGAAAAGGAAGAAGTTCAGTGAGAAATAGAAAGTGCCGGACTTTGCAGGCATTTGAGTCTAGGGTTTATTTTTTCTGTCTCCCTCAGCCCTTGCCCTTATAAGCCTCTTCATAGTTAAAAATTTAAAATCTATAAAGCAACACAAAGCTTTAGGAAAAAGGGGAATTTTTCTTTTCCAACTTAAACAATTTTATGATTCTATGTAGCATCAAGCATGTTATTTGTAATGGGCAAATTAAAAAAACCCACAGTGTTATCCAGTAGTTTTTCAAGCTATGTAGTGAAAATATTTTGCCAATCAGGGGTAGAGTTTGTTTGAAAGGGAACTCAAAGTTTTGACACAATAGAGGAAATGCATGCATATATGATTATAAAAGTGGTGAAAGTAGCATTTGTATTTAAAATTTAACAATTTGACATAGATTAATTTTGACATAGAGTAGCAGTGATGTGTGTTATTTCTTACGTATAATCAACAAAGGAGAATGTCTAATTTTTTTTTTTCCTTGAGTAGTAGATCTTACTCATATAGAAACAGTCACAGTCCATCACACCACTCCTGAAATGCTGTGATGTGTGTATAAGCTAAATCTGAGTTTGGAAAGCAGTAGGATTTTCCGTTAGTGTTTTCAAAACATGAATTTTATGTTTTGTTAACTGGATTGTCATTAGTTCTGTTTCACATTCCTGGCCTATTACTGATACCAAGCCAAGATGCTACCGTGTATATTCATGGTATTATCTCCCCCACCCACTTAGTGGGTATGTATGTGCTGGATGAGTATTTTTATACATAGTATTAACAATTTATTTACTCACTCTTGTAACAGAGGTTTTAAAAGGGAACTGAATACTTGAAGTCGATTTTTCTCTTTCTGAGGGGGACTCTAGAAACTGTTGGAGGATTGTTCAATCTCTAAATTGAATAAAATCTTGTCATCTGGCCACTGTATGTAATGTCAGATGCTGGGCATGATGCTTGGTTAAGGGTGGTCAGCACAAATCCTTGTGACGGTCCCTTGTAAAACAGGGGACCAAATCGCTTTCTGTAAATTGTGGTACTGATTTTTGGAACCCAGAGAGGTAAAATGTGCCATGAAAACCACAGAGATACTTAGAACTAGATGCTGATACAAAGTGGGCCACGTTATACTCACCCTGCCATGCCTCTGTAAGAGAGAAGAAAGTTTTTATTTTTCCTTTTTGTGGAACTTTTTTTTTTTTGTAATTTCCTTTAAAGCTTTAAACCTGGAAGTCTAGCAGTACAACTAGATCATGTAAAGATATAAAACTAACCAATAAGGATCTAAGTGATTGCACATTAATTTCTTTATTTTAAATGATCTTCTGCGTTCTGGCAAATGTTTTTCCATAGGATGAAGATGAGTTGGACTCTCACACCATGGTAAAGACCAACTCAGAGAGCGCTGGTACCATGAGAGCCACGAGTACGATGAGTGAAGGCGCCCAGACAATGATTGAGCACAACAGCACTATGTTGGAATCGGACCTGGGGACCATGGTAATAAATAGCGATGACGATGAAGAGGAAGATGGGACCATGAAACGTATGTTGTCAATCTGCTTTCTTCTAATAATGTAATAGGTTTCCTTGTGCTGCACAACAGTTTTATATCATCAGTGGCTTTTTAGTGTCAAGTTCTGTGGTTAAAACGGGGAGAGGGGTATTTGTGTCTCTAAGCACTCTCTATAGTTTGTGGAGAAAAAGGTGATTATAGTAGGAAATTCAAAGCAGAAGCCTGGTTTTGCTGCTTTGCTCCTTTCTCTGGAGGACTATCAAATTGGCCTTGTGTGAATTGTCCCTTTTACTGCTTATGTCTTGCTTTTTGTCTCTGGTCCCCCATTTGGACCAGTTCCTTGGAGCTGAACTGAAGTGATGTGATTGAGATGCTGCTGTTTCAATGTCAGTAGTCCTGGGAACACATCGTGACTCTCCATGGGCTTATCAATCAGGAATATATCTGGCTGCAAAATTGTTTTGTAAGTCATCATTAAGATCAATTAGCAGATTTGTACTTTATAAGTGACTTATTATTCAGACATTTGTTGGAATGTAATTCAATAATGCTTGATTTAAGTCAATGATCGAAAGATAGTTGAAACCTAGGTACAAAGTTCTAATTGACTTGATGGCCTGAGGGAGTATGTAACAGAGAAAAAAAAATTGTGAATGTTTTTATGTCTAAAATTATAACTTACACTGAAATATTCATAAATACAAATTTTTAAATACTTAACTTACATACTTATGTACTGATGTGGTC
>JAYRBT010000082.1:130426790-130464692 GCA_036023395.1 Myiotriccus ornatus | reverse complement strand
GATTAAAGGGTGGGCTCAGTTCCGCGCACACTGTAACTCACCTAAAAAATCCAATGCGCAGGCTGGAAGGTGTAAAGGCCTTCCCCGGTTCTTCGTTAGCGAAGACTGGCCATTATCTGAATTTGTCTGCTATGTTGCTGGAGACATTGCTTTTAAACTGCACTGTTATTTTCAATTTTTAATTGATTCCAGTAACAATCTGTAGCTAGAAAGGGAATTACCTTTTTACACCTTGATATTTGGCCATTATATTTCTTAATCCTATTCTTCTTTCTTGTCAAACAAGATTATATAATCTTTGGGACAGGGGGTTTTCTTCCCCTCCCTTCTTTCCTGAAGATGAGTGTCTAGAGCCCCATAACTAGAGCAAAGCCAAGCCAGCAAACTGGAGGTAGCCTGATGGGAAGTGATGGTTTCATCATTCAGCTGTCAGGCAGCAGGTTTGGTTTCAGCACTTACTTGCTAGAAGTTCTTGTATTTTGCATTAGGCACCCCTTATTGCATTTTTTTACATTAAAAACTAGAAATAATTCAAGAGCAGGACCTCCACATCTGTCAGCTAAAAGTAAATATAAGTTATGTCCACTGTAGCTGGTCCTTTGGTTCTGTGATTGTTGTGCTGTTGGCTGAAACAGGAGCAATAACAAGGGTCCTAAATAAATGTTAGTAGGAAGGGGCATAAAAATCTTGGCTCTTCCTGAGAGGCAGACACAGATTTTGTGCTGCTTTGTACTCGACAACGACTTTGGAGATTGTTTGCTTTTTCCGGTGTACCTTTATAGGCAAAGTAGGCACTTTCTAGATATTTGTGTGATTTGATTATAATAAATCAGAACAAGTAGCTTAGAAGTGCTCTTTGATACTTCTGAATAATAGAACATTGCAAGCAAGAAGCTTGGAGAAATAAAGTTAGTAAACTAGGGAAGAGGGATTTCATTTCCTTCCTAGAGACACAAAATATTTGTGACAAACTTTTTATTTAATTGCTGTTGTGTTTAGTTTCATGTTTTGTTTCCTTCTGCCTTTTGTTTCCCTGCTCAAGGACAAAATAAGAAACAATAATATGTTTTTATTTATAAGTACCCATGCTTAGAGGCCTCTGGGAGCCATGACAGAAAATAACTAAAACCATATTTTTTTCACAAATGGGGAATTGTGCCCAGATAAAATTGGGATTTGGAACAAAAAGAGGCCTATCATCCTATCCCAACATACATTATACCATCTACCAATAAAAACCATTTATGCCATCTTGCTCAGTACGCCCTGTGCATGCTCTGAACAGAGACCATGGGGTGTACCTGGAAGGAGGGAAGAAAATGCGGAACACGGAGAGACGGAAGGATAGAACTTAACTTTAGGAGGTTTAATGTGGAGTAGAAGAAAGAGTGAGAATGATGGAAGTATTTCTTCTTTTGTTCAGTTGCCTCGGTTGTACTTTTGTGTAGAAGCTTTTTCATGTGTCAGTGCAGAGACCAGTGTTCAGACCAGCTTTCCCACATTCCCTTTGTGTATTTTTGGCAAGGCTTAGTGTTAAGGCTTTCTGGTGCACCAAGAGTGCTTCCGATTGTTCTCTTTTCTCCTTTTCAGTAACATTTCCCCTGCTTCTCTTTTTTTCCCTGTTAAAGTTATATTTGCCATCTGCTTTGGGCTGGAAAGCAAGTTGTTTCTTAGTGCCATTTGGATTTATTCTGGGTTTCTAACTGTTGCTTCAGATTCGGTGAAGCTTCTAAATAGTTCATAGCTGGTAATGAATATATTAAAAAAAGAGGACAGTGAACTAAATGAGGTGTCATTTGACAGCTAGAGTGTAGAAAAGTGCTCAGGTTTTTGTATATACTTTTTTCCCTGTGAGATGTGAATGTTTTGGGTTTAGTGAGCATAATTCTCAAACACATTTTCCTTCTTATCAAACACAAGAATATAATCCTTGGGACAGCAAGTTTCTCTCCTCTCTCTCACCTTCCTTAGGTGACTGTCTTGAGCATCAGTAAGGGATTATGGGATTATGTGATGCTGCAAGCCAGTCTCGTCTGTGAGGTGGATGCTTAGATAGCTCTGGAGTAATGCTTCAAAACTCTTAGAAAGGCCTAAGTCCTACAGTTCTTTTTACAACTGAAAAGCAAAAGCTAGGGATATGTGTTTTATGACAACCTAGGACTTAAGTCCGGTAGGAATTCAGCAAGGAAATTTAATTATGGCCTGATTTTAGTGGGGCTGTAGCCTGGACATTGATGTTGCACTGATGTAGTTTTGTTCAAGCATTTTTACTATGCTCACAGTCAGATGGTTTTCTTGATGCCATATGGAGGGATACTAATGCTTTACTCCTCTATATGTGTATGTAAAGAGATGATAGATGTTTACAAGCCTATTTCACTCCTCAAACCTTCTCCTGTGATGGTAAAGTTGTTCATTTATACTGCTACTAGTAGTATATTTTAAAAAATGGGATTCTTTCTTTTTTTTAAATAATGATGTTAACAATTCTGCTTCCAGAGCTGTTGCAAAATGCTAGTTGAACATGGATTTTCTTTGTTTTGCTGAAAGCAGAAATAAAGTATAACTCATCTGGAATGGACTAATGGGTTTATAATAGTAATGTCATTGAACTTTTTTTTTCTTTTCTCCGGAAGCTGGAAAAATAGAACAAAAGTTATTAAACCCATTTTACAAGTCTTATTCTCAAGAAGCAAAGCAATGGTTTGTGCCGGAAACTTTTCCCCATGAAAAATTATTTAAACTTGAGTTCACAGTCCTTCAAAAAGTCTCTGAAGGCTTCAGCTGGTTGAATGTGGATTTTCTGTTTAAATGCCAGTTGCAGTTATTTCTGATAAATAGGTATATTACAAAACAAACAAACCAAAGGCTGAATGAAGCCTGAAATGCAATGAAGGCTTGGGTGTATGAGTCAGTGTGATATGAAAACTGTGAACTCAGTAACCACTTTGTTACACAGCTCTCTGTAGTCAAACATTTCTTAGATCCATCCTTTGGTAGATTGCCAAATGCTCTGGTCTAAGGAATTGAGGATCCAGTTTCTTCTGATGATTCCATGTGGTTGTGAGTAAGCTGACCTCTCATCCTCTGAGAGAATTATTGTCTAATTGGCATGTGTTAGCAGCAGAACTTGTTCACTCATAAAACACAGTCACAATTTTCTGCTTAAAATTTGGATGAAGGAGGTGGCTGTGGCAGCTTTTACATGGTCATTCACTGTTAAGTGCATTTGACTGGAGATTGAGGTCAAAATTCTAGGCTCCTGTCTCCCATTTCCAAGGAGAATTACTGCTACTCTGTTGTAGGCCAACTTGCTTGGTGAGAGAGGAATGGTAGGAATGTACAGAATAAAAAGCCAGAGTAGTATATGATGAGTAGCCATGGTAGCCTTTGTAGAAGGGGGGAGAGTAGGTAGGTAGGTAGTAGGTCCAAAGGCTAAAGGCTGATTGCTATGCAGCTTCTGACTCTAATAGTGACAAAATAGTATATTTTGAGGGAATAAAAATAGTGACTAAATGTTCACAGAAGCACTTCACATGGGAGAGCCTGATCCCTAAGTTCAGTGAAGAGGCAGCAGCTGGAAACGTTCCTCAGTTGAGTGGTGAATGGAGATCCCCAGGATGGGGAAAGTTGTGGAAACTCATGACTTTTGGCAAAGGGAAGAAAGCTTTCCTCTGTAGATATGCAGCTGCAGAAGAGGTCCAGTGCCGTGGTAGTAACAGAATGAGAGAAAGATTTAGAGATTTCCCATAGGAAGTAAAGCCCCCTCTCCAAAATGCCAAACAAACAAAGTATCACCACCTGTGCCCTCCCAGGAAATTGTAGTGGGAGACTTCTGTCTGTAGGAGATGGACACCCTCATCATTGATGACACCCTCAACCTTACTTGCTAACTAGCAGCAGAACTTTTCAACTGGTTTAAAATCAATTTAATACTAATATAAAACTTTCATGTGGGAAATACATCACTAAAACAATATTTTTTCTTTATGGGGACATGAATTGAATTTTATCAAAACATGCATTGGAATGGCATGTATATTCCTCCTTATTTTGAAATGTGTGTTCAGAATTATTTATTTTAATTGTGATATGTTTTTGAAACAGTGTAATAGAGTTGGTGTTGTGTTATGCTGTTGCCTCATTCATTTTATTGAGCGTACTTTTTGGAAGAAACTTGCTTACATAATTATTTGGGGACATCACTATTGACTGTGTTCCTATCAGGAGTATTGCTGAGGTACAATGTGTATTTTCAGCATCCATGGTGTTCTCTGTGTTCCAGCAATTTCTGACCACTGTTTTCTTATGGTTTTCTTCCCAAAGCCATCTTGAAGTCCTGCAGTAGGTGTGTAGGGATGATAAGAGACAGATATTCTGAAACACTGAAACTGGGACGAACATATTTAGACATGATCTTCTACAACTTTGTCATGAGGGGAGGAGGAGGGGCAGGCACTGATCTCTTCTCTGTGGTGCCCAGTGATGGAACTGGAGGGAATGACCTGAAGTTGTGTCAGGGGAGGTTTAGGTTCAATATTAGCAAAAGGTTCTTCCCCCAGAGGGTGGTTGGGCGCTGGAACAGGCTCCCCAGGGAAGTGCTCACTGCACCAAGGCTGACAGAGTTCGAGAAGTGTCTGGACAACACTCTTAGGCACATGGTGTCTCTCTTGGGGATGGTCCTATGCAGGGCCAGGAGTTGGACTTGATGATCCTTGTGGGTCCCTTCCAGCTCGGCATATTCTGTAATTCTGTGATTGCTTGTTGATAGTAAAGAATAATTAGATGGGCTGAAAAATCCAAATCCTCCTAGAATGGAACAGGCTATTGCACAATACATTTTTAGTGCAAGTGTGGAGTGATACTGAGTGTGCTGCAGATATTTTGTGGCAAATATATAGCTTGTATAAAAAGTAACTTACGGATAGATGAGTGAATTAAGAGTTCTTAAAGGAATCTTTATGTATTGTACTTCTAATTTTAATGGTTCTTGTAAGACAGTTGAGAAAATGACATTACTCTGTTCATGAAAGTTAGAAAAAGTACTTTCAGACGAAAATGATCTTCTAATGACCTTACAGTTTGCAAAGAGAAGTACAACCTACTTCAGTTTGCTCTGCCATAAAGAGACTGAGTTTCTATAAAGTAAATATAAAAGAGATAGGAGCCTTTACACTTTAAAGTAGTGTCAACCTATCCCATTTCCCATTAAATGCTAACTCAACTTGTTAATGTTAGGTTAGCTAGAGATCTAAAAAGTGTCTCCTTTTAAATTTGATTATTTATAAAAGTAAAATAAAACTTTGCAAATAAATCTTTAACTGAATACTTTATATTTTTTTTTTACGTTGGAGAAAAAACCCCACACAAACCTTGAAATACCTCTGGTCCTGTTGCTTTGCAGTCATATTTCTGGTTTTGTGTGAGAGTTCTTGTATTTGCAGTGAAGGTAAGCAGCTCTTGTTCTTTTAAATGTGTTAACTAACTGTATGCTAAATTGAAATCAGAAGCAAGTTCTAAATTCTTATTTAACAAAACAAATAAAACAAGTAATCAAAGTGTAAAATAAATCCGTTTTTCTTATTTTGGAGTCATTTTGGTCCTGTTGACCCACTTTCCATAATATGCATTTGATAGGAAGGAATTTGTAGGGGTTGGTTTATTTTATGTATGTAGGCAGTCTTCTATTACTTGTCTAAGGGAGATATTCAAAAATAGTTTTAAATCGTAAGAGCAGTGCTTGGAAAATCTTCAGTGTTTTCTGTTACAGGAGAGGAGGGAGACTGTCTTACCTGTAACGTGCCAACATTTTGGTACTTGCAGTTTTGAACTGAGACACTGGTAATCTTTTTGTTTATAAGTATGTCTCAGGGATGGAATGTAAGTACAGCCATCTCAGCAGGAGAGAAAAATTGATTGTGAAAGGCTAGCAATGTGGTGTCCTATCTTTTTGGTAAAAATAGTTTCAGGGAGTTTGGGCAGTAATGAGAAGTTTGTATTAAGAAAATGCATTGTATTTCTGTTTTTAATTCCACCTCCTTCATACTACTACTTTCTCTTGGATCTATTTCCTAAATGTGTGCTTTTCTAACATTTAGATTTTTCCATTTTTCTTAACCCTCTACTGAGCTCTCAGGAGACCTCACCCATAATACTCTGTTCAACCCTGGGACCCCCCAAAAAAGACAGGTATGGACTTGTTGGAACAAATCCAGGGGAGGACCATGAAAATGATTAGAGTGATGGAGCACCTCTGATATGAAAACTGGCTGAGAGAGTTGGGGTGGTTCAACCTGGAGAAGAGAATGCTCTGGAGAGTTCTTACAGCACCTTGCAGTACCTAAAAGGAGCCTGCCTACAAGAGAGCTGGAGAAGAACATTTGACAATGGTCTCTAGTGAGAGTGATGGCTTTAAACTGAAAGAGGGCAGGTTTAGATTAGATACTGGGAAGAAATTTTTTGTTGTGGGGGTGGTGCGATGCTGGAACAGGTTACCCAGAGAAGCTGTGGATGCCCCAGCCCTGGAAGTGTTTAGGGCTGGTTTGGATTGGACTTTAAGCACCTGTTCTAGCAGAAGGTTTCCCTGCCCATGACAGGGAGGTTGGAATTAGATAGTTTCTAAAGGCCCCCTTCAACCCAAACCGTTCTATGACTCAGTGATTTTTGCCCTTTAGTGCTTATTTCTGTAGTTACTTGGCATTCCCGCTGCTTACTTCTCATCCTTTCCTCAGTCACAGACTCAAGAGGTCAAGAAACCTCCTTCAGGTGATCTTGCATTCAGTGGGGGCAAACTTGGGAGATTCTGAAGAAGAAGCATCTTCTGTGTGGTCTGTTAAATTCAACTTGAAGTTTAGTTCACTGAATTGTTATGGGCATGGTTGTTATTAATTAAAAGATAGTGAGTAGTGATAACTAGGAACTGGGATTAGAAACAATATTTGAGAAGGACATGGCAAAAACTGAGAGAAAAATTAGCTAAAAATGAGTGGAGGAGAAGGTGTGTATGGAAACATGGCAGATTGAATGAAGGAACTGTTGTGTGGTTGAAGAAATGCAGCTGGAATCAAATGCAGTAAGGCCTAGAGTGAGGCAGTAGAAGAACATATCAAAACAAGCCAGAAGAAATCCTACTAGAACAGAAAAATATGGGAAAAACCAAAAGAAAAGAAGCAGTAAAGATGAAATCTTTGCCTCTATGAAGAATAGTGTCACCAGTAGGACCAGGACAGTGATTGTTCCCCTGTTTCTGACACTGGTGAGACCGCACCTCGAGTCCTCTGCCCTGTTCTGAGACCGTCACTACAGGAGGGACATTGAGGTGCTGGAGTGAGTCCAGAGGAGGGCGACAGAGCTGGGGAAGGTTCTGGAGCACAAGTTCTATGAGGAGCAGCTGAGGGAGCTGGGAATGTTTTGCCTGGAGAAAAGGAGACTCAGGGTGACCTTATCACTCTCTACAGCTACTGGAAAGGAAGTTTTAGCCTGGTGGAGGTTGGTTTCTTCTGCCATGTGTCAAGTAAAGGGATGAGAGGAAACGGCCTCAAATTGCACCAGTGCAGATTCAGATTAGATATTACAATTATTTTTTTTTTTTACTGAAAGAGTGATTAGGCGTTGGAATAAGCCGCCCAGGGAGGTGGTGGAGCCAGCATATCTGGGAGTGTTTAAGAGGTGTCTGTGTGTGGCACTTGGGGATATGGTTTTGTGGTTATAATGGTGGTGCTTGGTCAAGAGTTGGACTAGATGATCTTGAAGGTCTATTGCAATCTTGATGATTCTGTGAAAAGATGGCAGTACAAAAACAAACATTAATGAAAAGAAAGTAATGCAGCAGAATTGAAATGAAAAAATCATTAAACAAAGAGACTGGGAAGAGATGATGAAATAAGAGGTGGAAGGGGGGAAAAACCCCACTTAATGAATGAATAAAAACAAGTGTAAAGCCAGGTAAGGGGATTAGCAAGTTCTAGTGATCCTATTAAACACAAGCTCAAAAGGTATTTCTCATGGTTCACCTTTTCACTTGTTAAAACAAGTAGATCAAATAAAAAATTATTATGCTTAAAATTTTAAAGTATAGTTTTATCTGTTTTTTGGTGTTAGATTCCCCCCTGCCATAGTTATTTATATCTTTCATCCTGTTTAATGTTTTATTTGTGAAAATGTATTTCATATTTCTCTATGTAGAATGTGTTATGCTGTAAGCAAGTCAGTGGAAGCTATAAGCTTTTCATGTGTCAATGCTATGCAGAATATGGTCTGTGAGGGGACAATTATGTTTATTTATTGGGCTCTTTAGTAATTAATTTGCTTTGAAATCTCACAAATTAAACCAAATTTCAGTCATTTAGGATTGAAGATAATATATTTTTTTTACTTTTAATACCATGAAAAGAATAATAGAACAGGAGTTCATGCTGATCTTTGTCTGCTCTGTAAAGCCTTTGTAGCTATGTGGATGGTGATGAAAATCCCCCAGGGTTTCCAGATCATGGAGACAGGGTGCTTTGCAACCATCTGTAGAGTAGGACCCCATAATTTTCCGAGAACCTTCATTGGCAATGAATTTAATTAAGCAGCGTCTAGACATGATTTGTGTGGTTGTTTTTTGAAGTTCTTTTTCTAAATAATTTTTAAATCACACCTTTGGTGAAACTCTGTTCCTTTCCTTAAAGTGCCTGTGGACTAGGCCTTGAAGACAAGGACATTCCAAAGGGATGCTTAGCACCTTGTGTTATTTAGTCTCTATAACAACAAATAGATATTGCATGAAGTAACTTCTAATATTATTTGTGTATGCAACTCTGAAAGGTCTTGAACGTTTCTCCACGTTGTATCTTGCTACAAAAATATCATTCTTCGGCTATGAGCTTTTATGCCAAAGATCCTCAGGGGACAAACAGAGGCTTGCATCACATGCAGATGACTGTATTAGTTGCTACAAAATCCAAGAAAATTAATAAGTGAAGCTTATTTTATAATGCATTAAATGTTTAAATAGTCTTTACTTTTTCTTTCAACTAAGGAAATGCTACTTCACCGCAAGTTCAAAGACCTTCTTTCATGGACTACTTTGATAAACAAGATTCCAAGAACAAAAGCCCTGAAAACTGTAATCAGAACATGCATGAACCTTACCACATATCTAAAAACGTTTTCCCTGATAACTGGAAGGTCCCTCAAGATGGAGACTTTGATTTCGTAAGTACATTTTTATTGTTTAATTTCTTGCATGCTCTTTATTTTACTTATGTCAGAAATATTTAATTCCTTTCTGTAACTATGTTAATACAAGTAACAGTATAAGTAAACTTCCCAGAATACTGTCCAATTATCTAATCTTAATGCCTCGTCGTGATTGTTGAAATAAGTACATTTAATTAACACAGGATGTCTTTAATAGGGAATGGCATGTGACGTTATACTACTTTGTAACTACTCTTTTTTGTTAAAGTGTTTTTGGTTCCTTAAAATTTATGTGCTATAAGAACTTTTAAAATTGACTCAGTTGTTTGAAAAAAAACAAAATTGCCACAGACATGGAATATTGCTGTCATGTTTGCTGCATAACTCAGTACAATGATAAGCATTTTAAACTGGGTTGGAGCCATTTAATCAATCTCCTTGGAGATGTTTAAGATCACCTACTGTTTTGCACAAGTCATCTTCTTGGTACTATTCCAATAGCACACATCTCTCTACACAGAATTATTCTATCTAACGCCAGTCTGTCTATTTTAGGGTGGGGTTTTCCCCCCTCCAAAATATGTGTAGTTTATTTCTTTTTGTCGATGTTGGACATTATAACGGGCAAAAGAAAATGTTTCAGAGTTATAAGTTGCACTTGAAATGAAATAGTTACTGATTAGAGACTTGTAGGTAGTTACACCTGGTTTTCACCTTTGTTCATTTCGGTGAAAGAATTTAGTTTATCCGTTGTGGATGAAAAGTTCTTAATTATAGTGCGGTAGCTAAATATGATCACATGACACCTTTTCAAAAGCACACTTGGGATTTGGAGAGAAATGTGTTTAATTTTAGGTGACAGCTGTAGGTGTGGAATTTTTTTCTGAGTTTTCACTTACTTCATTTCTACTTAAAGCTGACTCTTAAGTTTAAACTATTGGAGTAAAGCCAGTTAAATAACACAGTACAAGCTGTTGCTGCTGGAAGTTTTTTATTTAGTTGAATTTTGTTTTGGGTGGAGTTTTTTTAGGCTTTTCCTGATAATTGACTGACAAAAGAGTTGCACTATTCATTGGAAAATAACTGGCCATTATTTCAGTGGGGTTATTACAGTGCCAAAAAAAATTGCCTTTAGAACAACTTAAAATTCATCCTATCTTTTCCAGTACTTGTGAAGAAATGCAGGCAAAAATGATTCTTTTTGTAAATGCTAAGATGCAGATTCTGTAAGTGCTTGTTCATGAATATTTCACACGAGGATAATCATGTGGAACTTGTTGACATTGCTTCTACATATGAAGTTGCCTTCTTGAAATACGAATTTGTCCTAGAACCAAACCTGAGGAGTTCTTACCTTCAGACACTTAACTGCTCTCTCTAGGCAAACCTTGCTAGTGATAGACTTAGACTGGCCACTCATAGACTTCAAAATCCTAGAATGGTTTGGGTTGAAAGGGTCCTTTAGAGGTTGTCTAGTCCAGCTTCCCTGCTGTGGGCAGGGACATCTTGCACTAGTTGCTCAAAGCTGTAACCTTGAAAACTTCCAATGAAGGGGCAACCACAACTTGTCTGGGCAACCTATTCCAGTGTCTGATGGAAGTTATGTGATGTGCAGTTCATCCTTGGCCTCCTGAAAAGACAGTGTTGTAAGGCTTTTTGCTACAAAATTGTTCTGCTTGAAAACCAAATAGGGTTTTTTAAAAATTGAATTGCTATTTGCATGGACAGTGTATGTGTGTGTATGTGTGGGATGGTATTTTGTTTTAAATATGATGAAAGCCAAATACTTCCATAGATAATCCAGCCTAAGAAAGAGTCTAGGAAGACTCTTCAGTAGTGGATGTACTGCTTCAGAGCAGTCCACTCAAAACTACGTCTCTCTGAATCTATCTGGTACCAGGTGATTTCACACGGGATGTGGATTTTAACAGCCTGCTGATTTGAACCATAGGCAATTATTATTTATTTATATATGTATATTCTAGAAGCACTTCTATTTATAGTTTAGACAGCAAGTGACAGTATTGGCAAGTGGCCTGCAAGAGACTTTCTGAAAGGATAAATCAGTGGGCAGCATGCATAATATATTGTCTGCTCTTTGTGAGATCAACATGAATGTTTTCAGTTGCTGACATAAAGTCTTTAAATAATTCATGAAAGGAATAAATAACGGAGACTTTTGTACTAAATAATTCTATTCTGTTTCATTTGGAATTAGCCTTAATGGGATCTAAAAAGGGATCCTAGCAGTAAATGATGACAGTCATAATTTTATTTAAAGAAGGAACTAAAATATAAATTATCAAAATGCAACTTAATGCCAGTATATGCCAATAGTACTCCAACTTCGTGTAGAAGAGATGGGATGCTCTGTAAATCAGAGTTTGCCAAACTCCTTTGTTGAATGATACTGTTATTCTTTCATACCCTCATAAGCCAAACACATCATAACAGTGCTGTCAGCCAGTGAGCACTTCACTTGTGAGCCAGGGTGAATGACAGTGCCATGCTAAGAAGAGATATTCAAGTGTATTGACTGAAAGACTTAAAGTGTATGTGTCTGTTAAAGCATGAACTAGAGAAGCAGAAATGCCATTGAGGTGGAGAGAGAAGGGAAAGGGAAGAAAATCCCAACTTTATAAATCCCTGCAACTAATCAGTTTGCTTTTTTCTGTGTATTATGAGGTGAAACCTGCAGAATTAGAAGCTAATTCTTGTGTCCAAGGGGTATATTTGCTTTAGGTCACAGTGATATTTTATCCTATTCTTAGTCTATCTTACTGTTTGATAAAACAGTTACTGTTTGATAAAATACAGTTATTTTATTTGTTTAAATGTACAAATACATGTAATGCAAATATAGCAGTTAGTCTTACACACTTGCTGATGTTTTTAGATAATGTAAATAAATGATACAGGAAACTTTTCTTATAATGTGGATAAATGAATATATAAAATAATGTAAATGAATTTAGCGCAAGATCTGGTTTGAAAGTTGTTGTGTGAGCGTAGTTTTCTGCCCTGACATAAATGTTCTAAAAACTCCTTGCCAATGAAAATAGAACTAGAAGACTTTCTCAAGAAAATAAGATGCTTTAGTCAGCAATCTGAGCCTTAAACAAAAAGTAATTTTAGCAGCATTTTTTTTTTTAAGTACGTATTTATGCTTTGTTTTTTCACTATTGAAGTACATCTGTTTTGCAATTCAAAAGCTGATCTTATTTTTCACTGATGCCATATGGGAGTTTGAGATCCATCTCGGACTGTTGGTCCTGTGGGCCTTCAGTTCCGTGATCAGTCTGTGCTGGTTTTTGATGGCGTGTTCCATGAATCGATAAGAAAAAATTGCTGCCGCAGATCTTCAAGTTTTATATTGTATTGCATCAGGTATATTGCAAATAACTTTTAACTAGACTTAATTCTGATACTGTATACTCACCTTGAATATTACATTATTCTAAATTTACCCTGTTCTGCATGCTTCAGGACTTAAGGTGCTGTTTTTTATGCATAAGAAGTGTTTGGAGTTTTTATACTACATTTCTTCTTTCTTTCTAAAAAGAAACCACCACCAAACAAACAAAAGCATTCAACCCCAAACACTTAGGAATGTTGTCTTTTCTGAGACTATATGTAGAGCTGCTGGTTTTAATCTTTGTTTTCAGTTATTTTGTTGTCTGGTTCTGACATCTCATGATAAATTTTCAAAACCAAAAGTATGGATCTTTGATATTATTGAATCTTAGGGAAATGTGTTTCTGGGGAAGTACTTGTAAATATTTTGGGGTTTTTTTTTGCACGTCAGACTTTCAAATGGAGTGTTGAAGCTCTGATTTGATATATACCTTTTTCAGAAAATCCAAGTTAGTGTTTATTCGAACTTCAGCTTTTATAATTGTTACAGTGTATTTCACACTCAAGGACCATTGTGAATTTTTGTTTTCAATGAATTCTATCCGTCTATAGGCTGTTCTCTTACAGATTTTAATTATTGCAGCAGATGGAAAAATTAAGGCAGTGTTTTCAATCCTAATTCTGTCAGTTTTACTTGGGGTTAACTGGTGTTTCATTCACGGCAGACCTCTATGCTGGTAAGTGTAATGAACAAGATACTGCTCAGTGTGAGTAAAAGTGGCACAGTGTCACTGAATAAGTAAAATGCAGTAGAGCTCTGTAGTGTATGGGTATGAGATTCCTGGAAGTGTTAAACATAGATGGTATAATCAGCTTTTCATGATGAGGCTTAACTCTTTAGTGGGCCAACTTTTAGTCGTAGCTAAGAAGTCAGCAGTTTGGATCAGAGTGGTGAATTAGAACAAATGATGTGCTTGTTTTGCCCATCTGACTGACCAGTCCTTTTAAGAAGAGTTGTTTTTTATAGATATTATGTATTCATTTGACTGTGTTACTGTTGTGATAGCTTTGTTCTTTCTATGGGGAATGTTTCACATTAGATAAGTATGTGCTGGAGAGAGCAAGGTGGTGTTCAAACAGCTTGCTCAAATTTTTTATAGTCTTTCACAGTTGAAGATTCTGTGATACATCGTGATACATTTATCACAAATTTATGGGCATTATAAAAATTATTTTTCACCAAAAAAGGTGCACTTTTAATAAGCAAGAAGTGCTCAACATTTTTATTATATGAGGATACCCAGATAAGTCTTAGTTTCTAGATTGGTGTGTATGTGCTGTCAAATAACCTGCTGCTTACATTTTTGCTGTATCGTGACATTTTAGATCTCATTAAGATGTAAAATTGCTCTGTAAGTCCTTCTGCCCCTTAGTAATGTATGTCAGTGTGGGACATGATATTAAAAAAGGCTTTACATGAGCTGCAGTGAAGTGATAGCTAATTGATGATAACCTGTGAATTAACGAGTCGGAATGAGTTGCTAAACTTCATTTACACTGATTGTATACATTATTTAATTTTAAATGAGTCATGTACTTTTTGCTATGAAATGATAAAATGTAAAAAGGCAAATTTATTTATTATAGCAATGCTAGGGTAATGATTTCTGTCTCTAGCAGAATTATTTCCAAACAGGAATGGTATCCAGATTGTTAAATATTAAACAGTGAACATGTAGATCATGTTTTGCAATAACTGCAGTATCATGTTTAAGTAGATGCATTTTGGGTGACTTAAAGATTCTGGAATAGCAACAAAAAATTACAAAGCCATCTGTTACCCTAGGCAGAATATTTCCCTGGGTTTCAAAAGGAACAAATACATAAGAATATAATAATTGTGAAATAATAGTATTGCAGATATGCAGCACTTCAATTAACATTTATAAATGTATAATGTGACAATTTGGTAAAAAAGTAAATACCATAAAATGACTGAAGACCATCTAGAATTTAATTAAAACTGCACTAATAAAGCTAGGCTGAGTTAGCTTCATTGCAAATATGTCTGGGTCCAAAACCTTGGCTGGGTTTATTCCAATTTTATTTAAGCGGCGGGTGAGTTTGCTTGGACAAGTCTTCTTTTAATTAATGGGAATGAACGTATTTCATCTATTTTCAATCGTTTCTGCTTCTCTAAGTAATTTTAAAAGTTCAAATGAAGTATTAACATAATTTCATTTTTCTTTGGTTTTAATTAGTTGCTTGAATATCATGAAGCATTTCCAGATGCTGCCAGGAAAACGTGTTCTTAACTAAGCAAACACAAAACTTAGGTTTCTGGGTTTGCCTAAGCACGTGTATTATTGGTGTTGACAGTTTCCATGCAGAATTTCATTCATTTCAGTTCCAACACAGCAAAAAGGGGAGAGACTGTAAATGCATATAATGAGGATAATATGCTCTATCTAGGTCATTTTTTGAGGGCAGTGTGAACCTCAGCAGTGGAGATTTTCTGTACCTTTCATAATAGGTGGCTGTTACAGAATTTCTTGTGTGTTATTTTTTTTAAAAAAAAAAAGGTGTGTTGGTAATTCAGTGGGAGAGATATTCATATTAGGAGTCCACAGTGGATGGTTTGTAGGTTGTGGCCCTGGTTTGTTATTCTTATCATGCAGCTGTTCAGGCAGGCAGTAGGGAAAGTTGTTGCAGCCTGATATGTAAAGTGTAGTATTGGTTGCTGGGCTTTCCCCCCCAAGTCTAGGCAAAGAGAAAAGACCTATTACACTTTTTTTTTTTTAAGCTGTGTAAGTCAAATACTGACTGATTTAACTAAATCTTGTTTATACATTCTGATCACAAAAGGAGAATTATTTTTTGTGCTGAGAGAGGGGGAATACAATACCTGAGCAGAGTGTTTCTTCAACTGGTATTGAATATAGGATCCTTTCTCTTTGAGTATGTCCCTTTTTCTGTTAGTGTATGAGTAAATAAGTAATTTTTTAGGCTGTAAAGAGAATCAATCCTTCCTGTTTATCTTAAATTGTAGAACTATTATAAAGCTGTTTCTCTGATCACTGAGTCATTCATCCCGAAGTGCCACAGCTCTACTTGGGCAGTTTTGGAAGGTGAATTGTGCCATCTGGCAAAGATCAGATGAATTTTTGTATCTTAAAAGAGCACAGAAGACACCTTTCTAGACCAAAAAGCTTTTCACATTTTACATGTTAAAAACAGAATTAAAGGTTTTTACTTACTGACATACTCTGAAGACAAGGCAAGAACTCAGGCTTGAATTACAACAATTTATTTGAAGTTAGATAGTAAGAGGAACAGATAACAACATAAACAGCAGATTGCCTCAGAGGGTCACAGAAGTTGCCAGTATTGTAAGTGTTGAAGACCTGGTTAGATAAACACATAAGGAATTGTTTTGATGGATTTAATCCCACTTGGAGCAGAGGATTGTTGTAGGTGACCTTCTCCAGTAAATGTTTCCGATGGCCTTATTTTCTATGGCCTTTTAAGCTACTGCTGATACCTGATGTTTGTAATCATAAGAGATGTTGAGAACAATTAGGTCTTAAAAATCATCGAGCTCTCAGAAATAGTGACATACTTAATTTGTTTATTAGGAGCATCAGTATTTTGGAGAAGCTAGACCTTGAGTAACCTTGACAGTTTTCGCAATTAGCAGTCAACTATTATTTCCAAACATGAGTCTGCCTCTCAAAAATTCCAGCCAAGATTTAGTCAGTAGAACTTAGCTATGTTTTCTGTCCCAAAAGTTTAAAATATTCCTGCCATCTTATTTTATCACGTCAAATAGTTTCAATATGCAATGTTTTTTTAAATTATAAAATAGTTTCTAGTGAGAAAACGCTTTGAAACTTATTTTTCAGTGATCTTTCTAAGTGTAGAATCAAACTTCTTCACACCAAAGAATTTAAATGCTTGCATCATCTAATGCCCTTTTTTTTTCCTCATTAGCTCGAATGGAGAAGACTGAAGCATAGTTCTAGTGTATGTATTCACTTAAACAACAAGTCTGTAATTTGTGCGTAGTTTAAGGAGAACAAAGGAAAGAAATGAGTGAAGCTGATGAGCTGGCATAGTCCTGCTGGTTTAAAGCAGCATCTTGTTACCTTAGTAACCAGTTGTCTGTACTAATATACCTCCTTAGGATCGTTGTGTAATAGCTCAGTAATGTGTATAGCCTAGAAAGAGCTTTGAAACACTTGGAAAAAAGCAGTGGACAAGTTTTAGATGTTCCTTTTTTGTCCCTCAAACCAATTCAGTTTCAGGTCTGTTTTCTGTTTTCTCTTAAAAAAAAAAGAAAAAAAAAGAGGGAGGATATTTAATCCGAAGAGTCTCCATGTTCCATGAATCACTGTTAATGTCAAGACAGTGTACCACACCTTTGTGTGTAATGTCTGACCCCCAGACTGAGTGCTCACACCAAGGGATGCGAGTTCCACTTCAGGGTTTCAGCAAAATTCTTTGAAATCATCTCTATGAAAATATCATGCAAATCTACCACCAGGAAAATCTGTTCTCCTACTCTTTGCTGTGATGATTAATGCTAATGAAAAGGAGTAAAAATAAAACTTGCCTGAGGAGAGTGGGTGACTGGAATTTTTCAAGATTGGTTTAAGTTAATTTTTGTATCTTCTTAGTTTCAAGTAGGATTTCCTCATCTTGTGGTTTGGTAGAGAACATGGGATGTTTTTTTCAGTTTAGGATTCTTTTACACCCTTTTTTTTAATTGGACTTTTATAACCTCCTTTTTTTTTATTGGACTCAAGTGTCTGATAGGATTCTAGCAATTTACAGAAAAAATAATTTGGATGAGTTCAGTGTCTGTGTGGCTCTGAATAATCGCAAAGCTTGTATTAGATTTCTGTGCCTCGTCTTTTGATTGTCAGCCAGTGAGTACCATGTGTCGACTATATATTAAGCGTAGATGTTAACAATATTTCATAAACAAAATACTGGAAATTAAATGGCTGACAATACTATTGAGCTTTATGAAGAATGGGAAAAAATCACTCTGGCTTTTGTTTCCAAATATCTTGTAGAATGGGAAGAAAGAGATTTCTACGTTCAGGCATGGAAGTCAAACAGAGGGTTCTTAATACTTGAAGTTCTTTGTTATTTTGAATTCATATCTTCAGATATCTGATTATATTGGACTTAGTAAACATATACCAAAACCAGGGATTGCCCAGAAAATTATGATTTACATGTAAGTTTTATTTTCTTACAAGTAGCATAATTTCAAACATAAAGGGAAACTCCTATGAAACTTGAAGGCAGAATCTATGTTTCTATAAGAGTAGACTTATTACTCCCATTTACTTGTATTATAGTAGTGTGTGAAATGTACGCCTGGAAATTATCCGAATGTCATTCTTTTACATTAGAAGTCTGACTGTGAATGCCTTATAACTCACATTTACTTTTGTTTATTGGGAGTTGTAGCATTGCTATGCACTAATCATTTGATTTTTGGTGAAAAAGGTAAGATGTGTGCAGTGTAAATCTGCAATCTGACTGTTTGTAGACTTTTTTCTTTTTTTTTTTTTGTTGTTATATGTGCCTCGTAGACAGCACCAGTACCTAAAAAGGTAAAAAAACCCATGTAAAATCACCCAGGATGTGGAGGGCAAACACACACAAAACCCCCCAAAAAATCAATTTGACAAGCTTTTATATCTCCTTTATATTTTTATATGAGTAACAATTTAAAATTAAAGCTATATTTAAAAATAAAGCCCAGTACATACAGCTGAAGCTTTTGACAAACACTTTATAGAAGACTTAATCTCATACTTGTTAAGGTCAGTGGGAAAACTGATGTCAGTGTTAAGTTTTGCTGTTCAAACCATTAAAGACACACTTTCAATTGTGTCTAAATGTAAAACTGCATTTAGATTTAGGGTTAGAAATTTCTCAAACTTAGACTGTTTCTCTCATCGTTGCTTAGTTTAGAGCAAGTGCATCTAATTACCAAGAAGGAAACACTTGAAAAATTAACTCTAGCATCTGCTTAATGATTATAGTATTGCTGACATTTGCGTTTGATATAAGAAGTTGTACAGATATAAGAATACTCATCAGAAAATCCAGTTTCTTAACGTAAATAAGATGTTCCAGGACAAAATTGCTCAATAGCAAAGCATTAAAGGTACAGTAAAATGGTGATAGCTATTTCAAGAAGCTGAGAACCCTGGCTGCATTTACATGACAATTTATAGTGTGGCATAGTGAGAAGTAAAAGAAGTTAACTTAAATAATTTTGAAGAATTTAACTTACTTTACTTTGCATTGCACAGACAAGGGTCTTGGGCAAGGTTATGTCTGCAGCTGAGAAGCAGGAACTTAGCAAACTGTGCTACTTTGGGTGCATGATGCTGTGTGAGAGTGCTGTAGTGCTTGTAGATGTGAATTAGGTGGAACTTTCTAAAAACATGTTTGAATTTTTTTCCCTCATGGTGTCACTACAACCCAGTATATGTCATTTTTTTATATTTGACTATTATTCTTTCAAGTAAGAATAGAGGAAAAAGTGTACAACAAAGACACAGATCAAACCTTCACATTACACCAAAAAGTTATCTAGATGCAAAGTTCTCTTAGTAAAAGTAAGCTGTCCCAAAATGACTGTTTTATTTTGTTGCGTTCTCTTTGAAGATCATGCTTTTTGGCATAGGGAATTCATTGAAGAAGTGTGTGAATGGAAAAGGAGGCTTTTTTACTGGGAACTCGTTTGGCATTGTTCTCACTGGAGCCTAGAGACGGTGCTTATTTTTTTTTAAGGTCGTGGTTCAAGTGCAACTTGGGTTACTTTAAGATTGCCATTAATTATAGTTACGTGTTCTAAATGCCATCCACACACAAGAAGAATGTGTACTCTACAGAGGTGGATAACCACCTCAAGTTGAGAAGTATTATCCTCATAATGTTCATATAGAGAGAAATGTGGTGTTTCCATGGTGCTTGTGTGTGTGTAGGATGGAATCGGTTTTTTGTTTTGCTTTTACAAAGTTGTAAATTTCATTGCTATTTTTGTCTTTCCAGAGTTGCCATTAACTATTAGAATACAACTGTGAGGCAAGATAAAGAGACAATTGTGAGTAAGCTAGCATTCAGGCAGGTTCAGTTAAAGTAACAAAGACATTAAATTAAAAAATAAAACCAATGCTTGTCCTTTGGGATTTTGTTTGTGACCTATGATTGGGCAAGATGTGAGCACCTGTGTGCAGTCGACCTTTAATACTACTGTTGTAGGAACAGAGAAAGAATTGGCAGAAGTTACTTGGTGTGTACATGCTCACCTGTTCCAGTTGTTGTCTCAAGCTGGTTAACTTCCTTGTCGTGGGCTTTAAAGACCTGGTTTACAATGGTTGTTTTTCCTTACATAAATCTTTTGAATGATACTGTAACACAGAGCCTTTTGGAGTAATGAAGTTATGGCCAAATAATGCACTTTTGACTTACGCTCAGCAGTTATCAGGATTTAACTCCAGATTTTTGCAATGCCTTTTTATTTAAAAAACAAAACTAAAAATCTTAAGCCCCAGAGAGTTTTCACAGTAAATAATATTTGAGGAGAAAAAGAGATGGAAAAGAGCTGATCCCTCTGAAGGGAATTTCTGAAGGATTTGGGGTAAAAGAGTGGTAGGTGGAGGGAGGCCAAACTCCATGTTACTTAAGCATCCCTGTGGCCTGTGAAACTCAAGAGCCTTGTTTTCTTCTCTCTGCTGGCTGATGACTCTATGGCAACAGCCCAGTGGTCGTCTCAGAGGTGGACTTATTCAAAACTACAGGGGAAAACAGTGACATTGGAAACAGTGATTAGTTTGAAACTACCTGACCTGTTTTTCCGTGTTTTAAAGAGCTGTTGCTATGGCAACAGCAGCTCACTGAGGACCAAGAACTGCTGAGTTTCAAAGGTTCAGCAGTCATGTGTGTGTGGAGGGCTGGATCACTTCCAGCATCAAACTGTGTTCCCTGCACCCACAATTTTTATAGATACCTGCTACCCTAGAATTAACACAGATGCTTTAGAAAACATATTATCCAAATCCTACTGGAGCTGTTTACTAATTTGGCTTGATTTCAACTAATTTCTTCCTTTGTTCATCTTCCCATCTTATTGCAGCTTCCCAAAATAAAACACCTCCAAAGAATGATAGTACCCATATCCTGTGGTCCTCATACTGTCCTGTCACTGAACACAATGATAATTTTCTTCTGCAATTCCATATCCCATGTTATGGAAGTCAGCAAACATAAGCTGTTAGACCGTGGGTTAGGGAAGAATTAATTCCAGAGCTGAGATGCATTCATTGAAAAATAACCTGACAGTTCTAATCAGCGAATTGCTATCTGAAATGCCTCTACAGCTGGCAGTTGCCATTATGACATATGGAGGAGAGAGGATTTTGCAGATGGACAATTCATGAAACTATTATACAGCTTTAAATTGAAAATCAGTGCACTGAACTTCACCTGGCATCTGGAGTGTACTGTGCTTCTTGTGAGAACTGTCACTTAGTAGGTGGACAGCAGTGTATAGTATGATAATGGAAATGTTTGGTTAGTAGAAGTGTAATACAATTTTCAATTTGGTGCATTTTTCATGTTACAGAGTTAGAAGAGTGGTTGCAATGTTGTCCATGTTTGAAAGGAAAGTACATTTTTGTCAAGCACAGATTTCAAGAGACGACCTTATTTTAACTACTCTTCAGATTCACAGGAGTAGTTCGGACCACAGAAGAGCACCTTAGTTTCAGTAGTCTTGGAGCCTCTACCTTACAGTGGGGGCTGGGATAGAATAGAATACTCTAGCTAGCTGCTTTTTTCTTGTCCCTCAAATCTGTTGGCATTATTTTGGTCTTGTTCTTTTTGAGCCACAAGTTGTAAATCTTCCTCCATTTCTAACAAGCAGATTATTAAACCAAATATGAAGGAGAATGTTCACCTGTGATCTTTAATTTGTTGGTTGTGGGGAAAAACTGATAATTGTGAAGGGTTCTCAGCTAATCTCATTAAATGCAAAAAAGAGTTTAAAAAACTATGTTCAGGTGTGGAAATCAAATGGTCAGAAGTTAAGGTGTGTGATGCATTTATGATTGCTTGATCCATTATGGGCTCATTATTTATCTGAGTTCTAACCCATAGTCATGTAATTAAAGAACCTGCTACAATGTTATAATTTGAAAAAAAAGGCCAAATTAAGGTTGCTTAAGGAATTGTAAGGTGTTTTTCCCTAATGTCTTTCAAGTATTTGATTTAACATTCTTTCAAGGAGTTTTATACATAGAATCAGAAAGTGATTTCATATCAGTTTAAAAGGGGGGAAGAAAAGCAACGCTTATTCCATGCACGCGTAAGAGCCCTTCGTTGCACAACATCAGCGAGGCAAAGGAATGAGCAGCTGGGTGGGAATATGGCTGTTAGCAAGGCTTAGCCCACCAGGTAAGACTCATTTCGGCAGCCTTCTGTAGCTAGAAGTTCATCTCTGTCTTTGACACAAGAGTAAGTTTTCATGGCCTGTATCAGCACTTCTCTGTCGTTTCCTGATGAAGCACTTATGTCATGCAGCCACAGCTCTGTAACTGAGAAGCACTGTTGCAGATGCTCGCTTTTTTGGATAGAGCGCCAGGTCTGGTTCTCCCTCAGTGATCCAAAGCACGAATACCATCTGTCCTACTGTTAAGATCACTTCAGTGAGTTTCTATATAACTGCTTACACTTGCCAGATACAGAAAATCAGTCTAGCTGCTTTCTCATTTCTTCTTTTGGAACTGTCCTCAAATTGCCCCATATCACATGTACAGAAGTACTGCTTCCAAATTCCTACTCGTTAAAGCCGTCAGCTTTCTCTGGAACTTCTCAGAAGAAGGCCTTTTCTGCAGTCCAAGGGCTTCAGGGTGGCCTGAATGCGTTTCTTGGCTGTTGAGTGGAGTGACTCTCTGTCCTCAGAACTGTAATCAAGTCAGACCTGGCTCAGTCGTCTTGGTATTTTGCAACAGCTAGATGATTGGCAGGTAGGTACACTCATGAATGTTTCAGTCTTACACCTGGTGAAGTTCACTGGGCAGGCACACACTTTGTTCAGATACACCGGAGATGGAGTTGCAGCTGAAGCAATTGATCCCACCTGGCCCATCCTACCATGTTCTCCACCCTGGCCATTGAATATTAGGAACAGTCTAAGCCTCTGTATGCCAAGAACACTGAGAACATACCTGGGCAATAATTTGTGTGAAAAAACAGGGAGGCATGAGATCTTTATGCTCTGCAGAGAAGAGGATCATTTGTGGAATTGGTACATGTAGTATCGGGCTCTTATTGACTGTTTCCTGAGAACCCTCATAATTCTGGGTAATGGAGACTGGAGAACTGTGAGTAGACTTCAGAAAGGTACTCAAGCCAGTTTTGTGGGACCTGAACAGTCAAAAACAGTGGGCCTGTTTTTCCTGATAAGAAAAAATATTTCTTATTACGTGAATAAAAAATTTTCGTCTTGGCCTGGTTTATCCACAGGGTTCCATTTGGATGCCTCTTTAATCCACTAGTCACAGTCATTAAACTCATCTTTTCCTTGAAAATCCTCAGAAAGTTTTGATAGTCAAAAGACCTAAGTTTCCCCAGCTTCTTGAAGGCAGTTTTTATTCTAGAATCTCTTCAGCTTCTCCATAACAATTAGTTTGGGATTTTCAGGCTCACTGTTACAGGAATTGGACTGTCTGACAGTTTAGGTGTTAGTCTAGATTGTTGAAAGTCTCTGGATCCTACCCTGATCCTCAGAGAACACCTTTATCAAAAAGTGTTAGGAAGTTCACTATATGAACTCACAGAGCCAAGTGAACCATTTCTGTGGGTGGTGGCCAGCTTTGTACTCATCCTCTATGTTTTGAGCAGGAAGTCTCCTTCCCATTGATTGGAATAATTTTTGAAGAATATAGAAGTAGCAGTTATGCTTTAGGCATTCTTTAGGAGTACACCTTGCTGCTGGAACTGTTTTCATTGTATTCTTCAGCAAAATTTTTCAAGAGTTTTATAGTTTTTTGGCTGATGTAACGAACCAGCATTTTATTGAGACTTCAATGTTACATTAAAGTCTCTCAATACATCCCCCTGCGGATCATCTCTATAAGCCTATGGCTACACGTTCACTTCTTCACTTTTTTAATTCTTTCACTAAAAATAATATTTTCTAGTGATTACCACATACCTGGGAAAATATATTTTGAGTCATACAGGCTTTCTTTATGTTGGATAAAACTATGGAAGTTTGCATTTTATGTGGTTCCCGTAGTGTGTGAATCAAGCCAGGAAATCACCCTGCCTGTGTTCTTACCAAAGTCACGCTCGGCCAGGGCTGAGACATCAGTTTTTTCTTTTTCTAAACAGATGGTAAAAATGCATGGATGTGTAATGATTTCTCCACAAGGAAATAGCGTGATAGTGTGCTAGGTCAGAAACTACTGAAAGAGGGCTAGAGGTGTGATTCATGTGCAACCGCGTGAGCACAAGTGTGCTTTGAGATGTGAGAAATGAGTCCATCCCTGAGATTTGCAGATTTGTCCCAGTGCGCCTTTTTTAAGCATGGTGTCATCACTGAGGGCTTCTGTGCATGATTCAGCTTGAGTGGTTCTAAAGTCACTGTTTTCCTCAAAGTTTTACATTTCCTCATCAGTCAGCTGATGGGTTCAGCTTATAATAGAACTTCTTCAAGAAATTACATTCATGTGTATATTCTGAACTTTCTGTGAAGTCCTGTTGAAAGTTACTGGGGATTCTGGCTGTGGGAACCAGGGATGCATATTTACGGGTTGGTACCTCACATATGCAACCTCCACAACATGGCCTTGAGTTTATGTGCATAGAGCATCACATTTCAAAGGCATTCTGTTTACTGCTCAGTAACTTGGTTTAGGTGGTGGTGTATATTCTTATTTATAAAAAAGAGAAAAGGTCTTCGGGAATTAAAGAGCAAATTTCAGGAAGGATGCTTCTACATCCACTAGTTTAATGAAATAAGAGGAATTAAGAGACAAGAAAACATAAATTCAGAAGGAACTTCTACTTGAAGAATCCTACATCTGTATGCGTGGTTCTTTATATAACAACCACTCAGTTAAGTTTTGGGGTTGTTAATTTCACACACTGTTGCAAGAAAATGAAAATAACGAAACCACCATGAGGCTGCAAGTCTTCTGGTAACACTGGAAACTGTAATGCTTGTTCTCTTTCACTGCCAGGTTTATGGTTTTGATTTCCTATCTGGGCATTTAGAAGAACTGGGATTTCTGTTCAGTAGTAAGGCATTCTGGGACCAAGATGAAGGGAAAAACTTCAGCAGCAATCAAAATTAGAGGACTGCGGTTATTCTCCATGGCAATACAGTCTAATTGTAACCATTCAAGAGAAGCAGAGTTGTAGAAATAAATAGTTAGTGCAATATATTGAGTTGTACTTCTACATGTTAATATGACTATAGAAAACATTCACATTCTCTTATTTCAGCAGCTGTTGGTATTTTAGTTAAAACCAAAATTCTTTGGATATCCATCCAGTATGAAAAAAGAAAGAAAGAATAGAAAGAAGGTTTCTCTTGAAATTGGGTAGAAGGTGGGTGGGGTTTTTGTGAAACACTGCCTTGTTTCTGTTGTAATAGGTGTCAAATCCCAGTCACTTGGTAACTCCATAAGTAAAAAATTTAGTCAAAACTTGGTTTACACTTTCCTGTGTAAGACTAATGATAACATTTGCAACCTTTGTTTTAAATATTTTTTCTTGTTTTTTAATTGTTTCCTGTTGCTAGTATATGAACAGTTTTACTTTGTTTGGTCTCTTCATTACACTTTTCCATTCAGCAAAACACTGTGTGATATCAGTTAATGAATGGTTAGATCAAATAATTTGTATTACATTAATCTGTGCCAACTGCGATTTATCACCTTTTTTGGTATGAACTCTGAAGATGTGTAAACTTAATTCTAATATAAGATTTTCCTGCCAGTAATTTGTACCTATCAACTACTTAAACTTTCTTATTTCTGTAAGATACCTGCCTGTCTCTGACTTTCCTTTCTGAGAATTCATACTGGCATTCTTTGACCCTCTCATCACTCTTCTTTGAAAATACCAGGTTTCTACCTGTAATTCAGCAAGGCATTCATTTGGCTTGCCAACATAATTAGGCTGTAATTTACAACTTGTGTTTATAATACCACTTAGTCAAGAGTCTATCTTCAATGAAATGAAAAACCTTGCAGATCTCCAGAGTAGTTGGCATCTACCACTAAATTGTGAATAGACAAGGTTATGTAAAAATACCTTGTATTTGAGGAAAACTTGCTTCTGCTGCTAGTTTGTGGGCAGGCAAAATTTCTTCAAAGACATGTACCTGAATACACTAGTACTTGAGGATCATCCGTTTCTGATCTTATCTATTTGGAGTTTTCCAAAACAATGTGGAAATACTTACTGTTTAAGTTATTGGGAAAGAATTGTATAAGTTATTTTTTTCCTTCCAATGAAAATCAGAAAGGTCCAGTTTTTTTTTGTGTACTACTGCATGGTTTTTAGTTAGTAAGGTAGTTCTTGTCCAACCTACTATTAGTCTGAAAAATAAGATACTAAAATTACTTACTAAATGATCTTTCTATATCCCTACTAAAGTAAATGTGCTACCAAATGCTTTTTCCAGACTAGGTTAACATGTCTGAATTGAAGGTAACTTCTATCACTTTCCTCTGTGGCGTGTGTCACAGTTTATAGATCCAAAAGCTAAACAATTTTTTTTTAATCTTCAGTTTAAAATTTTATGATGTTGTGCCTGGTAATAGCTCTTTGAAGATCTTCAGCAATTCTTACTCCTCCAAGGAGGAATAACTTACTCAGGTTATATAGGTTATTAAATCTTCCCTTACATGTTTGTCTTAGGGAGAATATTGCACAACTAAAATAATATATATGTAACTGTATAGATACCCACCCCAGAAATTATTATACAGACTTGGCACTCATGTGTACTTTCAAGGTCTCTGGAGCATAAGCAAGTTGTCAGTAGCTGCCAAGAATATGATCAGTTCCCCCGTGTGTCGATTCTGTACTTGAATCATGAGCGTTCGCAGGTGAGAAGAGCTGGTTCTCTGGGAATAGGACACCTGTCATCAGGCCACTAATTTTGATTTGTGAGAAGTCATCCTTGGTTCTGTAACCATAGCACAGGAAACCCGTGTAAAAATCCTTGTAAACCCTTTGACCACAGCCAGGGGAGATTAACTGGTCTGTGTGTCATCTTCTCGGAGGAGCTACTTTCTCTCCCTACTCACTGAATGGATTCTAGACAGGCCCAGAAAAAAGGTTTTGAGCTCACAGTCTTGCTTTTTGGACACAAAGACAAAATAGTGTAAAGTTAAAAACAAACCAAACAAAAAATCTCTTTGTTGTTTTGTGTGTGAACTGTTTTAAGATACCATGTAAATAAATTATTGGTCTCACGGAAGGGAGAGGCTAGCCACTGGCAGATAGCAAGGAATTTTTCCTCAAGGATGCTGCCAGAGTTATTAAAATAGTTGTGTACTGTAGAAAACATGGATGGAGCCATTATCTTCAGTCTCAGTGTTTTTCATTCATGTAATTCAGTAGGAATGCTTTTTTATAGTGGATGATTTTCTGCTTGGACTATGTCTTAGGGCTGGTATTAAGGGCTTGAAAGAAGAGAGTGTCTTGTACTATAGATATATTGAGATAGATTAATTAAATTTACTACTGTAAATTTGAATGCCAACTTAAGGAAACAGTCATTGAAACTTAAAGTTTATCTCTTGGTTCTAGTACAAAATAAGAGTTGAATTTGCACTGATTTTTAAGATTGTGTTCTTATTTTCGCCGTAGGTTTGCCTTACGATATTTTTGACAAGTATATTGTGCTGTCATTCTAGCTATAAAGTAATTAACTGTGTGCTTTGAACAGTTCAGAGACTAAATAGTGTCAGTTCATTTCTATCAGATTTAATTGAACAAAAAGATTCTCTTAATTTCCCTATGTTGTGCTTGTGAAATGGTGATTTTGATTTGATTTTCCTATTTGATTTCTTCAGGAAAAACTATTTTACTGTTTTCGACTTGCAGATGAACTGCACTTTAACTCTGTTTCCCACTCATTTCAGAGTTTGTGAAATTCACCTATAGAGCATTTTGCCTGCATAGTCTTAAGGCTTTTTCTCCAGAGTACCTTTTTAACTGCTGGTGCTGATTTTATTCTTCTGTGCTAATGTAATATGCCTATTTTGCTCCAGGTTATGTTTATGTCAGTAGCATTGTTTGATGGACAGAACTATTTTAATTTCAAAGTAGCATAGCCATGCCAGATCTGAAGAGAATGAAATACTGTTTGAACCTATGGCACATTATTTTTGTGGTATGTTAGTGGGTGCAATATTTGTGTGTTTGGTATAGCCTATGTTGTGAGAACAAGGTTTTCTGGTAGAGCTAAAGCAATATAATTGTGGTGACAGAGACCTTTTGCCCCACTGACCACAGTGAGAAGGATTCAGATCTGAGTATTTATTCAAGGACTTTCTTAATTATAGCCTTGTAATGATAAAAAAGAATAAATGTTGTTATCAGGAGAATGGTGGCAGAGGCACATAGAAAGTGTGTGATTTCACATGAGCTCACAGCAGAGCTGGAATAAGATTCAGGAGTCCTGCCATCAGGTCTCATGTGAAGTGTAAATTCTGCTCACTCCCATATATCTCATCTTCACTTTCTAATGGTGTACTACCTTGTCACAAATCTCATTTAGATCATGACCCCTTCTGGGCAGTTTGGACTGTGTATGTGTCAGGCAATGGAGTCTTGGTTTGAATGCTATTGCAGTTTATTTAAATAATGAGTGACATCTATAATTATTTAATCATCATCTATTACATATATTTTTTGTGTTGTAAAATAATTTCTTACTTTTTATTTTAATACATTTATTGAATTCTGTGTGTTGGGTATTAAAAGTTTGGGATTCTTTTTTCCTTTAGACAATCAATGTTGTTCTAATTTTGACAACCAAGTAAATTAAGGGATGGATGTTTGTCAGCATTCATGATAACCTTGAATAGATTTGCTTATCTGTATAGGATACTTTCATATGAATTTCTTTAATCTATTGATGGGTGAAGAATTTTTTTTTCTCAACAAGCATCAACCCGTTCAGACTTGGTATGCTTGCAAAATACTCCGACTTCCTTGACATCTGTGTTCAAAACACTGTCTGTGTCAGCAGATACAGCGATCTTTTCATGCTGAAACATTGTCCAAGTTTCTAATAACCAAGTTCTCTACTCCTTGTGCACTGGACCGTTCTGTTTTAGAAGTACACTGGGGTCGGCAGTATAGAACATGGACAAGCATTCTGAGAGTACATCTTTGAAAGCCAGCTCTTTGTGAATTAGCCAGTAGTTTGGTAGATCTTTGCTGAGCATGCTCAGATTTTTAATTCCTGTCTTCCCTTAGTACTGTTATTGACATCGTTTGCCTCAAATGCACTTAACATTTGCTGTTCTGGCATGCTGAGGTGGGAAGCTCTAGGTCTGTAATGATGACCAAAGTCACAAGTACAAGGAAATGACTAGAAATCTTTTGAGGAGAATGTGTATTTAAGTTATTCGCATATTAAAATGAATTTGCAATGTCAAAAAGATACTCAACCAGATCACGTATCATTTTACATTATATTACAGAAATTTTAGGTTTTATTGAATTTTGTGTAGGCATTGCATTCTTTTGACTTTAAATCCCAGATGTTTCATTAAATGTACTTTAGCATTACTTGGTCACAAATAGGAGTAAAAAAACTATATCAGATATGTGAAGACCATTCACTATTATGTTGAAGCATTCTTTTAAAATCAATCTGTCACTGAAATTCTTCAACACAACTGAAGAAGGAATTTCAGCACATACTCAGTTTTCAAGCAGGTAAGTAACCACATTCCAGCAGTAGAATATCTAATGTATTTATTTAAATTTCTGGTATCAGAGCCCTTTGTTGCCTCTTTTGCAGCATGTCATCATTGCTGCAGCTTCATGTTCCTTTTGTTGTAGTTGCAATACTCACACAAAAGCACTAAATTTCTGATTAAAAGTTCCTTCAGCTTCAACGGGCTGCTGCTTGTCAATATAGATTTATTATAGTCTAACACATTAAACATATCAGTAGTGTGAACTTGGTGTTTACCTATAGAACTGTTTATAGCACTATTGAAATCTAAGAGGGATTTGCATTAATAATGAGGGAAACCATAAAGGGTGTGTACAGATGTTTCCTAATGCAGTAAGTCTGTTGCTCTAAAGGCATATGATCACATTTGGAAAATTGCTATTGCATGTCTTGGCAGTTTGTTAAAAACTGAAAACTTAAAGTTAACTGTTATTTTGATAGACTTAAGTTCAAGGTCACCCTTTGTTTAAATGATGTTTTGTTTTCTGTAATTAGACCATGCCAGGTGTATTAAGTTTGTAATTAAAACCACAAGGTTTGCCTAATTCAGAGTAAATGAGAATGAAATACAAGGTCGTTATTCGTCTCTAGTGAGACTCCAGATGAACAGCACACATGGAACTATTTATAAAGCATTTTGCATGGTCAAAAATTGCTTTAGGTTGCTGTCCATGGCTTTTAAATTAAACTACTCACAGATTTTTGCAAAAGTACCTGTAACATAGAAATATGTTCCCATGCCTAGTGTTGAATTTAAATGGAAATAAAATATATATGATGTACAATTTTATGGCATAGATTTAAGAAAAAAAAATTAATTAGAGAGGCTATGGGGCAATCTGTTATTAGGCTGAACTTCCACTGACAGCCGCAGTACCGAGCAATGGTTCAAAAAATAATACCTGAAAGGGAATGGACTACTTTTCTACTGGTGGGTTGAATTTCTTTCTCTGAAAATACTTCGTGTAGTATGGTGGCAGCAAATTTCCTCCACTCTACACAGTAACTGAACCTTAATGGATGCAGAATTCATTATGATATCCATTGCTTCTGCACCTCTGACCCACCCTGAGGCCCCTGTGGTTCTCTCAGAATGGAGCAGGGGTGGATTGTAAACTGTGCATCTGACCAGTCCAGGGCAGAGTCAATGGAAGTTGATTTAACCAGGGAGACTTTCCTGGTCTTCCATCTCCCAGGGTTGTCATCCTTTTTATTCATACCCTTTGTATTTTGGGAAGAGTTAAACTGAAAAGGACTACAGTAAATGTGCTTCTTAAATTTCATATTTTCAAGTGAAGTCCCTTAGATTTGTCTTCAAAAATTAAAGTAGTCCAAAGCTACAGGAGTACATAAAATTTAGGCTAGTCCTTCCAAAAGTGATATTTGATTGGCTCTTGGGGGTTTTGTGGGGGTTTATGTGGAGTTTATTTTTTTGGGTTGTTTTCTTTTGGGGATTGGGATGTTTTTGGATTCGGTTTATGGGGGTTTTGGAGTGTTGTTTGTGTGTGTGTGTGTGTTGTTTGGTTGGGGGTTCTCTGTTTTGTTTTGGGTTTTTTTTTTTAAGAAAAGTAAGTCCATTCTCTAAAATCCATCCCTTTGGAATAAAATTTACCTCACTGAATTCAGGTGAAACAAGGAATATCTATACTTTAGTATTTTGAATATTGCTACACAGTTAAATTTAAAGAACTAAATTGTTTACTTATATGATTTCTGTAGACTTCAATGTACAGTGCTTTTTGGTGAGAGTATCAACATCTTCACTCTGTTCAGAAGTGACCAGGAATTGATGAGAGATGCATTAGAAGGCCTGCAAAGAGTAGCCAGCCATATAAAAAAATGCAGTCACCAGAAGCAAGTTGGTGAGCTTTGTGCTCATGCCATGTTTCCTGAGGGAGAAATTTCAAAATGCTAACACAGAATATCTGGGCAATTCCTTTTGCCATTTGTTTTTCTGTCGAGGAAGGACCAGAATTTCAGCAAGCTCAGAAACTGTGACAAGTGAATCAGTATGAGGGGATAATTCTTAATCTTCTGTTTGTGTCCCATTATCTGTTTTAGAACTTAGGCTTGTTAAAGTTCCAGATGAGGAAGAAGGATTAACATGGTGTTGCTGGGCTGGTTTAATTGTAATTATGGGAACATGATAATATTTGAAATTGCTTTCAATTCAGATTGCTGCTTATTTTTTTAAAGATATCTTTATTTCGTTTCATGGTTTTGCATGGTTTACTGCTACATAACTAATCCTGATTCCTATTGTCTGTATTTTTGTTCCATAATCTTGTTTTCTACTGTAAATGAATTCACTGTTTGTGCAGGTTATCCTGATAACCTTGGATCCACGAAAGTAGCCATTTCTTGGAACCTGCTGCCAAACAATTGCACTGCTTTCTTATTACATGATAATCCTTCTGTTACTTTGGAAAATAAAGCAGGTGGTCTAAGCCGTACATTTATAAAGCCCGTCTCAAACAGCAGGCAAAGGTGGTGGAATGTACCTGTGCCGCATGTGCTGGGGTTGTTGTAGTTGCTGGTGAGCTGCAGCAGCTGCCCACGCTCCTCTGCAGCCCAGGAGCTGTACAGTGGGGACAGGGAAACTCTCACCCACCCTGCACGTGTCCATGCTGGAGACAGTTCGTACATGCACTGCTGTGCTGGGATCTAACCAGGCTCTGGAAGAAAGAGGGTTCACAGGCTATACAGACAGGGGCTCGGAATGTAACTGGGGATATGCAGTCCCCTCTGAAAAAGTGGTGCCAGAGCTTTGGGAATGCCCCTATTCCCAGACCATGATTTATGGAATGCATACTAGAGGTTTTCAGCTAAAAAGTGAAGTAGCTGCCTGATGTATGAAACTACTGAGTCGGGAGCCTGGTGATCCTGTTAGCTTTTGCGGGACTGACTGCATTAAAAAACAAACCACCCCCAAAAAAAACCCAAAATAACCACCAACCAAAAAAAAAAACCCACCCACAAACAAACAAGAAAAAATAGACTCCATAAACCCCACAAAAACAAGTAGTTATCAATTTGGAATGCAGTGTTCCTGAGAATGTGTAAATACATAGCATAAATCATAATTTAAGTAAGATCTGGTTTGCCTCTTATTATTAACAATACAAGTTTCTTCAACTGAGCAAAGGTGAAAGATTAAAATAAGACACATTCCATTTCTGAAGCGTGTTTGTGCTTGATGTGCTGGGAACTAGCTTGAAGAATATTTTATTCTTTAACCTAAAGAAAAAAAATAATTTTAAAGCTGCCAAGAACTTTGTATGCAGGTGGCTATCAATTGAGTAAGTGCCAGATATTTAAGTGAAAGCGTGCTGGCTTATCCTGGAGTTTTTTAGGAGTAGTTTTATTTTTTTTATCTGATTATGCCATCAGCTTCATGCTTTGTTTTGCCTTGTACTTGTCTTGAGTACGTGGTATTTGGTGCCAAGGCAGTGCATGATCACAGTTCACCTTCTGAGAAATTTAACTATAATTGCTGTCTTCAATGCATTCATGAACATGTAATCTCTACTTTTATGTAGGAGTAATGTCTTACGTGCTTGATATATTCTTCAAGGGAGTTTTTCTCCTTGTTGTGGTGGTTTCTGTTGACTATTTGCTACAAATTAACATTAAAAACCCATATGTTGACTTACAAGGACAAAAGTACAGAGTCAAAATGATGCTTTTTATTATTTTTGTTAGTAGCAGCCATGTCTGCTTTGGAAGCCAGCAAGAGATAGAATTTTCCTGTAAATACAGCAGGACTTTGTAGTTCTACAAGAGTAGGGAGATCTACAGGAGTAATCTCAGGAGTTTGGTAAATGTCTTAAAGTTGTTTTTGGTAAATGTCAGGCTCATGCTGACACTGGTGCTTTAGGATCTAGATGGACAGTCATAGGAATAATTAATGGAGAGTTTCCTGACTCTTCCTTGCCAAAATTTCCTTTCTAGTTCTTCTTTCTTGAGTGGACGTACAAGGCCACTGCACATTTTGAGTATAGAAAGGGTTCTAGTTTTAGTGTGTGGGAGTTTTATATTAAGAAGTGTTATCTTACTTTTAGGGTATACATATTTAAAGGTTAAACTGAGCCATGTTCAGTCAGAGCTTTGTTGTTGGCAGTAGCAATCTGAGACTTCTGATTTTGAAATTTTCGAAACAGTCACCTGAAATTAGTTGAATCCTTTAAATTGACACATACGTCATGATGATATGGTACGGGGAATATACAGAACATTTACTGTGGGCTTTTGGCATTTAAAAAAATATTATGAAGTAAGAAAAATGTTGACAATTGTGTTTTTAATTCTTATGTTCCCAAACCCACAAGAAATAACTGGTACAAAAGCTTTGCTTGCTGGCATTAAGTTTTCACTTACAGCTTGCTGGGTTTTCAGATGTCCTGCTGTTTTTTGGTCACTGTCAAATATACCATGAATCCTAAAATATGCTGAGGATACACCATCTCTAAGTTTCCTCTAAAGTGCTGTGAATACCAGGAAAAGAAAAACTGCAGTATTGGTTGACTCCAGCCCTGCAGAATCCCCCACTGTTGTATTTGTTTACAGTTCTGCAGGCAGACAGACTAATCCTGTTGCCAGAGCTTTGTGGGAAATATTTTATAAGATTTAGTAGTTGTACTGTATAAAATCAATTTTATTCACTTTTTCATAAAAGCACAGCCATCTTTCATAGATTTTTATCATCTACCCCCAACCTATACTCATCCAAAATGGGATGCTCAGTTTTTACTACATGCTTTCTGCTAACATTTAATCATGTTGGTGTTTCCAATTTGTAATTACCTTGTAAAAAGATTATTTTTGTGCCATCTAGCCGCATATTATTTTTTTGGCTGTTTCTTGAGGAAATTAGACTTATGTGATTGTGCAGGTGTCCTGATAACTTTTTAATTGTATTGTCCAAATTCAAAAAGGGTGAAGGCTTCAAAGAAGTTAATTCTCTCCAATTTTCAATACTACCACCACTAATTTGCCTCTGAGAGGAGAGATCCAGATTGACACCTGTGCTCAGGTTGTAGCCTGGGGTCCATAGTCGGCTGTTGTCTTTGGCCTGCTGAAAGGTTGACTGTGGCCTCTGCGGCGTGGAACCAGGGACAGGTGGGTGCGTACCCCAGGCTTATTCAGGAGATGGCAGCTATGAAGAGAGAGGCATGGCAGAACGTATGGGGCACCGGCTCATTCCTGTTTCTGTCCGTGTGTCAATCATAGCAGTGAGGTGGTAGCCAGAGAGCTGAGTCAATTAAAATATGTCTGACTCCTCCTTGTCCTCCTCACTGCTTTCTCCCAGCTCACCCTGCAGTTGCAGAATTGGTGGACCTCACGCAAGGAAGTGGTGAGGAGCCTGAGGGTTTCAGGCAGTGGGACTGACCCTTCAGGCTACCTCCTGTCATTAGGTTAGATTTAGTGAAGAATGAAGCTACTTCCTTAGTCTCTGTCGTTTTTTATGCTGCTCCCAAGATTCTTGTCTTTAGTTGAGATGCATCTCACCTGAATGTTTTTATGCAACAAGTCCCTGCTTTATGTAATGGTTTCCATGTCTGCTGAATCAAATCTAAATATACCATCTTTAGTTTGAGCTCCATTTTAATCCCATCTGCTTTTTTGTCCTTTGAAGCTAGAGAGATGTGAGAAGAAGGTGTTTCTCCTGATTATGATGTCAATACAAGGCAGTGGATAACATCCAAAATGGATTTTTACTAGAGAGAGGTTCAATTTTGACTTGTTAATTGTTTAAACAAAGAGCTGTAAATGTACTATTTCTTCTACTGAACACAAAACTTTGCTTTGGACTGACTTGTGTATTGATTCTAGCTTTGATATAGAAATATCTGTATAACATTTATTTTTGCTTTAGGAGAAATAAATGCATTAAAGATGTTTTGCTCATAGGTAGGAATGTCATATTATCCAGCCTGTATGACTTCCATGTTAAACAAAATTCAGGCTTCAGGATGTTTCCTCTGAAAGGTCATTGGAAAGGTGAGGAGCAGAGATGAAATGATATCATCTCATGTTTTCATTTATTATACAGTGCAGTAGTGGGTTGACCCACAGGAAAATGGATCCCTACATTTGAATTCCTTCATAACTTCCTAAGTCAATTGTTAGTTCCTTCTGCTGGAGGGAGTTGTAGAAAACCGTGTAGAACTGGCAGCAATTTAGCTATTACTGTATTCAGGTTTTGAGGGCTTTTTACTATTTATATCGTGCAACACTGCAGCAGTATTGTTATAAGCAAGAGATTTAAAAAAAAAAAAAAAAGAAAAAAAGACAAACCAAGTCTCTGACATAATCTCTGCTGAATTTTTATCTAATGTGTTTTAGTTTTCATAGAGGTTTTGATTAATCTGCATGTAATCTCTGTTGGAGAACATTGGCACTATGCCATATAGCTACATTTTTGATTTCCCAACATTAACTGCCCTTTTCTATTTCCCCATCTTTTCATAATTTTGTCCATGAGGTTTTCTGTGCCTAAAATTTTCCTTAAGGCTAGTACTGACACAACTTGTTCTATTCTTGTCTGTTTCTATGGCATTTCATCCTTTATTGCTTGGTATTTTCTTACACAATTTTCTATGGTTGTTATGGCAACATTAAATAGCAAATTTGTCAATTTTCAAATTGTATTGCTTCCAAAATTTTACATTATAGTGCTGAGAAAGAGGTGAAATATTTTGAACATAATTAAGCAAATTAATATGATTAATTTAAATTGCCCTGTAATTTTGCAATGTTGTTGCTTCTATGCAACTTGCTATGCACAGTGATGCTACTTAGGAGAGGATAAATAGAATACATTTGTTGAAGTAGGAGAAATTGTTAAATTACAGAAAATATTCCTTTACTATTATTATTCTAACGGCCAGGGTCTGGTAAACGTGACTAGCATTCTAGCAACATCATCATCAACCACGTTAGTAGGCATTTAATTCATAATCACTAGGATTCCCTGTGCAATACAGACCATCAGATGGCATAAACACAAACTCTCAGAATTGAGGATGTTTGGAGATATTAATGGCAAAACCCAGCAGAATTTTCTCCAAGACTGTATTTAAATCAGTAAGAGATACTGATGGAGGAAAGAGGAAAGTGGTCTGAGATTGAAATGAGTGAGGACTGCAAGAATGCAATACCTCTGTGAATGAGAGTACAAAGCCAGAATCACTAATGAAAATGGAAGCAAGTTACATTACAAAATTAACTGATGGACCAGTCCCACAGGTTTTTTTGTATGCAACATGGTTATGTTACTACTTTAAAATACCTCTTCAGAATCAGGAATTTAAAATATTTTGAAGTCATTGCTTGCAATCGTTGTGCCTTTTAATGGAGCCTTTGGTGAATTTGACATTCATTGTAAGAAAATAATTTACTTAAGTTACCTTTTGTTTTCTCTAGTGTGTTTGATTTTACAGCATTTGGAATTCTGATGGCTTATACAACATTTGTAATTTCAACTTTGCGCATGTTTGTGTGTATGAGATGAAGTAGGAATATTATAATGAAAACCTTAGCTTTTCACTGGTGTCAAAAAAAACAACAAAACATTGCTTTCTTCATGTCTATAGCATTCTTAAATTGCTAGTGTAACTTCTGTGATGATAGGGTGCTGGGACATCTAGTCTTCGATTACACTCTGATTTCAGACCATAAGAATGCAAGGTCTCCAGCTGTGTCAGCAGCAGTGCATTTCTCAAAGACATTAGGCAGAAAAAGTAGTCTGTTATTTTCCCCTCCAAACCTGAGCTGGCAGTTTGTTTATTCTGGGGGAAAAGAATTGACTAGTCGGTCCCCTACTCAATATTTGTGGTAGTTCAGCAAGGCAATTTGCTTTCAAAGCTGTGACAGCATTTCAGACGATGGTGGCTTAAAGCCAAAAGCCACTTCTCTGTCACCAGTAGAGTCTACCTAGAAAATCATTTGAGTTTGCAAATGAAAATACATCTCTCTGTTTGGGGTGAAAAGGAGAGATGGGACCAGTACTGAGGACTCCTTAAATTATTTCGTTTTTGATGTTCTTGGGGTTTGTTGCTCAATGTTACTACTGAGTTTTAAACTATTTGATGTGGTGCTGTTTTCTGGTTGTGACAGGATGTAGATGTCTTAAAGATACTCATGATTCCTCCTCTCTCTAGTCCTGTATCCTTCTGCCACATAAGGTGAATTTCATTTGCATCAATTCAGGAAAGTGTGCTATATGTCTTTCTGAGAGTAGTTTTTCTTTGACAGTGAATTCTAGTGCCCACATCCAGACTTGTGCAATAACTGGATCAAGAAGTAATACACGTGCGTTGTTAAATTAATATTTAAAGTCC
>JAYRBT010000082.1:130365983-130426690 GCA_036023395.1 Myiotriccus ornatus | reverse complement strand
GTGCCCACATCCAGACTTGTGCAATAACTGGATCAAGAAGTAATACACGTGCGTTGTTAAATTAATATTTAAAGTCCAGGACAGATATGCAGTCATTTTGACACCAAACCTATGTTTACCTGCATCTCTTTATGTTCATGCATATCTGTCAAATATGTCAGTGATGAAGGACTTATTCACACGCTCTTTATTCTTACAAGCTGAATAATGACCCTTAATACGTGACCAGTCCTATTAATTTGTACTTTATCTCTCTTGAGAGTTATGTTTTTGAGTGCAGGATACCATTCCAACCCTGGAATTCTGTAAGCAGAAACCCCAGTGATGTATTCTAAATAAACTGGGAGAGCATTTAATAACCTCAACATTTATATTTTGATTTTTACTTTGGAAAAGCACTGCTATGAAGACGGTCAAAGCAAGGGAACTGCTTTTAAAAGGCACTGTAAATTGAAATAAAATTTTCTTTGGCGTTTAATTATTTATGAAAGTTCGGTTGTGAAACACATAATTTTATTTACAGATGAGCCTGTGTAGTATATAGCAGCTGACTGCATTGAGCATGGATTTTGTTTGAGTTCTGACACCTTGCATTTGAGGAATGCATTTGTCTGGCTCACATTTTCCTTATGCTTTTTATGTGGTCTAGGAATGTGCTGGATGGGAGCTCACATTATTTCCTGCCCTGGTAGTGAGGGTTGGAAATAATATAGATGAGGCCCTTGGTTCTACTTCAGTTTCCAAATCATGAACAGAAAATCAATTTTAAAAGCTGGATTAAATTCCCAACAGTTTTTCTGGAGAGAGATTTAGATTTGAAGTTACAGGCACTTGAACGTTACCGATGTTCTGCACTTGGATACTGAATTTAACCAATGTTCAAGTGCCATGTGTGTAGCCTTTTCATTGCTGATACACTATGCAATGGATAAGATTTTATAATATCTTACTTTTCGTTACGAATTTTTAAGTCTAGAAAATTGAAGCATAACTGAACCCTAGGTAATCACTCAAGAGATGAATTGGAAAACCAGCAGGGGCCAGAATGATTCTGCTGAGACTTCGGTCACATCATAAGGGTTTGCAGAGCTCAGACCACTCCTGAATTGTGGGCTTGTGAACTGACATCATTTACTCCAGAGGTGCAGAAGGGGGATAGTGGGCACTCTAAATTTGGATGGGGATTAATTAACAGCGTTGGCACAAAAGCTTGTCCAGTACCTGTTTGCACTGAGTAGTAAAGCAAAACTGTATCTGCAGATTATAATCTGAAAAACCTAATTGAGTAACCTAGTGTTGTTCTGTCCTCTGTGAGAAAGCAAATAGATGAAATGCTGTAGACCTTCCTTGGATGTAATACTGGGAACGTAAGAAAGAACTGTGCTAATATTTGTCTTGATTGCACTAATGTTTGAGTCATAGACAAAATGTTTAACAATAAAATATTTCTATGGCAAATGATTTTGGCAGTTTTGGACTCAGTAAGTGAATATGCCACTGAATCATTGAATCTTGTTCAATCAATAAATGTTTCTAAATTAATACATAGTGAGCATCACACTTTTCACAAGGTAGATTGTATTATAGAGACTAGATTTCGATTATGGTTAAGTGTACTGTTCAGTGTCAAGGTTCCCTGGATTTCTTGTTTGTTAAGATGAAAGAGGTCAATTTTTTAAATTTAGTGTTACTTTTAGTTGTATGTTGGGAGATGGAATTCTTGGTTAATGTGTTTCGACATGACAGATTCCATGATTATCTTGTTCTGTATTTTCAAGATATTTCTTAGTGTAACATTTGCAGTGAGAGTGGTCTGCTACGTGTTTGTAAAGGAAAAGATACTGTATGTTGTTTAAAAGCTGCTAGCTAAGTGGTTGATAGATTATCCTTTTCTGTATTTGTTCATTTATTTTAGATCTAATTTAGCGAAACAGTGGCTGTCTACCAGATTTAGCCCATCATACAGTGGATTTCATGAGGTTCATTAAATCTTATTTGATAGTCAGTGTTTATTTAAGATATGTTTCCCAAATGTGGGGCTGATGCATTTTGACAAAAGAAAAACTAAATCCACTTTAATGAACCAGCTGAAACTGTGCAGTATCTGTCTGATTAGTATGATTTATTGATAAGACTTCAATAGAAGGCAGCATTAGGAAGAGTTAATAAACTATTGTTTAAGGTGAATTCTTCCAGTGCTTAGGAAAACTGTGAAACACATCAAACTAAACAGGTAGTCAGGCAGTTCGGGGCGGGGGTGTGTGTGTGTAAAAAGATTTCAGGAAAATTATTGAGGAAGTAATAAAGAATTTTTGAGGAACTCCGGGCTGAGACACATTCTTTAAAAGCCAGCAGGGCTTCTCTTAAATTTTTAAAGCTGTACAGAAAAGAAAGTTTGGTGCTGATTGCTGGGGGATTGATTTCTTCCCTCCCAGTTCACTGCAGTTCTCTGGGCAGCATCCACGGGCTGTGTGTTGGTGCTTGAGCAAGCTCAGGTGGTCTTGGCTGTCATCAACCCCCAGTCCCTATCTCGGGTGGTAACCTGCAGGCCTTTCCTGAGTCAGGGATCTCTTCTTCCTGCCACAACTAAGAGCTCAGTTAAATCTCTCAGCTTAGCCCAGTCTTTATTCTGTTGCTGCAAGTTCAGATTCTACACTTTTGATGTTTTGCAGGCCTCTTTCAACTGATGTCTCAGTTTTCCTGACAGTTTTTTTTGCTGCCTTTGCTGTATTTTCTTCCTCTCCCAGTGATTAATAAACCTGGCATTTATTGCCTATAAATTGCTCTGAGTTTCTGGAACTATAGGATTTTTTCTGTCTAGCTTGTATCAAAAGTGGTTGAAACCCATCCTCTCTTGTACGTGACTACCAGAATGCTTTCTGCATGAAACAAACCCCAGGAAACAGTATGTCTATCCTTTTTCATTTATTAAAGATGACCTGTTATTTTCCGAGGTCCTTTCTGAATTGCCTGTTTTAAACTGAACTGATTTCTCTTCCTTGTAAAGAATATAACTAAGTCAACATTTCCCAGAAAATAAGATACAAATTTGTGTGTGCATTTTGGGTTTGGGAGGTGCATCTCTCTTCCAACAGCCTTTCCCTGCCAGGATCGTGTAGTTTTGTTGTTTTAGTTTTGAGTATCAACATTTTATGCCTCTAAGAAAATTGAGATTCTCTTGCATTGTCCCTCACGAGGACACTAAGGTTTGAGATTTAAAATTCTTTTAGCGTCTTGCATTGCTTTTCAGGTTAAATGCTTTTCTTGGGTCTAGTTTTAACTTCAAGGTTACTGCTGTGCATGCATCTTCCTGTGTCACAACTCATTATTAAAGGAGTTACCATTTTTCCTCCTGCCTGAAAAATAACCTTAAATGGAACTATTGAGAAAAAATACCTTTAAATGATATCATTATGTATTTTTTTTAAATTGTAGATTTTAATACAGCTTTTTTTTTTTTAACCTCAGGGTTTCTACTCCATGTTACTTATGTCTTTAACTTTACTTTTCATTATAGATTTGTACTTACAAAGTATTTTAGCAGAACTAAGAGCATCTTTCCTTTTTTATCTTATCAATAGGATGTTTGAGTGTCCTAACGGAACATTTTTATTTTTTAAAATGTTTCTCATCCCTAATAGCTTGTATCTTTGTTTTTAATACAGCTTGCATTTACATGCAGATTAATGGAATTTTACAAAAATGTAATATTGGTATTTTCTGAGTATTTTAAAAATGATCTCATGAAAGAATCACATGTCAGGGAGGCAGTACCTTAACTTGAGAAAACTTTTGGATATGAAGATAAGATTTGGGGTTTTGTAGTTGAATGATAACTGCAGTTGCTGAAATGTGATATGGTGAATTCAAGGGCACTGTAACATTCCTGCTGATAGGTGAGTACAGTATGAAAGACAATTTAAGAGCACTTGCTCTTAAATGCAAGAGAGCTGCAGATGAATACGGATAAAATGCTGACTTTTTGATTCTACCTACTTAATACACTAAGAGCTCTAGCTAAAGAATTAATTTTCCTTTAAAAGCTTTATAACTTTGATAATATTAAAAAAGACATTTTGGGGATTGTTTGTTTTTCTTCACATGTTTTTTTTCTCCAATAGCAGAAAGGGCTGGGGGGAAATCCTGTATATTTTTAGATCAGGTGTGGTAGCTACTTTGCCAGCAGCATTGTGTGGGTTTATTTGCAATGAAATTTAAACATGGTGATGAGTATCCAGATGGAGTGTTTTTCCGAAGTTTTAGCTTATTTACTCTATTGGGAACTCCAGTAAATATTTATACTATTCTTCAGGACAAACTGTACCATTAAGCTTGACATTCCTGCTATAGAAGATCACAGTATATAAAAACCCACCAAGATCTTCTCTAAGGAATTTTAAACTGTCAATTTTTGCCTGTGATGCTCTAAAAGTGATTTTTAAAAATGTTTGTGATGGAGGATGCAATTCTAAAGAGAAAGTGATAGCAAATTAAAGTGTCATGCTTCAGTAGACTCAGGCATGTAGTGTAACAACATACACTGTGTAAATGACGAAGGAAAGAGAGAATGGTAGGATTTTTTCCTTCTGTACACTTAAATTTATTTTTTACACTTATCAGTCAGATACTAAAGAATTGGTCTCAAAGGTGATTATTAATGGATGTTTACAGGCTGCCAGGTTTTTGAGAGACATTGCTTCAATTTATTTCTCCATGTTCAGACTCTTCTGTGTTGCATTCTTTATTTTAGTGAAAATTATATACCTAACAGCTACATGAACACTAGTTGCTGTAGAAGGTAGAAACAATATAAAATATATTTCAACTGCTTAGCATCTGATGAAACATTAATGCACACTACCTTACTGGTTTTGTCAGGAACTGGGTAAAATTGCAACAGGCAAAAGTTGACATTATTGCTGATTTTACATTACTTTTCATGATAATCTATGCCTTTCCTTAGACTTCAGTTCCCACAGGGTCAGGATTGCTCATTGAAGTTTTTGACTACTAGATTTTTCCCCCCTGAGCTTTTTAGCCTTTTTTAGGTGCAGAAATACTTAGATTCTAGCTGCCTCCTGATGACTTAGAAATGAAAAGGGAAATAAAAAGACACCTCTTGTCACATAAAAACATCTTATTTTAAGAAGCTATTTTTAAGGGTAATTTAATGAAGGCAGAGGACTCAACTCATGATTTTTGAATTTTAGTATTGGCAGTATTTAATGTGTTCAAAGGAGAGTCCTGGGCAGTATTCAGAAAAGGTATGCAAATTAGTGTATGCACTAATGCTATAGAAAACTTGCTTTTTTTCCTTTTGGTGGTTTCGATTGAAATGTCACTTTGTGTGAAGCTAAGCAAAGTCCCCTAGAGCTGAAAAATGTTGATGGTAGTGATTTAGCTTTGTGCTGCTAAAATTATGTTCACTTTTAATGTTAGAGCAGAAAGAATTCTAGTGAAAATAGGAATTAATCGTGAAGAATTTATATACACTTTTATCCCTAGAAAAATATTTAAATCTACATGAACTTGTCCATCTTTAACGTTCTCTTAGTGCTATGTGCTTATTTGACCCCTCAAAATACTTAAGGTAACTGCAGTCCTGTGGAGTGGACTTTAGCTTTTGAAAGTTAAGTTGTCAGTCCTTCTCTCCCATAAATTGCAAAAACAATTAGAGTAAATGAGGTCTTTTTTGTATTTGCATGACTTTGTGAGTTGCAACAAGAATACTTGCTCTTCAGACAACCTGAAATAAATGCTCTTGCTCCATTCCCCATCCAGGTTTGTTTTCTTGTGACTGTAGTGACAGCAGGAGTAGGGATTGCAGCAAGTCAGAGCTCTGATGTGTGGCCAGTGGGTGTCCGAGACAGCTCGTCATCACCTGACACTGCTTAGACAGGTTGGCAGGATTTGCTGGATAAGCAAACATGGAACAGTTTCCTCCTGTTGCTGCACGGGAGCAGCTGAACAGGCAACAGTAGCTGTGGAATATTTCCTTGTGCACAAGCATGTGACAACTTCATTAGTGAGATTCACAGATGCTGGGCGTGAACTCAGCAGATGAACTAGTCAGAAAGGCCCACCTTGTACCTTTTGGACTTGACTTAAGTCCAACTTTTTATACCAGTAAAAAGAGTTTGAACCCATCAGGTAGAGCTCCTAAAACTAGAGAAAAGAAAACTCTGCTCAGCAGAGGGAAGTGAACAATTGGAGAGAAAAGTTTCTCTTACCTGAGACCCCTAACACGCAGCACAACCCAAGACATGCACTGGTTAAATCTTAGAAAGTGCTATGGGCAACCCCCTTTTGCAATTGCCATTGTTGCAATTATTGTTGTTAGCCATTCTGTTGATAGTTCATACTGTAGGAATTACTAGCAGATGGGAAAATAGATGACTCAGAATATAGTATTAACAATCCATATTTTTTTAATCAAGCCTAATAAGGCTTGTTGCATCTGTAAGATTCATTTAAGCAGTTGCTAGGAAGAATTTGTTTTTTCAAGTAAATACAACGAACTTGATGCAGATTATTTTTTGATTGAATGTCTGTTTTCTTAACAATTTAAACCCTGAAAATACATTTGTTTGTTTCCGTTGCACCAGCTTAATAGCAGTGTTCCGTAATTTAGTTTGATAGACTGGAGGCTTGCAATGGTAACTCATGCATTATGGAATTACTAATGAAATCTAATTTTATCGTATTGAAAACATCATTGGCCTAGAGGTTTTATTTACCTCTGTTGCTGTCAAGGGTGGATTAAGATTATAGTGTGCTACATCCACCAAAACTTTGGCTTTCACCCCTTGAAAAGTTTGGATGGCTACAGGTATGTGCTGGCCAAGTGTGGCTAATGAGTTCCAGACGCCTTCATCTAAATCCATGGACCCCAAGCACCACCGAGTGTCTCAGATACGTGTCCTTCCTCCTGACTCCTCTGCTGGACACATGTGGAAGCCAGGAGTCGGGATTTACATTGCACCCTTTGTGACTTCTTAGAGTCCATTTTTGATTCTACATTATCTCCTTCCTTCTCAGCTGGTCACATAGGATGCAAGAAGCTAGACAAAAAGACAGAAAAAAATAAAACGTGTTGCACTTCCCTTGCAGAAATTTGGTTCTGGGAGGTGACAGCATCAGTACTGTTGGAAGATGTGTAAAAAAGGCAATCAACCTGAAACCAGTATTGACCAGAGTAAGAATGTTTTCTGCATAGGTGTGTTGGGTTTATGTGGCCTGGTTTTGGTAGCAGGGGGGCTACAAGGGTGGCTTCTTTGAGAAGCTGCCAGAAGCTTTCCCCATGTCTGGCAGAGCCAGTACCAGCTGGCTCCAGGGAGGACCTGCTGTTGGCCAGGGTCAAGCCAATCAGGAATGATAGTAATGCCTCTGTGGTAATATATTTATGAAGGAAAAAAAATATTGCACAGCTGTAATTGCAGCCAGAGAAGAACAACTATACAGACACCAAGGTCAGTGGAGAAAGAGGGAGAAGAGACGCTCCTGACGCTGGAGCTGAGGTTCCCCTGCAGCCCATGGAGGTCAGTGGGAGTGCAGAGTTTCACCTGCAGCCAGTGGAGGAGACTCATGCCAGAGTGGGTGGATGCCTGAGAGGGGGCTGAGATGTGGGAAACCAGTGCTGGAGTAGGTTTCCTGGTAGGACTTGTGGCCTTGTGGGTGACCCACCCTGGAGCAGCCTGTGCCTGAAGGACTGCACCCCATGGAAGAGTGATCCACACTGCAGCAGTTCGTGGAGAACTGTCTCCCATGGGAAGGACCCCACACTGGAGCAGGGAAAGGACTCTTCTCCCTGAGCAGCAGCAGGAGCAGCATGTGATAAACTGACCATAACCCCCATTCCCTGTCTCTCTGTGCCACTGGCAGGGAAGACAGAGGGGTGGAGGAATGTGTTTTAAGATTTATTTTACTTCTCATTATCCTGTTCTCGTTTTGTTAGTAATAAATTTAGTTAATATCCCCAATTCGAGTCTGTTTTGCCCATGGCAGTATTTGGTGAGTGATCTCTCCCAGACCTTAACTCATGAACCTTTTCCATATTTTCTCTCCTCTGTCCAGTTGCAGAGGGAAGTGATAGAGTGGCTTTGGTGGGTGCCTGGCACCCAGCCAGGGTCAACCCACTATGGTACGAAATATTCTGATGCAATGCTGATCTACACTCTATTTAAACAACCTTGCTGGATTTTCAGCCAATATGCTGGATTATTTTAACCCCCCTGACTGATTAGCAGTGGTTCCTGCCACCTTCACACAAGGGCAGTTCACTGTCTCTGGAGCACTTGTAGCTCTGACCTGTGCTCTGATCACAAGTGGAACACTTCATGCCTGGAGCTGCATCAGCTTTTGGATTTTTACTGTATCCCAACTTAATCATGACAGGCACAGTAAGAAAAGCTTGCTAATGATTCTTAATCTCTTCTGCTGCTTTTCAACTTCTACATGTAGCCTTTCCTGGAAAAGCCTCTAACCCCATTACAAATAAATCGAAAATAAGCAAGGAGGAGTTAAATTGGTGTCCCATTTGCTAAAAGTTTAAGATAAGGTGCAGCAGGTTTCCTTTCTGGTCTCCTAAATGTGTGGTAAGTTGCCTTTTCCAAAGATTATAAGTGAAAATTACAGTTCAGTTAGAAGGTTAGTTATGCTTTTATTCTGTGCTGTTTGTCCCAGCTCAGGTTTGTGCTGCTGAAAGATATTTCTGCCACTGTAAGCTTGGGTTGATGGAGCTCCTTTCTGCATAGGTGCCTTTTTCCCACTAGGACTTCCCTCTGGATCAGGGAGGGAAGAAGGTAGAGACAGGAGCTGCTGGCACTCAGCTTGCAGCACTGGGAGCTTGTCCTGCACGGATGACTGTGGGCTGGTCTCTCTGTAGGCAAAGTTGATTTCCTTTGCTCTAGCAAAGCGCAGCAGAGAATTTCAAGGAGGCTTCTTTGAGTGCGACCACGTCCTGAGAATCCATCAGCTTCTAGAAGACACTCTTCAAAGTCACCTGCCTCTGGAGGTGGTTTTGCTTCTTTGAAGTTGAAGTTTGGAGTGTTCCTTTCCCAAACCCATATGATTATCTATTGAAATATAGGGCCCCAGTGAAGGCAAATGTTTTTTACCAGAAAACCCCATTCACTGAAGACCTCTGTCTTGCAAGGGCCTATCTTGAGGGGCCATTGCTGTCTCTTGTGTGGTTGTAGGTGTTTGATCTCGGAAAGGACACAATTGATTCTGTTATTTTAGAAAAGTGGCGGAAATTAAACTATGTATCATCGTCGAACAATTACTGAATTGTTCCAGTTCACAGCTTTTAAAAAGCTATTGAAATATAATTTAAAGCCTTTTTGAATTCCTGCAGCTTGCATCACTGAATGCTCTCCTCTCCCTTCCCGTTAATGCCAGTAGCCCCAGTAGTTACAACAAATTACATGGTGAATTATTTATGGCAGTTTAAATTCCAAACTGTTTGCAACTGAAAGTAAAGGAATGCTGAGCTCTATCACATAAAAAATTTGAATTGAAATATTTATCATGCAGGGGAATAAATTACATTAGAGTAATGAAATATCCTGTTTGAGTTATATCTGCACATCTTGTTTGGTATATTTGCTGTTGCACTCAGTGTTTGGACTTCTGCAGGGTTTGTGAGGTAATATCCGTGGCACAGACACAAGACAAGAAAAAATATTTTTAAATTTGCCAAGGAGATAAATATGTGCACAGACACACACACATATCCCAGATTCAACTGTGACTGATTAAGTGGTTTTCTCATCTGATGTCAGATGAGACCTTCCTAACTCCTGTTTTCAGTTTCTTAATGCCCCTGTTTCCTGCCACTTCCTTTCTTCAAATGTCCTGAGCATCAGCAGTTCATACAGATGAATACTGTGGCTCCCTGGGTACCCTGGGTGACATGTCTGAGATGATTCTGAAAGATTCTTAGTCTCTGGCTTAAAAAGTTCATTCTCTTTATATTTTAATATCCATCCCAGCTGTCTGTGATCTTTAAAGAATAGTTAATTCCATTTTCTGGCTCTGTTTCTTGATTGAAATTTAAATAAAAACTCACCCACGACATTCTTCTCTGATAATTGATGAAAAAATGTTTTCCAGTGCAGAATAATTATGTGATGACATCAGTTGGAGTCTATTCTATGCAGTTTGAGCTTGATGTCTACACTGGTGATTGAGAGGGAATAAATGGCTGTCCAGGCTGGTCCAGAGTGGGTAGGAGACTTCATCAGTGGCAGTTCTCACAAAACAAGCACGAGATTATTCAGTGCCTGCCTTAGTCCGTTTGCTGGTCTGTGGAGCCCCAAATATGTTACTCGCATCACATGTGCTAGAAAAGTGGGTTTATTGATCCTCTTATCTGTGTTATGTTGGAATCAGTTAAACAGGGGAATCGACACTGTCATTTCTTCTCATTTTACTTCAAATCTCTGACACTTCTCTCCTCTGAGAGAGTATCTTCACTGAAAAGTGTGTCATGTGCCAGTTATATTTACCAATGGGCTAAAAATTAAGTGGGATGCTGCAGTTTTTTAATCTTTTCTTTCTCTGAAAATGAAAAGGTCTTTCTGCAGAAGTGTTCTTCATGACTGAGGAATTCCTTTCCCCATCCTTTTTTCTACATATTGAATGGGAGAAGTACAGTAAACTGGCTGATATTTGATTCCTTGGGAGGCTACTCTTGCCCTCATAAGAAATGAAAGGTGTCATTTGTCTTTGGAAGAGACCGAAGGAGGGCAAATGAAGTGTCCAAAGGAGGGCAACAAAGATGGTGAAGGACCTTGAGGGGAAACCATATAAGGAGCGGCTGAGGACACTTGATCTGTTCAACCTGGAGAAGAGGAGGCTGAGGGGAGACCTCACTGCAGTTACAACTTCTCTTGAAGGGAAGAGGAGGGATGGGACTGATCTCTTCTCAGTGGTGACCAGTAACACAACCCGGGGGAATGGTCTGAAGTTGTGTCAGGGGAGATTTATGTTGGGTATTAGAAAAAGGTTCTTCACCCAGAGGGTGTTTGGACATTGGAACAGGCTCTGCAGGGAGGTGGTCACAGCACCAAGAGGCTGACAGAGTTCAAGATGTGTTTGGACAATGCTCTCAGGGACATGGTGTGACTCTTGGGCATGTCCTGTGCAGGGCTAAGGGTTGGACTCGGTGATCCTTGTGAGTCCCTTCCAACTCAGCAGATTCTGTGAGACTGACATTGCAGATGAGCTGTTGAACACATCCGAGGTCTCTGAAGCTCACACAGGTCTCAGGATCTTTGGTCCCTGAAGATATTTTGACATCTGGGTTTAATTTTCATCTTCATAAGGAATCTTATGGTTAAAATGATGTTGCATGAAAATGTGCATCTTTTTCATGTGCTCTGATATGCCCCCTCTCTTTATTATGAATTTCAGCTATTTGTTTACTATGTACAGTGTGGTCTGTTAGTAGAAGTCATAATGCTGAGGTTTGGACTGTATGTAGCGATATGTGTTGCTAATTTATATGCCTCAATCACTGATAAAAATAAAGATCAAAGGTAGTATTTCATTCCTCAGGGAAAACAGATCAGACTGTGTTGATGGAAGCCTGCCCTAGATTCATGAACAAAGTATTGAGTCATTAGTAGTTGATTCAGAAAATTAGTATTTTTTACCCGTGAGTTAGGTAGTGTGCTTGTTTGCAATGTCAGAATATTTGCAAACAAAATAAAGATTACCCCTTTCCTAGGAGGAAATTATTTGTGCTATTTGAAATTTGCTGATATTTTTCGTACTCGTTGAAGAATAATTGGCACATAGGCAGTTCTGATAAGAGAGAAATGCAGAAAGGCACTAAGCTACATCAGGAAAAAAATACATAGACCAGACAAAGGAACACATTTCAAATGTAGATTCTTCTCTGCAGTAGCAGGTGGAGCAGGAGTGCCTGACGTGCCCCAGTACCTGACAAGACTCCAACCTTTATTGGCAGCAGCCAGCAAGACAGCGAAGTGATTTACTTGTTATATGACCAGTCATTTTTACTGAATGAAATGTAATGAACTGTTTAACATTGTGTGAAAATATTTTTAGAAAGAAAAGAAGTTGGTCAAAGGTAACCCCCCCATGAATTGAGGGAGTTATTTCATGTATTATTTAAACACTTTGCTAACAATTTGCTTTGACTAGTTCTGGCAGCAGTCTGTTGAGGAAGGCAGGTGCCTTGTCATTCTTATCAGAAAGTACCTCTGAATATCTGTCAGACTATGACTTACAGCAGCTGTCTATTTTTCAGACTCCTGTAGGAGACTGATGTTCAGTAAGAAGTATTTGATTAGGCAGTATAATTTATATACTTGAATATAACTGTGTATGCTGTTATATTCATAACAGCCTAATGAGTTAAACTCCAGCCCTGTATTTATTTGCAATTTATTTGCAAGGTTTGCAAAGTGATTTTTTTTAATTAAATGTACTATGTGTGTTTGTTTTCTTATGCTGTTAGATTATTTACTGTGGAGAATACTGAGGCTTTTGGTTGTATTAACAGTTGTATATATGTATGCAGACACTCAAAGTGTGTAAAAACACTGCAACTGTAAATTAAAGGATTATGGAAGGTAGTGGGTTTCATTTTTATTGTAAACACTTTCTAATTTTTTTTTTTCTGTGGTTGTTCTTTTGTTTGGTTGTTTTACAGTTAAAGAATCTGAGTTTGGAAGAATTACAGATGAGATTAAAAGCTTTGGACCCTATGATGGAACGAGAAATTGAGGAGCTTCGCCAGAGGTACACTGCAAAGAGGCAACCCATCCTAGATGCGATGGATGCAAAGAAACGGAGGCAGCAAAATTTCTGAGTTTGTTTAGCTTTCAGACATAATACTATGAGTCACTGTGGACACTGGTAACTTTGTAACAGTCTGAAGGAATTGGATTATGAGAGTTTTCAAAAACCCAGTCTGTTGAAATTTCCTTCACAAGCAATGACAATTGGAGCAGTGAAAGAATATACATATGGTACTCTGCAAAGGCAGAGAAACACATCACCACTTGTTTGCATTTTCAGATGTTTAATGTAATACAAGTTTGATCTGTTGCTTCCCAATCTTTTTCAGGTGTATAGTGGTAATTTGGTGTTGTACATTGGCAGTTGTGTTTTGGAGCACCTGGAATGATTTCTTGATTGTGCGACACTACCGAGCCTTATTTTGCAATGTATTTTTCTTCCACTTAGTAGCATATTTATTATGTAATCTTTGGTTATCCTATTTATTTTATACCTGTTTCCTTTTATATTGGGAAGTATTAGGATAATATTGTGGAGAGCAGAGTCAGATTGGATAAAATTGGTATTATAGTATAATGAAAAGTTGCTCACCACTCTATTATCTTTTAAAAATTTCCAATTTCAGCAAGCATCCCAATTCAGGACAGCATTTGAACATGTATCCAGCCCTTTTGTATCAGTAGGATTTAAGCAGAAAGAAAGTAACAGGCACATGTTTTTCTGCTCTCCTGAATCAGGGACTGTGGTTGTAGTTGAGCAGTTACAGTTGTTACACTACAGAGGATTTTTAGAGAGTATTTCTGTCATTTCTACGCACACTGAGTCAGCTGTCATTAAACAAGAAAACAAGTGCCTAATCAGTTTTGATTTTTGTTATTCGGAAGAAGCAATACTTGCAGTCACTCCTTCAGTGTAAACTTCCAATTGCTATTGCAATTCTGACCTCTATTTTGCACCATAGTTTTATAATGAAGTAACAGCTACACTTTTTGGATGTTTTTTTGGTTCATTTGGGTCTCTTTATCACTGTTTTGAGGGGAGAGGGGAGTTATTAGTAGTTTGGGTTTGTTTTGTTTTCACATTATAGATACAAAGGGATAGTAATTTAAAAGCCAAAGAAAATAAAATTAATACTTATATTTAATAAGTACAGAAAAGAAGCAACATTTTACAGTCCTCTGAGAGTTTTGTCCTGCAGTCGCTAAACATTCAGTATTCCTGTAGTCTTCTGTTGGTAGATTTTGGGGAATCAGAAATGCAGGACCAAGCTCTTAATAACTTTTTACAAGTTATTCTATCTGGTTTATATTGTGAAATACCTAGTAGGTAGAATTTGCAACATTGCAAGAAATATTTCATACTTAGCAGAAAACGTGATCCACTTTCTGAACAATCTACTGTGTTCTCTATTGAAATATTTACTATTGTTGCCTTTTATGTAAATAACTTCACTGTGATAGTCATACTTCTTTATACAATACAGCTGAAAAGATCTTTACATTCAGCCTTTAACTGTTAAAATTTTAATGGTGACTACTGTATGGGCATCTTCTGTTAAATGTTTTCTGGAAGTTAGTAATCATCTCATGCCTCTTAACATTTACTGTCATCATACATGGACCATTTAGATGGAACAGTGCAGATTTTGGAAATGGTGCATTGTATCACAAAGCTTATGCAAAAGGAAACCAAAAGTTTTCACGAGATCAGCATTCTACAGCCGTGCTGGGACCAGGACTTGGGTTTGAGCCGTTGTTGTCGTTGTCATTCTCTACGTGTTTGCACGTACACCACGCTCTGACATGTAAACCCTAGAGTCAAATAAATCGTGATTGATTGTTAGAACATCCGTACCCTCAACTCTCTCTGTATTTCCTACAGCAATGACCATTCCTTGTGAAGATGCAAGAACACAGAAGATCCATAAAAATTACTTTAGGCGAGATAAAATGAACCTGGTAGTCTTATGCCTCGCATTTATACAGTGAAACGATGTAAAGTAAAAAATGGTATAATCATGTCACTGTGTCATTAGATTATAATCATAATGCAGGAAAAAATAACAGTACCAACATCCCCCTGTCAATATGGTTCTTATTTATTTTAAATTAATTTCTACTTCTTGAACTTTCTGTTCTCAAAAACTCAAAGATGTGCGTGCATACATGCATGCATAGATTTGTGTAGGTATACACACATATATATGCATATCTATATATGCCAGAAAAAAATATAAAACAGATTTAAACCATCAGGAGAGGAACCTAGCTTGCCTTTTCTTGGTGTGCCTTTTAACCGAAGTGTCGTTGTCCAGACACTCTTACCTGCATCCTTAGCTGCTAGATTTTCCCTTTCTCTATCTCAACCTTTTCACACCAAAAATAAGACTTTAATTTTGAATAATGTGGCTTTACAGTGTAATAGTGTAACAAAAATTATCACAAATTTAATATTTTGCATATTCTGAAAACTGTAGTAATGTGGCACCCTAACAATTAATTGCTTATCCTGAAGGACTCCAGTGAAAGTCCATTTTAGACTAGAGCTGTTGCAGTCCGACATCTGAAATCTATCAGAAGGACATCCTTTCTTCAATCCTGATGTGTCTGCATAGAAACAACTCAATTTTTGTGCACGTGCATGCACCCAAGAACGGATTATACATGCAGGAAAAAAATCTAAACACTATGGAATAAAACAAATGTAAACAAGCTACTTAAAATGGGTGAAAAATCGCATCTGTTGTACTGTAAACTGTGTAGATAGAAGATGTTTGTGACCAAAGAATACTTTCACCAGTTCATATGAAATCATTAATGTTTCCATTGTGGTATGGTGCACACTGTGGTCAGTGAGAGCTGCCTTTGGCTTCAGCAGCCAGAGTATGGAGCTCTAAATTAATGTGTAAGCATAGCGTAGGGAAGTAAGTTTTATACTCAGAGAGGGACACAACTTATTTTCTCTTTCTTCTGTTTATATAAATAAATCATCCATGTTGGTGACTGCACATCTCTACTGGAGGATGAGCATCTCTGTAAAGTCAATAGTACAATAAATGAGATATTTTAAAAGCAAGCCTTGCAGAAAACCTGATAGAACTACTGACAAGTTAACCTTCAGTAAGATTTTAACCAATTTCTTGTTTGCTTCTGACTTTGTATGTTTAGGTTTAGTAAGTTAAAAAAAAAATTGAAAAATCATTGCTTATTACTAAACATTTGTAATAAAAGCTAATTTTTCATGTATAATTGTTGACTCATTGTTCATTCTAACTGAAGCAAAATTATCTTAATAGTAACCATTAATGTTCATTTCCATAGTCATCCCACATGCTTTTGTTTCGTTCCTATAACACTGCGAGCCCAGCTGTGAGTGCAGAAACCCACATCTCTCAAAGTCAACTCTGGAAAGGATTTTTCCAGATCACAGCATTGTTGCAAGATCTAGAAGTCTGAGGATCTCCATGAAAGCATAGCAGGACCATGGAAAAAAATCTCAGTGCTAGCAGACATAAGTGGTTTGTGTTGCTCCTTTGTTTTCCTCATTGCACTAAAAAATCAATAGGTAATGGATAGGCTTGAGTAGGAAAAGTGAATACGTTTAATGAATTTGATTCCATCGCCCATTTATTTTCCGATTTTTTAAAAAAAATTATTCTCTTAAGAATTTGCCCACAAAGATATTTTCATGAAAAGGGAACTCATGAGCAAAACTCTTAGTGATCCACAGTATGTTTGAAGTGACAAAATTCTACTGCTAATCTGAACTAATATGATAATTATTTGGCTAGAATAATTATTTACTGTTTACTTATGCTAAATAATAGGTTGTCTGCATTTGCACGGTGTATTCCAATGAGAGTGCACAGTGGCTCAGGCTGCTTCTCCATCCAGTGTGTTTGTTGAGCTTCCAAATACAAATATGGCTCATGATGAGTGAACCCTTGCACAAATATGTGAGATAGCCTGACTCCCCATTAATAGGCACTGGTGCTTCCAAGCAGACTGTGAACTGTACAACTTCTGTAAAGCGCTTTGTGTGCGTGCTGCTCTGTCAGTGAGATATGATGAGGGTTACATTTTCTCAAGTGTGGTTATAAAGCTAATTAAAAAGACCTCACCATGTGAGGAAGTCTTTATTTCTTGGCATTCTTAAATACTAAAGTCTCCAGCTTACTGTGGCATTTCTTTGTCTGTTTCCAGAGATCATGATGGGTGTTACATAGTCATGTCACAGAATCAGTGAGGTTGGAAAAGACCTCTGAGATTATTGAGTCCAACCTATGACCAAACACCACCATGTCAACTAGACCATGGCACTAAGTGCCACCTCCAGTCTTTTCTTAAACACCTCCAGGACTAGTGATTCCATCAGTTCATGGAAGTTTTCCAGCTGGTTTAGGTTGGAAAAAACCTCTAAGATCAACGAGTCCAACTGTTAACCCAGCACTGCAAAGTCTACACTAAAGCCTAAGTCCCTAAGTGCCACATCCACACGTCTCTTAAACATCTGCAGGGATGGTGACACCACCACTTCCTTGGGCAGCCTGTTCCAACACTTGACAGTCTTTTTGGTGAAGAAAATTTTCCTAATATGAGATTAGAACCTGCCCTGGCGCAACTTGAGGCTGTGTCATGCAGTTGGCTGGGAAATTTGCTTTGGGATATTTGTATACCAGGCTGACACGTCCTGGGTAGCACGCATTGTTTCTCACCATTGTGTTGCACCAGGTGAGGTAATAGCTTAAGGTTTTTGGGGAAAAGCAAATTACATTGATGGTTCAGTGTGAAGTCATTAAGTTGCACTTGTAGTTTAACCCTGTTAAATTTGGTTTAAAATACCTTTTCACAGAATCTATTTCTCCTCTCTGTTTGGTGTATTCATTATGGAAAGGGTCTATCTTTTATGTGGTGTCCTCTCATCCATTTTCATTTGGTTTAATTTGTTAGGGTTTTTAAAGCATACTTGAAAATTCCCCGTATTTTCCTTCTCTTTCCCCTGCTCAGGAAGATGTATGTGGGCTTTACTTTGAAGAGCATCCCCTGAGCCAAGAGTCCTTGGGACATTGTGCCCAAATGCAAATGTCAGCAACAGCTTCTATTCTCTTCTTCTATTCAGGGGTCACTGAGGTGAAGTCTCAGATATCCTGTTTTCCCTTCCTTTGAAACAATGGGATGTTCAGATTCTAAGCAAATCTTTCTCTTTCAGAATATTTGTTAGTCCCAGACCAACAGTTACTTGATTTTTTTTTTCATTTTTAGTTTCACAGATTCCTTGGGATAGATTCATGCTTAGTTCCACTAGGCCTTAGAGAGTCTTCTGAACTGGAGAAGAGTGATATTTGTCACAGAAATACAAAGAAAGAAACAATTTTAAAAATCTTTTGGAGAGAAAAGGAAAAGCATATGGCATCTGCACCTGGCCAGGCTGCCCATGAGGCTCACTATGGATGTGAGGAAAAAAAGTGTCGGCTCACAAAAGCAAATCAGATGGTCATCTATGTAACTTACTGTTCTGTGTTGCTGTTTCACATCTGATTTTCTTCCATTCGTGTTTATTTTCTTCTATGTTCATGCTTTATTTATTTCATTGCCACTTTCAAAGGCAGAAGTTTTAAATTTTTCAGACTCTATAAATGGAAACATCCCATAACAGTGCCAAGTAAATAAACGTGGAGAAAACCCCCAGTCAAGGTCACCAAAGTGGTGTGTTTTCCTTTGCTTCCCCATTCATCCGGGGTAGTGGAGGCTTTTGACAGCAGATGTTGTTTGCCTCGGGATGTCATGTAAGTGTTGTGCCCTGCTGGGAACCGCTGTCGTCCTCCTGCTCCTGCAAAGCGTGAGGCGGCACCACGAAGCCGTGAGTACCGCTTTGCCAAGAGGCTCAGTGTGCATCTGGAAGCTGTTGATCCACATCAGGGCCAGCACTATGCTCAAACCAGTACCTGTGGAAGCCTCACAGGAGCCAGGTTTTATCTCGAGGAGGAGGCCATGCTGTGGTAGCAAACAGCTTTTGATGCCACTTCACTTTGTTGACAGGGCTGCAGCATGGCCATAGCACCCAATAAGGCACGACCCCACCAAGGAATCTGAGAATCGTGTTTAACCCTTGGGAAGGATAAAGTTCCCTGCGTTTATGTTTTTACTGATGTGGGAAAAACATTTACCTAGGAAACTAACTCAGTGCAGTGGAAGAGTTTGCGTAATGGCATCAGCTAACAATCACTCCATGCCCCTGCCAGGATGTCTCTTAGTCCAACAGCACTATTCCTTGGCCTCCAAGGTTCTTGCTGTGAGTACTGGGTTTACCTTTACTAGGAGTGATGGTGAAGTAGAAGTTCTCATGTGATGTAGGCAAACAGCCAGAGTTCTTGCTTGATGCTGATACTTGGTCAATGAAACAGGCCTTTCTAAAGGCCACAGAAAATTCGGAGGGGATAAACTTGGCAGTAAGCAGGGAGCTGCCTAGAGCCAGGCAGTGGGAAGGCATTAGAAGGAATTAAACTAAGCTGATTCTGGGCTCAAATGCTGGTTTTCTGTCTGTCACAATGGGGGAAAACACTAATGATATTTACCATTTACCATGGCACTACAAATGCCAGCGATCTTCTAAGTTTTTTCTTTCACAGCTTCAGAAGTTAAATTTGTACATATACGTGGCCATGTACTAATGTATCTGGATTTTTTTTTTTTTCTGTCAAACTAATTAAACCATATGTTGTTTCCTGAAGACATGGTTTCTTCTATCCAGGGATATTTCTTCTGAGAACAGATGTTTTATATTACAGTATCTCTCCCTAGTCAGCTCCCAAAGGAAAATGTAGCCCTGTTTCTTCCCTTGTGGACAGTATTTGGAGCTGACCGGTATAATTGTTCTTTCACTGCACCCAGGTGTGCCCAGAAACACACGCAAGCATCACCCCCATGCATCCTTTCATTCCCTTGATGTCACTGGAAGGTTTGCTGTATGAGAAGATGGCTGTGGCCCTCACATGTTTCTAACACTTTTTCCCCTCTTAAGATCTTTCTGCTGCTTTGCACTCCTGGGCTCCCAAAATCTGCATGGTTGCTGTTAGGGAAAGCCTTGCAGCCAGTAGATCAAAGAGGGAGACCAAAAGCTTTTGAGTTGATTTATCTGACACTAAGTTTTTTGTGTGATGCATCAATTGATACTTCATTTTTATTACAGTACAATGGGGTATATGGGCTTAACAGCAAGAATTGTCCTTTTGATCTCTCACTGCACATGAAAACAGGTGTCATAGTCCAGAGATTATGAAGGTCAGAGATTATTTGAGGAAGGATTAAGTAGAGTTACCATTTTTCTTAGCAACCATATCCAAAAGCATGAGATTCTTTTCAAAGTGCAGGTGTTATTTCAGTCTCCAGATAAGTTGTATTTACTTGTCATATACCAATTTTCCCTGCTGAAACTACAGGAGAAGACTAGAATTTTTCAGTGTTTCATATTAATATATGAATATGCAGGAACAAGTCAAATTCTGTACTGGTAAATACAATTAATAAAATAAGTTTTTCTGAGTTTCCTAATATCCAGGAGAAATTTTGGGTTGCTTTTCCTGTTAGTTAATCTTTACAGAAGGTGGCCCTGAACCTGTCCAGAAAACAATGGGGTGAGTCTATTAATGTTCAACACTGCACTTCATATACACATACAATTGCTTAATCCAAATCCTATTTACCTCAAAAAGTGAACAGAATTCTCTGGTGCAGTGAGTACTCGTTCAATATTTCAATAAATACAGCTGAAATCTTGCTCTGAGTCATTCCAAGAGTCTCTCTTCCCATTAGAAACTTCAAAACAACCAAAACTAGTTCGGTACCCACTATGGGTATGCTGGTATCTCTCCTGCCAAGGAAGCACATCCACCACTGTTTGCTCAGCTTATATAGAAATACTTCAGCTTTTGGGGCTGTTTATATTCCACAATGTAATGTGGCTAAAATTGATGGGAATAATGTTGTAGTAGATTCAACAAACCTATTTCTCCAAGTTAGTGTAATTATAAATTTTTTTGATAACCAGATGTTTATACAGCTCCTAAATATGTAACTATTGGAATAAATAGGGACTGAGGATTTCTAGGATTACAAGACCAGTGATACAGTAGCCCCACAGCCCAGCAATTAATGCAAATTTATTCCATGAGTGGGTATAAGTTTGAAGCCTTTTAAATGTAGTTAACATTGATTTATTCAGCCCATCAACTGACATGAATTTTATACATCTCATTGCACTTTTCTTCAGTTACTGCCTCCACAAAAAGCTCGACAGTTCAGTCCTATCTTGCAGTTAGATTAGGAGGAAGTCTTATTCGCAAAGTGTTTGACCAATATGAACTTAAGTGTTTAGTTCAGCTCTTTGCTCTGGAACGAGGAACAATTCGGGCATTTTAAGAAGAGACTGCTGCAGTGTTTCTGAGCTGTCTTCCAGCTTCTGTCCCGGTGGATGGAAATGAGGCTGCTCAGGGCTGATTGGGCCCTGTTCTGCAGAGCCAAACAGCTCCTGTGTTCCCTCATCACAGGAAGTGACAGAAACTGCTTGGCCTTACTTACCCAAAATACCATGAGGCTGCCAACCTCATGTTTAGAGCACCATGTTACTGACCCAAGTGAAGGAAGGGTGTGTCTAACACCCCTGTTTGTGCTTAGAAATTTGGAAATCTACACTTTGGGAACCTGCTCTCTGATGTTTGGTCCAGATCTTTAAATGAAGCCGTGTAAGACGTGGCTGTTCTGTGCACTTTTCAAGGAAAAAAATTGAAACACTATAAAGCTGTAGCTTTGTTTTCCATTCAGGTTTATTCTTCTTTTCTGGGCTACAATGGATTAACATTTTATTTTAAAAGCCCAGAACTCAAGTAGACTGACCTTTCATTCACCATAGCTTTTTTCTCACCTTCTCTATCAGGATGGAGAAACACATTTTCCTTTTCAGTAGTGCTTTCTCAGGATAAAAAGTTTTCAGGTATCTTGTTTCAGCCATCATTAACTGCCTCTCAAAGTCTTTTTCTTCCGTATTCTTGTTATGTCTAGACTGACCTATCTCTGAATCTAAAGGGATTCTTACGAAAATCAAATGCACCCAGAAACACCTGCCACCTCCTGTTCCTGGCATGACTGCCATCTCCTGGCACGTTAAATGGTTTTGGTGCTTTGAGGCTCCTGCCAGCTGTGAGGAATCACACTTGTGTCTTTGTGTGCTGGTGGATGGGCCAGTGTAACTTCTCCCGTAAAGCAGAGGCCTTTGTGCTCTCCAGCACTGCCCTGCTAGCACTGGTGAGAGCTCCAGTGCAGTTCCAGTTTACTGTGTTTGGTGAACATGAGACCCAGGAGTGGGGCTGCCCTCACCAGTGTATAAGGAAGCCTCGGTGCATTTTTGCCACCAAAACATAAGCAAAATTTCCCTACATATACAAAGCACTTTCAGTGAGGCAGCTGAGATACCCCATGCAAAAATGAACTGTCAAACCTGACAGTTCCCTTGCCAGGCTGAATATGAAAGGATCAGAGAAGGAGCTGCATCCTGACTTTGGCTGGTTGAGATGTCCCTGCTGTGGGACCTGCCTTGCCTATCTGCTGGCCATGCAAGAGAAGGGGAGATGTATAAGGGGGAATAGGATGGGGATAACCCACTCTTCTGGAAGGTGCTTGCACGTGGCACCAGCCTCTTCCCTGATTTCAGCTGTCTTCTTTAGAGAATGCTCCCACAGGGAATGCTGAGAACCAATTCACCAAAGGAAAATATATCCAAGGCTTCTTCCTTTGGGTTTTTAGGGTAGGGATCAAAAGGTTATAAAAGGATTGTACTAACAGTGACAGTAGGAAGCTGTGCCTTGGTATGGAAAGAAGAAAGAAAGACACATAGAGAATGGATTTTTCCCAAAAGTAAACTACATTTTTGACGTGTTATCTTTTGCCATACTTGGAAAACCTAACGTGCAAAGGTGCTAGCCCATGGGCTGGCATGCCTAGGCACTGGTACAATAGAAATACGTTATAATTTACCTGGTAATTAAACAGATGGTAAACACATGGCTAGTGTGTCAATATTCAGAACACTTCCTAAAAGGGGACAGAAGATGAATTTCAAAATTTGCATACTAATTTTAAAGGATAATTTCCACTGAAAGTTGGTGGGATTGCTGTTCCTAAATCAGGAACTGCAAACCCTCATTTTGCTGTGTTACAACCCCACCACATCACCCATATGTCATGGGGGCTGCAAGAATAGACACGTCAGGATACCGCAGATAGATGGAGAGGGTGAAACAAGAGGTACAGCAGCTGCTGGTAAGCAAACTGTGCTGTATGAGTACCACTCATCTTACAAATAGGATTAAGAGTTTTCTTTGAAAGTTGCCAGTGTAACCAGTGGAATAGTCTGCTCAGAGCTACACAGACTTGTGCACCACACAGAGCACCTGTGCATCAGGTGACAACAGGCAGATGTTGGACTGCGCATCTGAAAGTGGGCAGCTCTCTTAGGCTGCTTTAGATACATAGCAGAAATTGTCAGATTTATAGCAGACTTTGTCCAATTACCAAAAAACGTAGCCCTGTTTATTTCTGAACAGGGATCAGTGAGAAGCCAAAGCCCCTTGGTACCCTGGAAGAAAAAATGCAAGAGTGGGAGGTGCTGATGTTTCTTCTGCACTTGTGTGAAGCTGAAATGTTGGATTTGTGCCAGTGCCTCCTATGGCAGATGCATGTGTTTATCCAAGTGAGGACTTACATGATTTAGGGTTGTGTGTAAAGGGTGAGGTGATGTCAGATAAACAAATTTCTGCAGTGTCTAGTGGGAGGTCAGTTTGAGACTCAACACCTGTGAGATGATTCTTCACCCTCTGTATTAGCAGGAGAAGTAAATTTCAGAGACCTTTGCCAGCAGTGTCATGTGATCTTGGGAAAAACTTTCTAGACTGTTTGGATGTTGCTTCCTCCAGCTGACAACCCATTAGTTTATTTATGAGAGATGAAGAGATCCACAATCTTTAATGAGGGTGATGTTTCTTAGCAGCTTCAGTGATTACTCCGTAGAACAGTTTCTTTGAATAATGTATTGACCATTGCTCCATTGTTAACCCAGTAAATTATTCTCAGATAAGAAGCATTTTTTTTTTTTTTTAATGAAAAAGGCAGAATCAGTAAAAGATGCTTCTAAACTGGGTGGGAACATTCTTCTACCCTGCCTGAATAGTGGGCAACTGGAAAATTAGTTACAGGAGATCAAATTAATTTCTGGTGTAACTTAATGGGAAGCCAGGTGCATAAACTGGAAAATAAATTAAGAATAACCTGATGAGAAAAGATTAGTTCCGGCACAACACCTCACCGAGGGATATGAGTGGTGACTTGAGTTGAATGTTGTTTGAAAGTACCATCAAAGGTAAATTAAAATCAGGAGTATTGTGAGAGGAAATGGATAACTAGTACAGCGAGAGCAGTTACTCCAGGGGTTTTCTGCTGCTTATATGTGCACAGCTGGGGCCTCTGAGGATGGGGGTTGTTTTGTAAGAGATGAAAGGTCGTGTCAAGTTGATTTAGTGCCAACAAATGCTGGTGGTATGTTGCTCAGTCCCTAATCTGTCAGGTAGAGAACAAGAAACTTGCACTGTTTGTTCAACTGAAAAATGTGGGCTCCCCTACAAAACCACCAATTAAGAGCATTTCTAAAAATATAAATCTAGCCTGATGTATTTGTTTAAAAGAAACTTATCTTCACAATGAGACCCACACTTCTCTTTGATTATAATATATACTCAGAATATCCTGAAACTTAAATCAATTCTTAATCCCTGGTGAAATATCATTTTTATGCATTTAATTTTCATTTTGTGGCACAAAGCTGAGTTCTTCAGCACGTTATACACTACTGGGACAAGAAACACAGTACAAAGAGCACCAGATACAGTAGTTCCCTGCAGTCTTGTAAAGATTTATACAAAAAGGTACAAATATGGGAGGTATTAAAGTTGGAAAATTAAATGTCAAGTTCTTTGTTTTTAAGTTTGCAATGTGAAGTAGCTCATGCTCTATATAATATGTGAAGAAAAAACAGCCTGCTTTCAAAATGGGTAGTCTGCAGGGAAAGAGAGGATTAGCAACTGATGAAAATAAGTGAATAATAAACCAGGCAGTAATACAAAATCTGAACATACATAAAAAGCTTAATCACAATCTATGTATAGATTTTACATCTCAGGGAAATAATGTAGCATATTGCTTCTCAAGGGCATCTCCATCTCTCATAGTAGCCTAGATTTATACTAGAAATTCAGATTCTCTAACAGTTTATTCTTGGCAATAAAGTGAGTTGCCTCATTTGAAATGGTACCACAATCCCCATTTAAACAATACAAAGCTCTCAGACAAAAGAGAGTAGGCACAGCATTTTCACTGGTGCCAGGACAGTGACTGTCACAGGCAGGAGGAGCACATGCCAATGCAATGTTCTTCAGTAAACTGCACATCCATAGTAAGGAGATTTCCGACCACAGCAATTTTCATGTTTCAAACTCTGGAGAAAGTGACCAATCAGTCCTCTCATCCTTCGATTCTGACTCACTGGTTATGGAATTGCAAATGTCCTGCTCTTACACAAGGGTGAATGAAGAATTCTAGCGAAAGTACTGTCTACTCAAAAATCACACTGCCTCTTCTCCCCTGTGAGGCTTTGGAGAGACTGAATTTTTCCTTCCAAGCGTAAAGATTTTTCTGTAGTTTTTATTTAATGAGAGATAAGCTTTCTCAGCACTTACTGCACTGAGCGCTAGAATAGAGGTTATTTCACAAAATGGCAGGAAAGTTGTGCCTTATTCTTCCTTATCTAGATAGTTTGGGGGGAGCTAAGACAGAAACGTTACTCAAATCATTAAATTGTTATCCCGCTCAGTGAAAAATTCTGTTAGTCATAAGCAAATATTAAAACTACTGTACTATGCTGTACAGTGCCAGCTGAAACATAATAAATCTAGGTAGAAGTATAGCAGAAAAAAGGCTACATCCCCTAGGATGGTCAAGGGAACACGACTTGCAGAAAGAAAACTGAAAGGAAGCTTGGCAGGTATAATCCTGTGAAAATAAGCATGTAAGAGCGTATGGTTGCTGCCTACAAATACACCAGGAATACACAAAGAGGAAAATGAAATATTTAAGCAGTGTTGGCATAAGAAAAAGAAACAAACTGGTATAAGGCATCCATTAGTAAAATTATGCTAAAAGTTGTGCAAGCCTTGTAGAGCAGCGCAGCTCTGGAATGGTCTCCAGGAGGAGGAGGGAGCAAAAATCTGATTACTTTTTACATGGAGTTAGTTAAGTTTATGAAAGGAATTCCTGTGCACTGTGTAAAGTCACTGTCATGATAATAAGAACATATTAAATTTCAGTACTTTATTTACTTAGTGTCTTTGATCCAAAGCACTTATATAAAAATGCAATAATGAAAATTCCTTTCAACCAGTACAATAAAAGTCGAAATTCCTTAGGGTATTTCATTTTCTTTAGTAAAATGCAGTTTGGACACGTTCCATTCAATATTGGCAGAAATGACAGAGAATCAGCCCTACAAATAATAATAAATCTAGAACATAAGATAAGCTATAGGTTATTGAAATGATGTGTTGTAAAGTTTGGATCCAACATTTGCAATGTTAAACTAGCAACAGCTGAGGAAATTTGTGACTCTTTGGCAAGTCTACAGGTCGCATCAAATAACTACCCTGAAAGGCACTGGTTTTCAGCTCTGTGAACCTACTGTTTCTGAAACAGATAAAACCACTGCTTGGAGCTGGATTCTTTGAAGGCCCCCAGCCAACAGAATTAGCGAGAGCTTGCAGTGTCCTTTGCATCAGGAAGAGAGCTTGCCAACCTTGCAGCAGGTAACCTGACCAGAGTGATGAGCTGCACATGCCCACCTCTTCCTTCCCTTACTTCTTTCTTGGTATTTCAGTCCAACAGGCAACCTCAGGCTGGCCCACGTTCTGGGAGGATGTTTGTAGGCGTGTGATAGCTGACACACGCGCAATATGAATCAGGAACAAGAGTACTGAATTTATGCCTGTCACCCAGCAGAGAACTTGAACCAGCCCTCCAGAAGTGAAAACCTTAGCAAAATGTTTCAAGTTTGGACACCAAATTCGGGTTATCTAGGTCTCCCCTCAGGAATACATATATGGCTCTTTGATTTTCAGGGACAGCAAGCAATGGCTTGCCAATGGACTTCATAACTTGTGCAGGCTCTGTTGAGATCTTTGGTGAGGCTGGAAAGGACCATTTCCCTCATTCTTCATGGCCTAAATCAGGCACTAACTGACATGAGAGGAGAGTATTTTCAAAGGAAATGGGGCGAGGGGTACCTTATTTCACACCGTGTATTCTGTGATAGATCACTGGGCAAAGAGGAATGAGGTCCTGGGTGCTCAGCTTCCTATTTATAAGTGGAGCTGATACAGCAAAACATCAAAAGATCCAGATCAGACAGCAACCTCAAGTAGCCTAAATGAAGCAATTACCTATTCATGCCATGTTTCCTTTATTCTGTCAGTTAGGCTCCCCCTTGCCATAGTATACAAAAACAGTCTTCCAAACGTGACAATTTTAGCTTTAGTATTTTATTTTCTCTTCTGACTAGTCTGAATTGAATTTCTGAACCTCTCTTGTCTTCACAAGTAAAACAAACAAACAAACAAACAAACTGGAACATTAAATGCAATAAATGGAATGGAAAAGCAGCAGGATCTGAAGAGAAATGCTGTTCTGCCCACTGACCACCAGTAGTTTGTTTTCTGGCACAGATCCCAAGAATTTAAAAGAGCCACTCAACAGTGGCTTCTACCTGTTGATTACAAGTGTTTGATCTCTGTAAAAGTCTGTAAGGGAAGAGAATGAGCACTCAAAAAACAACTTTATGCAGATCCATGATTACTCTGGAAGTCCCAGATGATCTGTTCTCTCATGTCTTTTTCGGCTTTGTTTTCTTTTTTTTTTACAAAAAGTACATGCCAGTCCTTGAAAGGATTTGCATTGATTACATCACAGAAACAGGTAGTAGGATCTACCCACAGCTGGTGCAATATTAAGCTCTTTTTCTTTATCTGTTCCCTTCTTAGGCCCTTATGCTCTCCCTTAGTTGTAAACTGTGAGTTTCTTTCTGAGGGAAAATGTGACTTACAAGGTGTTTTTTTCCTTAGAGTTTCCTTGGCAGAAATCCTAATGGAATTGTCTGTCATCAACACCTGCTTTCAAGCTTTTCTGATAAAATTAGATTTTATATCTCAGCATCACATATGGCATCTTTATAATTAGTCTTTTTGCAGTATATGAATGTCAGTTCCTAAAATGCTGCCTGTACAGTTCATGTGGGAATATTTCACTTCATGAAACAAATCCAAGTTTTTCATTGGAGCTTCTAATTGTTGAAAGCCCACGTCTTTGTGTGTCTAATCTCAGAAGCATTTTGAGGGACTGATGCAGCATATTGCAGCTGCACTGGGACCGAGCTGGGAACAGATCACTTCTGGAAATGGCATCATGAGAGATCTGTGTGTGCCTCCATACCTAGAGTCATTTGTGGAAATGCAGTATTTGAATATGCAGCTATCTGAAAGTGAGGGGTTGCCTTCTTCAGAGGGTTCAGTATTGACCTAATCTTGGAAGCAGAGGAAGGTCTATGCTTAGGAGATTCTGACAAATATTACTATACCTAACATTTCAGAACAGTAACACCCAGATTTTAACACACATACTCAAGAGTAAGCAAACTTAGTGGAGTTTTCAGACAAGTGACAATCAGAATTACTGGTCAGCAATATGGATAAAAGTGTTTCCATATCAGTGATTCACAGGTGATTGTTTTAAACTGTTGTAAAATGCATGGAAGTCCTACACTAGTACAGATACCAGTATAGGTGATGGGTGATTTTTTTCATTACTCATTTTACATCTGAAAATTTGTATTCCACTTGTCTACGTTCATTTCTCTGCTCAGATGAGAAAATGCACAAAGTAACAGATCATCTTTATAACCACTAGCACTGATGTCATGGAAATGCTAACATTTGCATGGAAAGGACAGCATTTAGTATCCAATGCAACAGGATGAAAATGTGCAAACTGTCAACTTGGAATAGAAATGTCTTTAGTTTCTCAAGTGCAAAGTGCAGTGTCAGCAACACTCTCCTTTAGAAAAATTAAAAAAAAAAAAAAGGAAAAACATTTATAAACATAGCTCTTGATAGCTCTCATGCAAACTGCTGTCAGACTTATACACTAATGCAGTGAATCATTCAGGCTCAGCTCACTGGGGGTGCTCCTGCTCATATTGGTCAGACTAGCCATAAGTGATTTAACTTTATAAGCATAGTAGTCCCTTAAGTTGATGGATGGAACTTCTTTCATGCCATCACCAAAATCACAGCTTCTCATGGCACTCTCTAACTGCTTCTGACGCCTGTAAAAGTGGGAGAATTTATTGAAGATCAGTGTAATGGGAAGCACTACCACTAGGATACCAGCTAGGATGCATGCAGATGCCGTCAACTTGCCAGCGGTGCTTCCTGGCACAACATCTCCATAGCCAACTGTGGTCATGCTAACGGTAGCCCACCACCAACAAGCAGGGATGGTGGCTAGCCCCTCATTCTCTTCTTTCTCAATGGTGTAAGCCACTACTGAGAAAATGGAGATGCCAACAGAGAGGTAAAGTAAAAGAAGCCCCACCTCTCTGTAGCTATACTTCAGGGTGGCTCCAAGAGACCTGAGACCTGTGGAGTGTCTAGCAAGCTTTAAGATGCGAAAGATCCTCATGAGTCTCAGGACTTGTGCAACTCTGCCTAAATTTGCTAAAGTTGGACTACTTTCCACCACCAAGTTGACAATTAATGTAATGTAAAATGGAAGGATAGACATTAGGTCAATCAAATTCAGGGCATGCTTGAAAAATTTTAAAAAGTCAGGAGCTACTGCAAATCTTGCCACCAGTTCAAAAGTGAACCATGCAATACCAAAATGTTCCACGATTTCAAAGCGAGGGTCTTCCTCGGGGTTCCCATTACTGTCAACAATCTGAAAGTCTGGAAGGCTGTTCAGGCACATGGTCACGATGGAGCCCAGCACCACCACTATTGAAAGGACACTGAAGATGCGGCTTAAAACTGAGTACCCAGGGTTATCCAGAGCAAGCCAGAGCTGCCTCCTGATGTTTCCAAAGGGTTGTTTATCAAATTTAGAGGCATCATTGTAGAATGCCAAAATCTCATCGAAAGAAGATGTGGTACTTTCCTGGTCACTTTGTTCCTCCCATTTCTCTTGGTCTGGCTCCATTTTCCTCCCATGGTAGCTATAACTGCAGCAGGAGTCTATAAAGAATTCATTGATTCCCCAGTATTCAATCTCCTGGCTGAAAGAAAACACACAGAGTTCACCCATCACATGGAGCTTGCCGGTGTTATAAAAATGTAGCACATAAGGAAAGAGCTCAGGGTTCCTGTCAAAATAAAATTCATTCTTGGTATCATCATAGTCATCGCAAAGCTCCAGTATCGACTCCTTTGAGTGGCAGCTCAGCAATTTGCCCAGCCTCGTCTCAGGGAACCTTAATAATGTGTTGGATCTCATCTTTTTCTTAAAGCCTCCAACGTTGATGCTGATCTCATTGTCTTCAAAATTTGCTTCAGATAAAGCATTCAGACTCTGCCCTGTCATAGTGAGCTCCTTCCAAAGGTGTGTAGGGAATGAATACCTAGGATGCAATTGCATAGAAAGTTGATAGAATGAACAAATCTACAGCACGTTCACCTATCGATGCTTGCTTTTCTTTCTTTTTCTTTCCTCTTCTTTCTTTCCTTCTCTCTTTCTTTCTCTCTTTTTGTTTCTCTCTTTTCTTTCCCCCTTTTTCTCCCTTTTCCCCCCGTTCACCCACTTTCCCCTCTTTTTCACTCTCCGTTCCGTGTCTCCCCTTTTTCCCGTTTTCTTTTCTCCCACCTCCCACTGAAGACCCCGAGGGAGGCTCCTTTGTTCCCGCTGCAGGCTCCTGTCGCTCCCCGCACCCTTCACCTGGGCTGCGGCTGCCGCTCCCCATCGACCCCCCGTTACTCACGGCCTTCGTGCCAGCGGCTCCGCGCGGACCTTTCCCTCCCTTTGGCCGCTCCCGGCCCCGCCAGACGAGAAGCGCCCCCGGCCGCCGCCGCCCAGGTTCCCGGTCCCCGCCGCGCCTCAGGGGCCGGAGCCCCCGCTCTGCCCGGGGGCGCCGCTGCCCACCGGCCGCAGGGGATTCCCCGCCCGGCTCCGCTCGGCTCCGCGCCCGCCCTACCTGCTGCCTCAGCGGCCGCGGCCCCCCTCCAGCGCGCCCCGTCGCCCCCGGCCCCCGCCCGCCATCGCCGCCGCCCGCGGGGCCGCCAGGGCTCGCTTCGCTGCCCGGGGGTGCCGGTGCTGGTGAGGTGCCGGGGGGATGCCGGTGCCGATGGGATGCCGGTGCCGGGAGGGTGCTGGGGGGATGCTGTGCCGGTGCTGGGGGGATGCCGGCGCCGGGGGGTGCCCGTGCCGGCGGGGTGCAGGTGCCGGGCAGGGCGGGGCGGCCCCGGCGGCCGCGCGGTGCTGAAGGGACAGCGGCCGCCCCGCTCAGCGGCGGGAGGCGGCGGCACGCCCGCTCGTCATGGCGACGACCCCCGAGGCTGCCGCCCGCCCCCGCCGCTCCCATCCACCCCCGGCCCGACCCCGCCGGCGGCGATCGGGGCTGGTGGGTGGGCGGCCGGGGGCTGCGCAGGGACGGCCCGGCGGGGCCGCTGTGCCTCCGCTCGCCCGCTCCCCGCCCCGCGCACCGGCGGCAGCGGCGCCGCAAACTCGGTTTCCCTCCCCACCGCGGTCCTGCCTCACGCCGGCCCCGAGCGGGGACGGGGGACGCCCACCCGCGGCCGCCCTGGTTCCGGGCACCCGCGGCCCCTCTCTTGAGGGGCGTCACCCTCCTCTGTACCCCTCATCCTGCTGGGAAGGGACCGGGGAGGGGGTGCCGCTATTCCCCCCGCCCCGCCCATGGCACCAGCAGGTCCTCCCTGTGTCGCCTGGGCAGGGTCCCAGCGGGGACTGACAGTAGGAAAGACGGGGGCACTCGTCGGGGCCATTTGGCGTGAGGAGAGCGGAGCTGCGTGTTGAGGCTGCTAGCCGCCCCCTCAGCTGCCGGATGGGAACCCCCGACCTCCCCACACTGCCCTGCCAGCCGTTCCGGGAGGGATGATCCCGAACGGCGGGACCTCGAGCAGGTCGGGTAGAAGGGCTGACCTCCCTGCGTTGCTGCTCTTGGCGGGGCAGAGTTTTCCAGCTGGCACGTGGAGTAGTGTCCAGCTACATGGCCAGCGATAGCAGCGTCCCTGTCCATGCTGGAGGCGACTGGGAAGAAATCTTTTCCCTCATGCTGAGCCCGGCGTGGGGCCGAATTTCCCGGGGAGAAGCTTGGTCCTGACAGTCCCTGCGAGCTGGAGCCGACTGCGCACCTGACTCCCCCGATGAGGGGCCGGCTGTGCAGAGCACAGGTGCTCTGAGACAGGTGCTTTATACTGGGCTATCCCGAATGGTCTCCTGCCAGCTGCGTCGTGACCACCTCTCACTCATGGTCCCACGCATCTGAAGTCCAGCTCCTGGAAATGAATTGCTGTCAGTGCTTTGCAAGATTAGGGGAGGCAGGGGGATGAAGACTCCTTGTTTGCTTCCCCCCACCCTGTCAGAGCCCCGAGCACTCTGGCCCTGTGCATCACCTTCAGCTTGTTCCTCAAACCCTTGGCAAAGGAGAGGAGGTAAACCTTTCAACTCCAGCAGCACATGAGCCCTATTTACAAGGACACTCCCCCCCGCCCCCCCCCCCCCTCAGTATTAAAGAACAGCCCTTTAAGAGCCCGGAAAACTGAGTACAGGCATGGAGTGGGGTAACTGAGTCCTGGTGCATGGCTGGTCTCCCAGACCCTGCTCAACTTTCCTGCCTGGGGTGTTTGACTACCCCACTACATCCCACCAATGCTGGTGCATTGTGTGGCCAAAGACTCCACATCTCTGGGGACACTTCCACAGCTGTGTGCATGGACCCATAGCATCCTCAGGCTCCCAGAGATGCTTCAGAAAATCCACGCTTCAGTGATACTACAGATGCCGGCCCTGCTTGCCTTTTCTTAGGTGGTGTTTGCTGTTGCTTTGCTCTCCTGCTGGTGGCTGCCTCCTGCCTCCCTTCCCTACAGATGCCCTGGCTCAGAGCTCTGTGTCCCAGCATGCTTCACTGCATGTCCAGTGACATCCCAGGGGACACTGAATTATGTACACCAGGCTGCCCTCCTGGCCAGGGAAAGTGCTGCTCCTCTCAGTGTGGTCCCCCCAGCTCTTCTCCTCCCGGGACAGGGCACACAGGAGACAGAGATGCCACGTAGCAGGGAGGAGGCTGTGAAACGCAGTGACGACCTGCACGTTTTCCTATAACAACGGCTTTTCATGTCCAAAGAGGAATCTCTCCTGCTTCCCAGCAGCAGCGTAGCTGTTGGGTTACTTTGTGATAGCCGCGTCCTCTCAGGGCTCTGCTGGCGAACCACTCACTGGGGAGCTCTAATTGTACTGGCTTTTAATGCCTGGGGCAAGGGATGGCAGGACACAGGACTGGGAACCACGGCGTTGAGATTTCTGAGTTGGAGGCCATCCAAGGGCTTGGATAAATCACAAATCTTCTCTACTGTAATTTCCCACTCACTCTTAGGAGAACCAAAATAACTCATATTCCTCAGTCACCTTACAAGGAATAGTGAGCTGCTGCTGCTGGTAGTGCATTCAAGTGACACCTGTGTGTTTTCATGAGCTCTGCTCTATCCTATGTATCTAGTGGGGTCTTTAAACATATTTAAACATCCTCAGAAAATTAATTAAAAATCATCACTCTTCTTTCTTACTCTTAAATTAGATATTTTTTCCCTAATGCTGCTTTGGAAGAAACCAAGTGGAGATATATTTAGAGGATTTCCAAGCTTTTATACGTTGTTCTCACCTTCTAAGCCACTTTGCTGAGAAAGAAGGGTTATAGGTAGTCTCACTATTCATTTATCAATCTCTGTTCTTATCTTTACCTTGCAAAAACCATTGGTCACTTTTCTAACTTGCATTTTCTATTAAAAGACACAGTGAGGTTTACGCAGAGATACTGGAGATAAACAGCAAAGCAACAAAACTGCATAAGGATACAACTCCCACTAGTCTAATATAACTGCTCCAGTAATGAGGGCTAATTGGATCAGCCTGATCATTTTGCTAATAAGGCTAAAATGCTTCCAGCACCCAAGTTAGTAATCCAAAATCCATCTGAATGTTTCTGCAAGGTGTGCTCTCTGCTCCGCGGACACACAAGCAGGTCTGTTACTGAATGTGTACTTTTGCCTTTTCCAACAGTAAGCACAGGAAAAATTGCTGTGGACACACTATCACTGGTGGAATCCAAGGCAAAAGATATGTCAAAAGAAATCAGATATGTCATTTTTGCACAAAATGAGCTTGTGATGTGTCAGAGAAGAGCACATTTTGGAACAAATACAAAACACTTCATTTCCACTGCCTCGTGGGTGCTTATTGGACTGGAGAGAATGCAAGAGGAGTGCTGAGGTGGAGCTGGGCTGGGAATGTAAGAAAGCATGAAAGAATTGCCTGTGGGAGTGGGGAGATGAATGGGTGATTCGTATCCCCCTAGGGCAATAGCTAAAGTAACTTTTGGTTTGCTTGTTGTAGCTGCTGACTCTGAGACTGTGTGAGAGAGACAGAGCTTGTTTTATTGGTACACATGGTACCAAGGTTTTTAAGGTGTCTTGAGAAGGTGTCAGTGCTGTGTAAAAACATGGGATGTGTACAGGTGTCCGTCAGGGCCTGGAGACATGGTAACTGCAGTGTTTGACTGTAGAGTCTAAAGGAAGTGATGGTGAGTGGTTTTATTGGTATGTTGGATTTGGTGGATATATTCACTCTGAACTGAAGGACACAACACTCTATTAGGCTGAAGGTGGAACTTTAGTCTGAACTTCATACTTACTGAAAGGTTCCCCTCTGTTCCCAGAGTCAGATTCAAACGTACATTCTTGCTGAGTGTTTTATTTTGCTCCAGATGGATTGGAAAGTCCTGGAGTCTTAATGTGTTGGTTTAAGATCAATATAAAAGATGTATTTTTCTTTCCAAATCCTCACAGGTGGCTGAGACCGTTTTGTGACAGCAATTCTACTGCCACAATTGTTGACTGTGACCAGTTGGTAAATACATTTAAAAGAAGTCAAAATAGTTTTGCACACTATGATCATTTAAATACCCAAAAAGGACTGTTGCAGAACATTGCCAAGTCTAAAAGAATGAGTAAGTTGAAAATGGATTTAAACAAAATCATAAAGGCTACATACATCTCTGGATATTTATCCAAATGAACTGAGTACAGCCCCAGTTTGGCAGAAACCCTGACTGAGAGAGAACATTGCAGAGGAGGAACCCTTTGAAACACATTTTTTTCTTATCCCTTCACGTCAGCAAGGTAGCCATTCTCATGATGTTCGGATGCTGGCAGTCTATGGCCAGCCTTTTCTGACTGGAAGCTTAATGAAAGCTGAGATTATCCCTGCTTTATGATCTTTTAGCTGTTCTCAAATCTCCCATAACCACAGGCAGAGAAGAAGTGCCATTTGTTTATGAGTCTTCTCACCCTGTAAGGGCCCTGACTGACATGCTTGCTTTTCACAGGAGGGAAAGGCTTTGCACAAGCCCTGTGGTATTTGCAGTATAAAACTGGGGAGGGAGGAGAGTAAAGCAATTTACTAAGCTAGAAGTTTAAAAGACAGTGATAGCCATGTCTGAAAACAGACCTCCCCTGTGACAGAGTGGAACTCCAGTGGACCACAGAAAGGCCATCTGGCAGCTGAAGAAACTGAACCACGTACTGAACGTGAACGGAACATTTCTTTTCAGCTGACAGCACTTCAGCAGAGTGACAAATACTGATCTTTTGTGGTGTGCTGACTGCATGAGCAATGAAATTTTCCTGAGATGACTCTGTGGTATTCTGCCTTTTGTTCTGAATTGACCTGCTTAGTCACTGTTATGCCTGCTCCACCTGATTCTTGACTTTGAGGGGCATGTGGCAATATAATCCTTTGCAAACCCAGTGGGAACCTTTGTCTTCCTTAATGAAATCACCATTTCCAGATTCATGGAGTGCAAGGCAAAAAAGCATCATTAGATATTTGTGACTTTCTTTTAGTTCGATTGTAGAATTTCAACCTTCTGTCCCCTACTGAAAACTGATGTTTGAGGTGGGTGAAACGAGCCATACCTACAGACCTGCCTGGGCACCAGCTGAGCTTCAGCAGTAAGTACTGACAGCAGCAATAAGCAATGGGAAAGTAGGGGTTCAGGGCTGCATTTTTGGATGTAAATGATGACCTAATGCAGTGCAATGGTCACATTCTCCATGGTACTTGGTGCAGACAGCAGTGGGCATGACCACTTTGATATTTGCTTGAATGGAGGTGAAGAGAAAGAGGATCTTGCTTGGATCCAGGTAATGGCTACTAGTTTAGAATCATGACTAAAAAGCCTACTTCTGTGCTATCCATCAGCAGACATTTCACTTGCATTTGGAACCTACCCCTGTGTTTCTTCCCTCATGGTTCTCACACTTCTGTGTATCTAGAAAACAAAGCCATGGGAACTCCAGCTACAGCACAGCTCCTCTGGACAGATCCCCAGATCTGATATATTCTCAGTTGATTTGCTCTTGCTGAGAACATGCCTCATGCTTAGATGGTGCGGAGTGTTTTGCCTCCATTTTTCTTCTGTGTACTTTTAAAGAAGATGGGGGAAATGCTTCTTGCTCTATGCAAATTGGAGAAAATTCATGCAAAACTAATCTGGGCCCCTTATTCTAAAAATAGTAATTGAGATCATTTCTTATTTACATATGTGTGTGTGTGTGTGTGTGTGTGTGAGACACAGGAATCTCCACCTTACATTTTAAGAAAACCAAATCAACAAGCTGAACACAAGCAGGAAGAGCAGTTCCTACTTAGAAACATTTTACTCAATGAAAGCACGAATATGAGAAACCCCTTCCTAGCTTACATCTATTTCAGTCTGGGAGGAAAACTGATTTTGATTATGAAACCAGCATGCAGAAGGGAGGAGAAGCTTCTCAAGCTGGGTGACCCAAGCTCACAGCATATCCTTATTTTCAGGAATCACAAAGGACCATGCAATACTTTAGAGGCTTAGTAGGCTTCAGGTCAGGGTTGTTCAGTGTTGCAATGATGGGTCAACTCCAATGTTGTTACCATCACCTCACATGTGAATCAGTATTATTTTCTTTCTTCTTCCTGACTTTTTGAAGGGAGTTTGGTGCTAGGAGACCCTTAGCTGATTCTGCATTTTTCAAATAACTAGTAACAACATTGAAATGTTGTTGGCAACAGCCAGAAGAGACTGCTGCTGAACACAGTTTCTTAATCCATTGACTGTGCCTTCCAGCCCCTTGGATGAATTTCTGATGGGTGTCCAAGTCTTCTCATCCATACAGTCACACCACACAGCATACACCCAGCCATGAGACCTGCTCCACTGCTCTTGCCTTTTGCTGCCCAGCCTCATCACTAGGCATATTGGCAAGGACAGACTGATCATTCCATGGCCAGCACATCCACACAGGTGTTTCTACAGGCAGAGAGGAGAAGGTGCACTATCTGCTTTCCATGTCTGAGTTGCCACTGGCATCCCTCCCTGGCTGCCCAAACAGCTTGATGCTGCAATATCTGGTGTCTACAGCCACGTTAAAGCCTGAGAGGAAGCTTTACTGGATCTTTTGATGAGGCCATAGCAATTTAAATAGAAAGATTTTGAGGAGCTAACTTAACTATTAAGACCATCTGACCACAGAGGACCATCAGGGGCTCCAGCCTCCTGCATCCCAGTACTTGTGCAGATCAGCACAGATTCAGAAGATACTGCTTCCTTGCTTCTAAACAAAGGTCTCAGCTTCTTAAATTTGAAATACTAGCATTTTCTGTTTTTTTAATCCTTTGTTTTATCTTCATATTATTTGTGAAGGATTTAATTGTTGCCCTGAGACCTCTGGTGTTCACAGTTCTTCAGTATCCACTTGATTTACATCAGTTGCCCCATCAAGAAAAGAACAAAGTTTGCTTCTGAAGTCAGCCTGAGTATGAAGAAGCTTAAGGGTCCTGGGTGGTTAATAGCAACATGGCCCTGAAAAGCAATGGTCCCAAAGTGGTAGTACAGGTATGTTCTTACAGCCTAGCATCACCAAAAAGGAGTGAGTGAAAGCACATCACACCTAACTAGTTTCCTGAAGCTTCCTAAAACAGGTACTATGAATACTCTCTCTCAGTTTGTGAACCATTCGTGATTGCCTCATAAACCACTATGTGCAGAGTTTGCCAGCTGAGATTTTAAGATAAATCTGTCTCTCCTTGAGCTGTTTGTAGCAAATAGCTTGAAGGGCATGACCATCACACACTGCCAACAAAGTATATTTCTGAAATGGTATGACCTCCAGCAGATGCCTCCCTTTCTTTTTTTTTTTTTTTTTTTGAACAAGATAAAGCACAAAAAGAAAGCTTTTGTGCCACACAAAGCCTTACTGTGATCAAGATAGAGGTTTTTTTTTTTAAATTCTGTTTAGTGAAAAACAATCAACCCTAATAATTTTTCCCTTAATAACTGCCCACACAGCGAAAGGAATTTAGATTTTTTTTCATAACCTGGGTAACAGTTATGTTCCATTTTTAAAATGGGAGAGCACCCCCCACTTGTTTAAAAATACTAATGAACTGTTTGCAGCAACAGTCTATCTCTGAGTCATTCACTGTAACTTTGCAATGGCAGTACCTTGCCTGAAATGTATCTCAAAGGCAGTTTGGTCTGTAATTTCTCCTAAAGGTCAGACTTGCCTATCTAAGGATCTGATTGAAGGTATGCACATTCTTATATGCCTCCAAAAATATTCGGGTTGTAAAGAGGCCTCTCACTGGTGGATAAAAGATAAAGAAATTATTTCCTTTGGATTTGATTCACTTTGATATTTTTGGATCATATGTAAAACAAGAACAAGCCAATTTAAAAAAAACACAAAAGGATCACTAAATAAGATTCTAATTAATGTTTCCCACTGTTCCCACTGCTATCGTAGAACAAAAGGTTTTAAAATTTCTGAAACATGTTGGGACATCTGTGCTCAGTTTCTATACACAATGCAGAAAGTCCAAAACATCATGGGAAACCTTATTCTGAAGGGATGCCAGTCCAGATCCATGCTCTGAAGAGTTTCATATGGTTCAGATCAGTTTATAAGAAAAGCCTCTGAACTGTTTTATCCTTAGCTAACATGATTTTAAACTTCAAAATTTTTAACCTCAATTCAAGAAAGCACTTAACAATATGCTTAATTATAACCCCTCTGTTTTTCGGAATCATGGTTTTCTTCGGTCTCCTGGAGTTTGTTATTCCTATAATAGAGTAAGAGGAAATAATGAAGTAATTTTTTTCCAGAGCTTATACTACGAAATTATGAGAAAACAGCAGTAGTTTAAACTTCACCATTTGGTTTGCTGACTGATTCATTTGGTATAGAGTAGAGTGAGGGCCAGCATGTTGTGAAGAAAACCTGAATTTCATTTTATTTGTTTTTCTTTTCAAGCTGCTGCTTTGTGGAGCAATGCTGAACTCCACTGCACTTGGAATATTACACTAACCAGCTGCTGATCAAAGACTTCACCAAATCTAGGTCAGGTCTAATTTGTGAAGCTCGTGGAGTTAGTCACTATGGCAGCTTTCTGAAAGGTACAGATGGAGAATCCATGAGCTGTGGGAACAGAATTACGGGGCTTCTTCTCACCATCAGTTTTAATGCAATTTGTTTTATTTCCTTTTCCAGGAGTTCCTTTTTTTTAGAGTTCCTAGTAAAAGAGAGATTAAATGTGACAGCCACATCTGTTTTAGGAAATTCCCGTGGAGATATCAGATTGGTAGCTGACTCAAGCGATGTTAAAAGTGAATGCTTCTGGTCTGAGCAGGTGGTCTATGAACACTATGAAAAATCTGTAGCCTTTTATAGTGACTTTCATCTCAGGATCTCAAAGTACTCTGTAAATATCAGTTGATCAAACCTTACAATGTCCCTGGGAGGTGATCACTGTAATTGAAGGGAGTGGGTTTTATGGCTCACAAGTTTGCTGCTGGCTGTGAAATCCTATTTTTGATTCACACAATCTGCCACAAGTAGAGCAGATGTATTGCTGCTGTGCCTGGAAATAAGAGCTGTTTGAGAGGTAGCAAGGCTTGTACCACTGGTGGAAAGGTTCTTCTTTCCTTTTGATCTGCTCCACTATCCCTTTTCCTCCCACTGTCTTCTCCTAGTGCTGCCTGTCAAGTATACATACCACTTTTGTAAGTCACCTTGAGCAAATATTTTCTGGAGAGAAAAATCTGAACTTAGCAGGACAGAGACGACGCCAGTAGTCAGAGAACATCTGTCTGAGCAAGGTCCTGCAGCCAGCAGAAGCTGCCTTGTCTGACCTACAGATGGACTGGAGCATAGGCATCACCCAAGGCAGGTTTCCTTCAGTGAATATTACTTTTGTAATTCTCAAGAAACAACGAACAGGCTTATTTCAGAGTCCAGTCATAACATGACAAATAATGTTTGTGTGTGTGCATCCACATATATGTGTTTGTGTGTGTGTAGGGACTGCTTATGTGGTTACCACCAGCACTTAGAATCTGGGACAGGACTTGAGAAAAAATCAATCTTTCTGTGTTTTTTTTTTTAAGTTTGGTTTGGGTTTTTTTTGTTTATTGGTTTCCATAGCTGTAGAGGCTATTTATGTTGAACACACTTTGACTTGCACTGAACTTACTTAAAATTCAGTCATATTCCAGTTCTAATTGTGACCTCCTGGGATTTTGCCATTTGGACCCTCCAAAACCAGTGTTACTTTCTTCAGTAAAACCTGGGATAGAGGGCATGGAGGAAGGTCAGTATTTCCAGATGAAAATACAGGCAGTTGCTTGGATAGGGACATGAGATTTGTTGTCTGTGTGATAACACTCAGATTATAAATATTAGCTTTTGACAATGTGGACCCACAATCCATTATGCTGGCTGGAAAATCCACATTTGTTGTTTTAAACATTCTGGAAAATATGATTGCCATCCAAGGCTGAAAGCGGAGTCTCCACCACTGTTAGTCTGGAACTTGTACTGCATATTATGCCTCTTATTATTATATGGTTAATAATACCAACTCTATCCCCAACCAATATTTATAGCACAAAGAAATCCTCAAATACAAAGATAGTTGAGGACTTTATGGTGTTACACCAGGGAGAATTTGACATCAGATATTCAAGTGGTTATAATTTTTCATTTTGTTTTCTAAAGGATTTTACCTTTCCATCCTCACAGCAATCAGCACATCTGGATCCCCACTCTGACTGTGACCTCTGGATATTGCCATAATACAAATATTAAACAAACACAATTATTGATAAAAAGTGTGTAGGTAATTTCGTCCCTCATTTTGTCACTTAAAAGATTTTCATAGGCACATATTTTTCCTAGTCTGCAATTGCCAATAAATTAATACAATGATCAGAATGTGAGCACAGTGCTACCAAATTAAACAAGTTGAGGATTTTTTCCAAAATGTCTGAGTTCAGCTTTTGCATTTTGGCTACATCACAACATGCAACAGATATCTTAGCAAATTGTATTGAATGGTGAGATGGAACTGAAAACAATCTGGAAGAAACTACAAACTGTACTGGAGGAGAGGAAGCAATCAGGAAGCTTACTATTGAAAAAATTTGTTCTGTATCCCAAAGAAGGGAGTAAGCAGAAGAGTTTTTTTGAGATTAAAATGTGTAATAGCAGGCAAATCTTTGTACACTCAGAGTATCCGTTTCTCAACACAGCAAACACTAACATATGTGATGAGCAATAACACTCATAAATCTTAAGAGATTATGTGTTCCTAAAGTAAGACTTCAGAATGATCCATTTTGTTAATTGCCAGACTTCACCATGATTCAATCAAGTTTTGCTTAATCTGAATTTATTTACTCTTTGTGATGATGAATCACTGAAAATGTCTGTAGTCCAGTCTGTCCAACTGATTTATCAGGCATTTTGATGGACTGGTGATTCGTCTTCTCTGAATCGTTCCTGCTTTATTTATTTATATCATCTGGATTGTGTAGAACAAAAACTGGAGTTCTGCCAAGAACTGAACATTCCTCAGTGGTGCCTTTAGTAACAGGAAACACTCTCTAGATAGGTATTCTTGTTGCAATATAGCCAAGCAGCTAAGCCAGGAAAACTCTTATCTACGGACCCAATACCCCAAACTAAATTAATTTGCTAACCTAGGTGGATTTGTATCAGAGATACAACCTTGCTAAGATGGAATGACGACAGTGGGGAGGTTTCTCTGTGCAGGACATGGGGTTTTTCTGGAGGTTGGCCCAAGAGTATAGGTCATATCAAGAACAAATAAGACATAAGGGGGTTGCTTACATAGCCCAATTAACATGCAAGTAGTGTGCACAGAGGCAGTCTCACACTTCTCACACTGGCTGTGCTCTGGTTCTTATGGATAATGACACTATGAGACAGACAGGCCAGTCTGGACTTCAGCATGAGTTGGCAACTTATACATTCCCAGAACTGTACTTGAATGGATGTTCTCTACTGAAATCCGTGTCACTATGACTGCTCTGGCTACTTGTTCAAGCTAACTTCAGAATATCTGTGAGGAGCTGGCATGCCTACCTTCAGTGCAGGTATGTTTCTTTGGCTATCTCTTTTCCAAGGGAATGTATATCATTGGGTATTTTTCCGAGAGACTTCCAACTCTTTACCTGTGAAAGAATTAAAGAATAAACACATGGAAGTGGCAAATTATTTCCCAGAGCAGAAAGTTCTGATTTTCTGTACATACAGATGCAGAATAAGAATCCTCTCACTTCCAAAGAGATGGCATCTGCTAGGTCTGAGCTCCCCAGTACAAGAAGTGTGGACATAACTACAGTGAGTCCAGTGAAGGGGCATCAAGATGTTTAAGGGAGTGGAGCATCTGGCATATGAGGAAAAGGGGTGAGAGGTTGGGCTGTTCAGCCTGGAGGAGAGAATGTTCATGGGGATCTCAGTGTTAGGTATAAAATACCCAACTGGGTAAAGAGATGAAAAAAAGATGAAACCAGACTCTTCTTAGTCATTCTCAGTGAAAGGACTTGAGGCAACAAGAAAAACTGAAAGACAGGAAAGTTTACTAAAAGATAAGAAAAAAAGTTATTTGATGCAAGGGTGGTCAAGCACCTGATTGAACATGATCATGGGCAACATGACCCTGATTTGGGCAGAGGATTGACTAGAGGCTCCCCAGAGGGACCTGCCAGCCTTAGCCATTCCATCAAATTAAAAAGTCTTATGTATTTGTTATATTTTTCCTGACAATAGATAGTGAACAGAGCATTTCCGTTTGTCAAATAGATGTTAACACTCTTGTCTCTTGGGTCCATGATGTTCTTTTGGTGAGCACTCAAACAGTAGATATTAATTAGAGATCAAGCACCATTAATGGAGCGACTGGACTGGAACACATGTGGTAGTAGATGTGTGCACAAGTGATAACTTGAGTATCAGTTAAGGGTATAAGAAGAAGTAGGGATGTGATTCAAATACCAATCAGATGTGCTTTATTAGCTACCATTCAAGGACTGCTGTTCCTACCATAGCACTGAACTTGATCAGCGGCATCAAATTTTGGGTTGTATGATTACTGTTGCTATTTCATAGGCTGCATCACCCCTGGGCTTTGCTCAAAGCTTCCTTAGGGTAATCTCATTTAGGGATTTTGCCATCATGAGAAACAAAGAAATCGTCAAAATCCCATGTTACATGGATTTATGCTATATATCTTTGGAGTTGGAAGTAGCAATAATCAGGCAAAAATATGTCCTTTTTTCATCTGATACTTCCTTCTGGCCCCTCAGTGTATTGAATTGCTCTGTAGATTAACTAGCCCTAAATAACAAAAACCAACCAGTTTGTATCTGAGGACAGTGAAATGCTTCTGAGATATCCCAAACACATTTGGCATGTTTAAACACATTCTTTCAGCTTGTCATTTTTCACACAGCTTCTGAATTATGTTAATAATAATATCATTTATTTTGCATGATTGATCCTGTGATTCTTGCTTCTACATCTCAAATGCAATACTTCCAGTCTTGGCTTCTTTTCTTCTGCAGGGAAATGCGTTAGAATTCTTCAGTTATTCTAGATATTTACAGCTGGAAGACCAAAACCCATTTATATAAAGGCCTAAAGTTATTAAACAACCAGAGCTACTTCAGATCTAATTATTAATGCTTCTGTGTTGACTTTGATTGAGGTAAGAGATTTACATTGCCAAAAAAAAAAAAAAAAGAATTGGACTTTTATGTACAGACATATGTATTAGATCATTTGTGATTTTTTAACATGGGAAAACAGCCATATTCAAATGATACGAAGTATTTGTATAAGAGTACTGTTAGTTGCTGGTGTTTAGTATCTGAAATTAACTCCACAGCAGTCAGTGTAATTGGAAGTACACAAAACCTGTGGAAGATCAGAGTGGAGATGTATGCTTTCAGTCTTATTTTAGATTCAGAAATTGGTACAGGCACTATGCACAGTTTGAGGAAGAAGGTACTTAGTTTTCCTATCCAGTTACAGATCTGCTGTGGGTTATTTGGCCCTAAAATCTATGGAGGCAAATGTAGCCAACTGATCCTCTTTTAACAATATGCCTTAATTTTTTATATCTGGAGGAGAGCCAGTATGCTGTTAAACCTGTAAAATTAATCTAAACCGAGGGATAGAAGCTGGATTGACAGCAGGAGATGTCAATTTGTCTGAAGAGTATCTTTTTCAAGAAAGGATGTGCCACTATTTTCCTGTGGAATGCACGACTCACGTCTGAAGATACACAGCTGCAAAAGCCACCTGATGATAACAGTGTATCAGTATTAGCAGCTCTGCCAGGGTCTCTCCACTCACCCGCTGAACTGTGGTGAGGACACAAAAGTTCCAGTTCTGCTGTTTACCCAGCTGTGGATCATCTGGTTCCATGGGAAGTATTTATCTTTCCAGTTTGCTTTTGCAAAAAGCCTAAGAAATTACTTGAAGCAGTGGGAAAAAAAAAAAAAAAAGAAAAAAGAGCATAATAATTGCCAAGCCAGGTTAAAGAATGCCAGGACTAAAACTGCCATAATTCAGGTCCATTGTGTACGTTATCTTCAATTTCTAATGGCATGACCACAAACTGTTGGTTTCTTTGCCTTATTTTTTCCCCTCACTGCAGAGGATGGACTTGCTGTGGGATGAATCATGGTTACCTCATTGCAGAAACTCTGGAATTTAGAGGGTGATGGCAAAGAACTTGAAGATAGGAAAGGATTGTACTGTGGTTTGGGAAACTGAGTTGTCGTGGTATTGGATTTTGTTGCTATTATGGATTTTGTTGTTATTCTCCTGCACATCATTCCAAACGTAATGCTGGGCTAGTCACTTAACTCAACTTTTCACAGATGGTAACCGATTTTCTGGAAACCCTGACAACTGGAATCTGACATGGGATATGCAGAATACTCACTATTATGAGAAATTTGCTTTGAAGATATATTTTAGATGGTGAAAAAATCTATTCTTAAGCACCTCAAGTGAGAAATCAAAGTCAGTGGTTTCTTTTGGCAATTTTGACTCAGTGATCATGAGTAAACATAGAAGGTAATACTTCCTTCTCATTTCCAGGAGCCCTGGGAAGACAATTTGTCAGTGTTCATAAAATACCAGGGTCCTGCAGAGGAGAAGACCATAAAATGCCTTTTTTTGGAATAAGTAGTTGTTTCAGCACTGTGTGAGATGATGGGTGCCATACCTAGAATAATGGGGTAAGATTTTTCTGATATAGATGCCACTATTTTTGTGTGGTGAATCAGCAGGGATCCATAGCAAAAGCCCTGATAGTTCATTAAATCCCTTCCCCTGCCTGAAAGCAGGATCCGCTAGGCCAAATATTTTCCTGTTAGATACAGGTCTAAGCTCCAGTGACAGAATTTTCATGATTGCTTGATTTCACTTTACTTTCCATACCATTAAAAAGGTTTTCCCAGTAGATAGTTGAAGTCTCCTCTTTGTTTTGCCAATCTTCAGAGAAGAGAGAGAAATGTTCATCTGTGGGACTGTCTCACAGCACACACACAAAGGGTGCAGAACTTGGATTATCCCTTTATTTCCAAAGAGATTTAAAAATTGTCCCAGATCAGTGGTCTGCAACAGTACTTGTTGGGGCCTGACAGCCTGGAAAGCAGCTTGGTAGAAGAGGATTTGGTTGTCCTGATAGATGGTAGCATAAGCCAGCAGTGTGCCCTGGAAGGAGGGAAGACCAACAGCCTCCAGAGTTGCGTTGGGAACAGGTTGGGGCAGGTGATCCTTCCCTTTTGCTTAGCACTGGTGAGACATATCTGAAGTGCTGGGTCCAGTGCTGGACTCCCCAGCACAAGAAAGGTATGGAAATTATGGAGCTGGTCCAGTAAAGAGCCATGAAGATGTTTAAGGGACTCGAGCATCTGACACACAAGAACAGGCTGTGAGAGCTGTAGATGCTCAGTCTGGAGAAGGAGCCTCACCAATGTGTATAAATACCTGACGGAGGGGTTGTAAAGAAAATGGAGCCCGACCCTTCTCTGTGGTGCCCACTGACAGCACTAGAGGCAATGGGGACAAAATGAAATGCAGACAATTCCACTAAAACACAATAATTATACTTTTTCAATCCAAGAGTGGTCAAACACACAGGCTGCCAAGAGATGTTGTGGGGTCCCAATCCCTGGAAATATTTAAAACTCTACTAGAGACAGTCATGGACAGTGTGGCCCTCTTTTGGGTATGGGACTGACTAGACAATCTCCAGGGTGCCTGTCAGCCTCAACTGTTGTGTGATTCAGTGCCTCCAGGAGCCATATATAGAAAGGATGACCCTGGCTTTTACCTCCTGCATACTGAAGATATTGAGCAACTCTTCTTTGCAGTAAAATTGGAAATGGCTGTTTCACTCGTGAACTGTCTGTATAATAGGCAGAATCAGAGGAGAAAAATTAAATATTTTAATACCTTCTAGGATTCTGTATGGTGAGAGTTCTCCCTTCTCATAAGGATCTTTAGTTTGGGTGTCTTCCCAGCTTTCTGGAGTAAGGCATAATTGTTTTTGTTGGGGTGGTTTTCTGTTTGTTTTTAAAATCTATTGCTATCCTTGTGAGGTTTTTCAAAAAGACTAATACCTGCGTAAAGGAACACAGCTTGTTGCCAAGTCTAATGTTAATGATGTATTAACATTATGTTAATATGTTGCCAAGTCTAATGTTAATGATGATTATATGATGCTCCTCACTTTCACTTTTACCTTTATCTTTTCCAGACAGCTGGGAAGCCAGTTCCTGCTGTATCGTGCCTGCAAACATGATTTTCAATAGATTTCTTTTTTCATCCCCTTCAGCCCAGAGCATGAGATATTGTTTTACAGTGCATTATAGCTACTTGCCTGGGAAACGAAGTTACCTAAATGAAGGGTAATTTTCCAGTATATTCCGGACACTCATGTGGCACAGGAAAGAGGCCTAACACCTTAAAACAATGATTCTCTAAGAAATCAGTTATAGCTTAACACCACAACCAATACTAGACCTCAGAATTCCTTGCCTTTTCCTCTTTTTGCCCAAATTCCTGAGCCATCTACATTTCTGTCAGCTAAGTTTCCCTTAATCATCAGCTTCTAGTCCCGCCTCCAGAGCCATCCAAATCCAACCGGGCTGAGCAGTCAGCTTTAAAGTTCACAACCTACACTGCCACCCTGCCCTTTTCTTCTCCTCATATTTTTCAGGTTCCCTTCTCCCAGGGAAGACAGCAAATATATGAATGGGAAGGTTGGTAACCACGCTCCCTCTTCTAGAGTGTATGGTTAGAGCAGTTTTGGGGAGCTGGGAGATGTGGGCTCAACTTCAGCCTGACGAAAGGAACAGCGAGATCAGGTTTCTCTCATCCCTGAGGAATAGTGCACCCCCTAAGCTGTGAAGTGTCCAGGTCCCCGATCTGAACGTGACTTTTTCCTAGGTGGTACCTGCTGGCAGGTCATTCACTTTCTCTTCTCTTGTTTTTGCTTCAGCTGTCCCTTGGTTTTATGATTGTTTTTTTTTTTCTTTCCCAGGCAACTGTACCGTGAGGGCAGTTAAGGGGAGAAAGAGGTTCACTTAGGATTTTACAACAGACAAGTCGCATCAGCAGACAAACCCTGGCTGCCATTGCCCTCTATATCCATTCAGTCTCTCCTCTCAAAGACAAAGCCTGTTCCCTTGGAGCCATTTTCTCACGTTTTTATACAATCTGGTTTTAAGGGATTCAGAGAAAAAATATCACAGGTAGTGGTTTTGCGGGGCAATACAGCTCACCCTGTCAGTGAATCAGCCTGTATTTCTTTTCACTTGTTTTTGACCCTTGTTCCTCCTCACTCCATAAATCAGTCATTCTCCTGCTTTGTGATGTTTACACTGTCAAAATAGATAGATGTCCCCCGGGTATTTCCTCACCTCCAGCAGATTGTCTCAACATTAACGCCTGAGCACACTCTGCTCTCTGCGCTCACCTGTCATACAGCCAAGCTTGTCTCATTGACTTAATTCCTCATAAATCAATAGGTCCAGATACTTACCCCATTGTTTCCCTTGGGATGAGTCTGCTCTACAAGATCACAGCCAGTTTGTTCATCTCTGCTGTTATTAGGACCTTCTGCCTCTCTTCTTTAAGCACATTTCCCCACTTCATGTCTGCGTTTGAGGTTGAGCTTTCTCCTGCAGACTACTGCCTTGTGCCCATCCGCTTGGCTGTTGTTTTGTTATTTCCAGCCTGTCTAAGTTTCTTCATGTTTTGTGTCTGTCCCCATTGGTTTACACAACACCTCTCTAATTCATAGAAGTTGTTACATCAAATATAAATTGAATTAATGTGGTGTTTATTGCTTCCTTCCAGATCATAATAGGCATTAAATAAAAACAGACTTAGCGAAGATTTCTAGCCTGCCTTTCCTCCCCTCCTCACACCCAGTCCGTGCCCCACATAGTCTCCCATCGGCTCTTTATATTCATGTTTATCTCTTGTTCCTCTTTGTTTATGGACTCACAGCCTGTGTTCAATCTCTGTGACACTGCTCATTTCCCAGCCAACTTGCATCCATTTTTCAAGTAATTTTGTAGCTGAGGCTTTTCTCTGGACTGGCTGTGGGCTGCTTCTTCGTTCCCTTCATCGGCTGGTTTTGTACGTCAATAAGAAAGGAGTGACCATGTTTGTTTGGCAAGATTTAGCCTTTGTTGACCCTCTGGGATGACTTTCATGACGGTCCTAAGCAAAAGCAGCATTATTGGTGATGAGGGATGTGCTCCCTTTTGCACAAGTAATGAAATTTCCCTAGGCTCTTCACTGACTGATTTTATTAATTCTGTTGTATTTATTAATCCAGTCCCTTAACGATGCAAAATACGGGCCACAATGGCCAGCTGGTTGTTGTTTCATGCTGACTCTTATCTACCTCCTACTAGCAAGTACTTTATCCATCTGCTTAGGAATGTCTCAAATTTGTAGCAGTAGGAAAGAGACTGCCATTGAAAAATTCTGAGAAACAAACAGGTTTTTTTTTTCCTCCTAGACAGATCTAGGAGAGCAGAGGCAGGAGGTAGATTCATGTGGTTAAGATATCATCTCCAGCAGAGCCAACATCCCTCCCACATTACAGGACTTGTACTACAGCTTCAGCAATCTGGTCTCTGAAGGCAGGATCAGGTAAAAGGAGTTCTTGCAACCCATCACTTATGGTAGGCACTCCACAGCTTGCCACTGCTGGGGATCAGCCATACAGGTTGGTGCAGAGAAGGCCCTGAGTGGAATCACTGAGGTCTTTCAGGAGAGACAGGCACGTAGGGATGAAAATCATTGAGACCCAATGTTGTCATGAAGAGAAACACTGTGTAGGGTTTCCATTCCACTGGTAGACATTTCTGTTCATTTTCCTATAGTCCATCAGAGCTGAGAAATGCAAGTTTAAAAAAAATCTTGTATTTTCACTGTCTTGCCAGTTTCTTCTTGCCCCTTAACATAGGAACAGAGTTCAAGCCTTTCAGCACAAGGAAATAATAAAACAGTCACAGTCAAACTGATCAGTGGTAGCTCAGCCCATTAGTGGGCTCAGCCCATTAGTGGGCAAGTGTTTTCTGGGTAGACTTTGGGACAGAGAATTTGTAAGGAGGACTTTCAATGTGACCAGGGAACATGGGTGGACTCACCTGGACCTTCCAGACCAGGTGAATCAATGGAGGGATTCAGTGTGAGCAGAAGTATGGGCCAATGGCTTTTGAAGGGGGATGGTATGACCTGATGTTTGATCCAGCACTGAGCTAGGTAAGGAGCAGGGCTAGTGACCACAGTCCAAGCAGGGTGATACCCAGAATCATCAGAGCAGGGGGACCATGCTCAGTGACCAAGTGGAGGGTGGAGGACCCAAGAAGGGTTCTGTGACTACAACTTGGTCAGTAAATTAAATGTGTGAGGGCTAAATCTCAGGCGCTGAAACTAACTGGCAGAGGAGGGCCTTAGGTTTGCTTAGTTTCCAAAAAAGGATGACTGTATGAAAACTCTCACTTGAGCTACATCCCACAGCACGCTTTCAAATTGTTTAGGAGTGCTTGTTGGCACAGACTTGGAGCAGGACAAGAGTTATTCTAACAACCTTACATTTAATGTGATTGACTTCAGTGCCCAGGAACAGTCTCTGGTGCTTTTCAATTTACTTACACAGAGATACTTTATACACAGCAAGGTACAAAGAGTATAGGCCAGAGTCTGGAGCATTTCCATTACTCAAAGACACACAAATGTGCCCATCAGTCCCCTGTGCACACTGTGGATCCCCAGTCAGGTCACACACCAAGCCTACCCAGAAACTAGCCCTTGCATCCTCTTGTCTCCAGCTCTCTCACGCCCAGACTTGCACACACACATGTGTGCACTCGCACACACACGCAAAAGGGTTTGAGACCCCACGGTCTCTTCAGGAGTTGACCTGGATCTCCTCTGGTGGTCTTACTCACAGTCATGCAGGTACCCAGCCCAGACTTATGGTCATTTTGATACTTGCCTCCCAGGCCCCTTCTATCTGCTGGCTAGTCTCTCTTGATAATAGCTAGCAATGGCATTCTTGTATGGACCCTCCCTTGCTTGGGATGTTGGCACCCCAGGCACATGGGCCTTTGTAACTTGTGGTTCTGTGCTGGTTTCAGCTGGGGTAGAGTTAATTTTCTTCACAGTGGCTGGTATGGGGATGTGTTTGGGATTTGTGCTGAACACAGGTTTGATAATATAATGATGTTTTTGTTATTGCTGAGCAGTGCGTACACAGAGCCAAGGCCTTTTCTGCTTTTTGTAATGCCACGCTGGCAAAGAATTTGGAGGGTTGGGAGGAGACACAGCCAGCACAGGTGACCCAAACTGACCAAAGGGATATTCATACCATATGACATCATGCTCAGTATATAAACTGGGGAGAAGGAAGAAGCGGGGGAATGTTTGGACTGATGGTGTCTGTCTTCCCAAGTAACCATTACACATGTCGGAGCCCTGCTCTCCTGGAGATGGCTGAACTCCTGCCTGCCCATGGCAAGTGGTGAATCAATTCTTTGATTTGCTTTGCTTGTTTGTGTGGCTTTTGCATTTCCTATTGAACTGTCTGTATCTCAACCCACAAGTTTTCTGTTTTTTACCTTGCCAATTCTTTTCCCGATCCTGTTAGTGGGGGAGTGAGTGAGCAGCTGCATGGGGCTTGGTGGTTGTCTGGGGTTAAACCACAACAGGTTCAAATCCACTTGCTGGCACTTAGATGTCCCTACACACTCATATAGGCAGAAAAGAGCCCCCTCACCCAGGTAAATAGAGATGGAGGTTAACGAGAAGACAAGACAAACTGTGCTGGTCAGGTGCAGGGCATGACCCAACAAACAACCCACCAGCCACAGGTTTGCATGTAATCAGCACCTTTTATTTCCTTATCCCTCTCTTTACTCATGCTTATTCCTCCAAAACAATCTTGGTTCATCCCTTTTGCCACCTGTTGTCCTCCTAATTATCCCATATTAAGTCCCAGCCTCAGCTGGAAGGTGCTCTGGAGGGACTTCCCATTGATTCACCTTGCTGGGTGTCACCCCTGGCCCACGGGGCTCCTTGTGCCCTAGTGACAGCCCCCCAGCAGGTTTGGGCCAGGTGCTCTTTTTCTCTGATAACACACCTTAACAAACATAAAGCAGAATTCCCTGATAAAGGTCATGTTTTAGAAATAAAACACGGAAAAAATAGCAGGAAAATGTGAAGAAGTATATGGATGAAAACTTACAAAAAAGCCCAAATCTAGCTACTGATTGATCAGTACTGACCAAGACAGGAGAGTGATCTGCTATAGCACTCATGTAGACCAGACAGGCTGTGATACAGAAATCAGCTCTGCATCATTTTCACAAAGATAGTAATTGACTGGGTGTTTCTGGCTGAAACTAGAACTGCCTGTCTAAACCCCAGCACAGTGTGTTCCATTTAAGCTACAGCCAACAACACAGTTTCTTACATCTGGATTGTTGGGACCAGGATATAATTTTAAAAGTTACTCTGACAGAAGCAGACAGCATTGGCACTTTGACCCTCTGTCGCTGCTGTATGGCTACAGGCATCAGGTCATCAGCAAACAGGTCTAGAGCATCAGGTTTTGTGTCTGTTCCCCTACAACTATACAAGGAGGACAGGCAGTGGACTGGTCACCTTGTGAAGCACTTTTTCAGAATGCTGGGCAAAGAAGCTGCTGGGATGCACATGCAGGGAGATGAATGAAAGCAGTATTTCCATACCTTGCCTTGCACTACTGAATGCATGGGCGGGTTGGTTTCTGTCACTTGAGTTGGGGAGCAGACAGATCATGGACCGCTCATTTGGTTCACAGGTGTTCCTGTAATGCTGGAGATACTGATTATCCTGAATGAGATCTGGATCTCTTGGCCTTAACACAGGTCTCTTTGGAGACATGCCTTCTGTAAGGATGCTTCAAATTATAAGGGCTACAGTCTGGAGATACTGCTTTTGTGAATGAAGGTTACCAGTGATTTTGTCAGTCCTATGTAAAACCCATGTAACCAAGGCAGCTGTATTTGCAGATCCACCAACTGAGAAATGAGGAAATCAGGAATTTTTGCTCTTCAGCAAAGGTAGCATAAATGTTGCACAGTGATCCTGGTTCTTGGATTACATGGGAAAAACAGTGCATTAAAATCACATTTCCCTTACTTTTAGGGAGCAGATTTTCAGCTTTATTCTTCACATAAGCATGTAGCACGAATAAGAGTATCAGTGTAAGGGTAGAGTCCTTTGTCTTCTAGTGAATCCTTTAGGAGTTAAAAGCATTAAAAGCTTCTCCAACTCAGTTTGAAGATAGAATATAAAAGAAGATTAGAAGTCACTAACTAGTCTGTGCTGTCCCTACTCCTCAGTTTTACTAAGTAGTCTCAGCTGCTATAGAGGATCTGGACTTTTCACAAGTGAAAAATGTTCTCGAGGACCACACTTTTAAAGGCACAATTGCACCAAGCCATGTAGCCTAAATGCTTTATTTAAATGGGTAAAGCCACCCATGGTTTGAATGACATCTGCAGATGTCATCAAAACACTACTATTCAGCCAATATGGTGATTCTAACGAGAGTTCCTAGTGCAGAGACACAGCATTAGTGAGCTGCCAGCGCAATTCCTAGCCCCACACACTGTGCTGAAACCACATCTGCAGTAATGACTTGGATGGCTTGGTGTGCAAAGTTATAGCCAGCTCTGGTCTCTGGAGAGAGGAAAAGAGAAGGTTTTAGAGTGACTTTGCACCTGTGAAACAATGCCCAGCACCAGCCAGCTTTTGCTCCAGGGAGGGCTGGGGTGCTTTAGGAAGCTTTTTGCAACAGCTATAGTCTCTATAAACACAAATGGAGAAAGCAGCTATTAAAAGATTTTTGCAAGGCTCTTTCTTTGTTTCTGCTCTCTCTATCTGCCTTTGGAAACATTAAGGATGTCAAATGATAAGCTTTGCAGTCCTCAGCACTCCTGAGACCCGAGAGAAATCCGCTGGCAATTGTTTTAAGCTAATGATTTCCTGCCGGTTGATTGGTGCTTATGTGCTGACGGGTGAGAGGCTGTAGCTACAGAAGTTATAAAAACAAATTGCCTCTCTGTTAAGGAATGCCAAGCTGCCTGCTCAGTCTAACTCACTTCTACGTGTTTTATTTTAAGATCTGTTTGCAAACTCTGAGCTTGGTTTCTGCTGATTAAATAGCCCCCTGCTAGGATTTACTGGGATAAATCCCTGAGCCACAGTAGGACATTGATAGCAGGATGCTTGAAAAAATAGGAAAAAAATGATCTTTCAACAGGTGGGTTCTGTGTTTAGTCCCTGTTTGTGACTGCTCCTCAATGATATTAAACTTGGGCTGGAGCTGGAAAATAACCCGGTCTCCAGAAAAGCTAACAAGAAGATTTCATTCTGGGGCAGGGCTCTCCAAAACACTTGGTTACACAGGTCCTGTCTGTGAGGATGTGAAGGAGTCTGAGCACAAAATGCAAATCCCAAATACCCTGGCTCAGGAACCGTCTAATTCTAGAGACATCTAAGGTCCCTGGGGAAAGGTGCAAGGAAGGCAAATCCTTCGGGAACTGATCATTAGGTTCCTAAAATCTGAGTGAGTGCTCAGCCCCGTTGTGCAGTGTCTTTGAAGGGCATCAACCATATGTGTCTGCCTGGACAGCAGTGCAGACACCTACAGACAGGTCAGAGGCTGCTGTCTTTGAAGTACCTGGCACACAGGGCCAGGGACTACCAATAGCTGTCCAGTAGGATAAGCTAAACCAGCATGTCCTAACCCTAGAATCCTGAGGTTAAGATATTTTGCCTAGCTCAGAGTAGCGTCTCCAAGTGAAGGCGGATGAGATGTAGGCCATTCCCCTTGTGTTGGGTTGCCTCTTGGCTGCCTTGGGTGGCAAGCCACAGTCACACAGTGTGCCATCAGACACTGCTGTCCCTCAGTGCTGTGCTTCCTGCAGGCTCCTTGCTAGTTCTCCAGTGAAGGCAGGTCCAGAAGCTCTGTGGCAGCACGAGGCTCTCAGCTGAGGGGACTGCTGTACAGGGAGCATAGTAAGGCTGTCGTGTCCCTGGGCATTCCAGTTCTTCTAAGACAAAAAGCTGACATGACTTTCTAATTTAGAGTTGGTGTTAAACAGGTACTCGTGAATAAAAGCAAGGTCTGAAAGCAAACAAAGAATCCTCTGATGGGGGAGGGTTCTTCAGAGCATTATACACAGTTAAGCTTGGCAGCCCACCCAGACCAGGCAGAGGATAAGAAAACTGCTCCAGGGAAGGGATTCCTCCCCCCTCACACAGCCTAATGACCAGCAGTGGAGTAGGCACAAGGTTTTTTTCAGGAATATCTTTGCCAGAGAGACCAGGGCATGACTAACAAGGCATTAGGCTGGAAGACTAATTCAATGACAAATCCTGTGCTCATGTGGCCACCTGCCCCTGACTGAGCAGCTGCACCTTGATGTTGGTAATGGGAATGTACCCAGTTAACTCCAGAAGGTGAAATGAGAGCAAGTGGACCTGCAGGAGATCCAACACCAGAAGCTCAGGTAGGCTAGCAAAGAAGCAAGGTCAGCTGCACAAAAATCTCCACTTGTTCATGGAAGCAGGCCGGGGGGAGTGGCACTGGGGCTGTGAGTCCTGTAAGCCATGGACTGGGGGAAGGACTAGATCTGGGACTGCCCATCACCCACTGAAGCAGGTATAAAGGGAGATGCTTTGTTATCTTGGTACTTATGTGGAAGTAGAGCCCCCAGAAGTATGAAGTGAATGTATAGAGACTCAGATCTTATTTCTATCTATGGCTTGTCCTCTTCACCCCCTCTACCAACATGACAAAAATGTGTGATTACAATGTTGAAGCATCAGTACTGGCCATTTTCAGCTTACTGGAGAGCTACTGGGGAGCTGGCAAGCTGGGCAGAAAAGAGTGGGTTTGGATTTTCTTCTAACTCTTCTTGCAGAGCTGAGAAGAAATGTTCCCCACAGGACATCAGTCCCTGCTGCAGTTCCAGTGACTGTGATTCCCCATCATGTGTCCAATGAACATTGTTTCGAACCCACATAAAACCGCCTCTGCAGCAGCCTTGTGTGTGTGGCATTAGCTGTGGGATGCCATTGCAGGAACTGATGGGGTAATCGTTTAGTAGTGGACTCGTTTCAAGCAGAAGAGATCCAAGTGCTCTCCACTGATCACATGAAATTCACACCTGAGAATGGGCATCTGCCCAACCTTTATAACACAGTGTTAGGCCCAGGCTTGGCAGGTAATATAGCCATAATACCTGGAATTCCAGCTTCCTTTTGAAACTAGGTTTCATTTAGTCAGTCTTATTTTTGATGGTCCATCAGTAATAGTGCTATTCCCATTATTATTTCCAGGGGTATGTTTCTCATCACTACCAGCCTATGCATTAGTTCTAACACAGTAGCACGAGCCCTGAATTTTTTCCATCATGTGCAGGCATTGAAATCATTCTGTAAATGCCTCACCAAATAGGACACAAGCTTCTCTGGGAACCTGTGCATTTTATGTAAGATGAGTATGTGATCATTTTGAACTCAAAGGCTATTTTTGTGATGTGGGGGAGAGAAAGGCAGTTAGAGCTGAGAGCCTGGATGATTTCAGAGGCATGCTGAGCCCTACCAGGGGAGGTGAACTTTTCCCCTCTCTGGAGCTTGAGTCTTTCAGTGCAATTGCTGCTACATTTTCTGATGAAGTCAGCTTTGGGGAAATGTTTTTTATTATCCACTGAGGGAAGAGACACAGAAGATACCTACTCACAAGAACATGTTCTTTTCCTGAAAAATTTAAGCTGATCAGAGTGGGAAGCAGAGTCTTGAACACAGTATTATTATTCAATCTGTCGACATGAAACCTGCTCTTTCAGAATCAGCAGCACCTTCACAAATCTTGTAATAGGCAGCTGCTGCTTAAAATAACGTAACACAGACCAACAAGCCAGTTAAAGGCAGTAATGTAGATTGCCTACACATTCATGCTTTTCTTTTAAAATTACAAATTGATTACACCCCTCTCTGAGAAATATTCCTACCTATGGCAATACTCTGTTCAGCTATATCTGGGTGTAAGCTTCCAAGTCAAATAACCTAGTAAGTGCATACACATTTATGTTTCTCTTGGTAATCATGACCTTTTCATAGTATTCTGCAGGCAAATGCTCTAGCTGTCACTGATATAATACAGATGCAAGCTTCTCTGTCAAATAAAACTGTGCACTAGACATGCAATCTCATTGCTCTTGAAAAGAAATCAACATGAAAATATTGTTATTTCTCCAGTAACTTTAATTAGCAGAAAAATTGCAGCTGACTATAATCCCCGAGCAACTAAACGGCATGTATTTTGTACTTGCTTATTTACTAAACTGACTACTGCAATCAATATGGTCTGCATCATCTACATGAAAGCAGTGCTTTCTTCCCATTCATACAATAAGGCACACAACCTCTTCTTGCAGGCCAAGAAATCATTTGGCAAATGTACAAACAAATATAACAGCAGCGGCTCACAACAAACATCTGAACAATTTCTATCAGTGATGTTTTTGATGGTATCTGTCACTTCATTTTAGATTTCATTACGTGATAGGTATCACTGACCAATCAAAAATTAAAGTTAGCCATTTCAAGAACATTTCTCTGCTTATTACACTTGTTAGGAGGTGAAACAAACTTTTTAGCAGTGCAGTTCATAGATGCAGGGGATTTCTAAGCCCAGAAGGGACTGCCAAGTAAGCCTGACCTCCTGTCTGTCTCCAGATTTTCAATTACTTCCCATTGTTTCTGAGTACAACAATTTTTTTTTAACTAAAATTTAACTTGCAGGAAAGCATTCGGACTTGAACAGGGGGACATTAGGAGGAAATTGTGGAAAATCCATCCTTTCAATTTTTTTTCCCCGTGGTTATTTGTTCTCACTGATAAGAATCTGTGCTTTATTTCCAGTGTGAATTAATTTGGCTTCATCTCCCATCCATGGTTCTCATTACACTTTTCTCTATGAAAATGAACTGCCCTTTCAAAGTGGGCATTTTCTTTCATTAACATGCTTGTAAATTAGTTCTTTCTCTTCTTCTTTTAAATCAGACCGATCTCTTTAAGTCTCCCAATACAAGGAATTTTCTCTGGCCCTTCAATATTTTCATGTCTCTTTGCATCTTCTTCAGTTTTCCAGAAGCCTTCTAAAAGACTTGAGAAAGAGAATGCTGATGATACACAGTATTGTGGTTTCGGTGCCCATACTCAGTGGCAGACTTCAGTTAGTTTTGTTCACCGTCAGTTCTGGTATTTGTTTGCTGGGACCTGTTCTGAGTCACCCACTCCAGACGAGGATACCTCTGCTCTGCAAAGATTTGGTCTCCATTCCTTATTCAGAAGTGCACAACGTACAGTCTACCTGTGTTAAAGGGTATTCAGATGGAATGAGCACAGAATCTCAGTGTTGCATAACTGTCCAGCCCACACGATTATTTACATTTTGGTTACCAAACATCTCATTAGCAATGATTTTATGCTTCCAGATCACCAGTGGAGATATCAAACAGTGCCAGGCTCAGCACCCGGCCTGACAGAGCCTTAATAAAGCCAGACTGATTTGATAATGGCTGTCACTATGATATGTGGGTTCCTCATCAGCTTAGTGTTCATTTTATTGATATTTTCTAGCACTACCATGAGAGCATTGTGTAACACTAGATCTAATAACTTGCCAAGTTGAAGGGTATTCTTTATAATGATTGCCTTTTCCAATAGAAGATACGAAGAAAAATACAGTGGAGTTGTTGGAAAAGAACTGCTCTTTACCCATATATAATTGTGAACTTGCTGAATAAACCTTGATCTGATCTAGAAATTTAAAATTTAACATCCCCTATCTCTGTAGAGAGAGTAATTGTTCAGTGTGTGTCTCTGGGGTGAGGTCCCAGCCACAGGCTCGTGGCCAGCAGCAGCTCCCAGAACCTGCTGAGGGCTCAGCTTCACCCTCCATGGCCCATGCCAGAGCAGCTGCACCCCCCATCATGCTTGCTTGTCTCATTCCACTTCAGCAGGCTGCAGAGATGGTGCCACTGGGGAGGAGGCTTTTTATTTATGTTCATTTCAGTTTAAGAAGAAGACACAAAGCGGGGGTTCTGGCCAGATTTGTGTTGTCCCCTGCGTGCCTCTTTAGCCCCAGCATGGTACATTCTCCTCTGTGGTTCCCTTTTGTGATAGTCAATATGAGTCTCCCCTGTGAAATGCCCTCTACTTCCCCAAGAGACAGGGGGACTTAGGCAGGTTATGGTAGCCCTCCACATGACCTCCATTCCTTTACAATCACAGAATCACAGAATGGATGGGGTTGAAAGGGATTTCTGGAGACCACCTAGTCCAACCTCCCTTCTAAGGCAGGTTCACCTGAAGCAGGCTGCACAGGGTTGCCTCCAGGTGGGTTTTGAATATCTCCAGAGAAGGCAACTCCACAACCTCTCTGGGCAGCCTGTTTCCCGAGCTCTCTATCACCCTCACAATATTGCCTCATGTTTAGATGGAACATCCTGTGTTTCAGGTTGTGCCCATTGCCCCTTATCCTGTTGCTGGGCACCACTGAAAAGAGTCTGTTCCCATTCTCTTAATACCCACCTTTAAGATATTTGTATGCATTGATAAGATCCTGTGGTGGGTTGGCCTTGGCTGGATGCCAGGTGCCCGCCCAGCCACTCTATCTCTCCCCATCCCAGCCAGACAGGAGAGACAGTAAGGTGGAAAAACAACTTGTGGGTTGGAATAAGGCAGTTTATTTAAAGCAAAAGCTTGCCTGTGCAAAAGCGAAGCAAAAGATAACACAGTTTATTCTCTACTTCCCATCAGCAGGGATGCCCAGCCACTTCTGAGAGGCAGGGCTTCAGCACACGTGATGGTTCCTCAGCAGGCAGCCATGGGAGACAATGAATGCCTGCCTTCCTTCTCCTTGCCTTAGCTTTTACATCTGGGCTGACATCATAGGGTATGGAATGTCCCTTTGGTCAGTTTGGGTCAGCTGGCCTACTTGGGTCCTCTCCCAGGATCCTGCCTTTGACTGAGGAAGGAATGTTACAGTGGGGATGCTGTGCTCAGCAGTATCCAAAACACTGGTGTGTTAGCAACACCCTTCTAGCTGCCAATGCAAAGCACAGCACTGTGAGGGCTGCTGTGGGGAATGAACTCCAGCTCAGCCAGACTCAATACAGATCCCTTCCCAGTCATCTCTTCTCCAGGCTAACCAGGCCCAGCTCCCTCAGCCTTTCCTCGTAAGAGAGATGCTCCAGCCCACTCATCATCTTCACAGCCCTTCACTGGACCTGCTCCAGTAGTTCCCTTGTTTTTCTTGAACTGGAGAGTTCAGAACTGAACACAGTACTCCAGATGTGTTCTCACCAGGGCAGAAAGGAAGAATAACCTCCCTTGACCTGCTGGCCACACTCTTCCTATCACCCCAGGGTGGCCACCAGGGCACACTGCTGGTTCATGAACAGCTTGCTGTCCATGAGGACCACCAGGTTCTTCTCCACAGAGCTGCTTCCCAGCAGGTCAGCCCCCAGTCTGTACTGGTGCATGGGGTTACTCTTTCACATCT
>JAYRBT010000082.1:130331845-130365883 GCA_036023395.1 Myiotriccus ornatus | reverse complement strand
TGAGCTCTGCTGTTCATCCACCTCCTGCTGATATAACCCACACTTCCTGAGCCTGCCTAAGAGGATGTTACGGGAGAAAGTGCCAAAAGCCTTGCTGAAGTCAGGGTAGACAACATCCACTGCTCTCCCCTCATTTTCTCAGCCAGTCATGCCATCATTAGGTGGCTATCAGCTACATGAGCCACCTTTAAGTTAACTTCAGAGTGCTGGAGCAGTTCTGATAGCACCAGTGGAGCTGGAATTTGCTGTGCAGCTTTTGGCTGGCAAGTGCAACAAACTTTTGAGTGGCCAAAAAATATCTGGATGTGGGTTGCAAACCACGTGAAGGGTCTTTTCTTCTCTTTGAAACTTCTCCCCAAAATCTGATGGTTTCCCCTTGACAGGAGGGCTCTGCTCTTTTCCTTTGTAACTGAAGAAGCTTATTGCTAGTCTGTGAGTTTCTGAAGAAGTGTCACCCTTTATTGCTCATGTGCAGTGATGATATTAAAAATAAACCAGCCAGTTGTCATAGATCAGAAACATGTATATGAATTAGAAACAGACAGTAAGCAATATCTGGGAAAATCCAAATCACCAAAAGCTTGTAGTCTAGTTCAGGTAGGTCACAGGTGAAGCTTTTTGAAAAGGGGATCAATAAATAGGTTGTATGAACTGTGAGTGTATTTCTAGTGAAGCAAATTTTAACTTGATTTAACCTTTTTCCATAGAATCTGCAGCCGGAGTGAGCCCTGCCACGCTGAGTTACTGTGGGAAAGGCAGGAGAGGAAATTGAGCAGAAATGAGCAATAAACAGAAATGAAACTAACTTGATTATTCTAAGTCCTGAGCCTGAACATAAAATGGATGCCATTAAAATATGGAAATTTTACACCACAGTCATTTTTTCTTTCTCTTGGAAAAGTCTGGGGAATTCAAAGAATTCCCCCCTCACAGAAAGTTCAAAAGTACTGTTGCTGACAGTGAATATTCAGCATTGAATTCTGTCTTCTGTAGAGGATGTGATACCATCACATACCATCTCTTCTGAGAACTCAGTTCTGTGCAGAAGAACTCTGGTGCTGAGAGCTGTTCTTCAACTGGGAATGGGATGTGAGGGCTGGGAGAGAGGCTTGGAGGGGTTATGACAGGATTTAACTGATCTTAATGGGTCTTAGTGGCTTATCTGCTTAAATAAGCTGTGTATCCATGAAGCAAAAGTTTGTTTTCCTCATCCATATGACAGCCAAGGGAATTTATCTAATAATATAATAAACCCCTGGAATAAAGGGCAGTTGGTGAGCAGGCTGTGATTCTATGAACAAACTACATATTGCTCCATATTCTGGATTAGTGGCAAAGTTACTCTCTGTCATGGAAAAACTCAACAAATGAGGCAATGCTGCCAACATTGATTTTAATACAAATCTCACCAAATATCCATTTTTTTTCTAAGAGCTGCAAAGAAAAGTATTTGAGTGAGAGTCATATGCTTTATTTGAAAAAGGAAGGACAGTAGAGGAAGGACTCAGAATGCGAAGCACACACATCCTAATGTCTCAGAAGACAGAGAAATAAAACAACAGTGAAGACCTTGGTTGATCTTTTAAAAATTTTCTACTTAAACTAATTTCATGATTTCTGTTTTTTCAGTGTGTCTTTTGAGTGTTTGACAGCTTTGGGCAATTCAGATGCTGCGTCAAGAATCCAAATGGCAAGCAACAGGGGAGCCTGAATTAGTGAACTACATTGTCATGGGCGTTCCTACCAGCCCAGGTAAGAGAGCTGTCTGGCTGTGTCTGCACACTGTTTCCAAGCGAGCATCTGTGCTTATGGACACTCAGGGAGCAGTTCCATGCCAGCTGGGTGTAGGCCAGCGTGCGGCTGCTTCAGCTGTGGCCCTGGCTGGAGCCAAACCCAGCTCCTCTTTGCGCTGGCCCTGGTGCATGAGTGGTGTGCAGGGGGCTCACGGAAGACCTTGGGGCTTGAAAAGAGTGGGAAAAGTCTGAGGTTACACAGTCTCTCGCATGTAAAAAGCTAGAGACTCCTTGCCAGCTTGCCTCGCTCTGTGAGCTGCTCCTGCAAGATGGGCTTGGGCAGAGGGCAGCAGCCCCCTGCACCAGCAGTGGGCTATGAGTTGTAGGTCTGGCCTGTGGGAAACATGAGTCACTTGATCCACAACTATTGGCTGTAGTCAGTCTCCCTGTGACATCTGGTGGTGGTCCTGCCTGCCTCACAGGGATGTTGCTATACCTCTGGTGCACCCCTGGGCTGCACAGTCCTGTGGGGGCCAGAGAGGACACTTGCCAGTGACAGGGGGGAAATGGGGTTGCTGGGTGAATGTTCTCCCTTTTCCACTCAGGAGACACAGAGACACCAATCGTGGGATGCGTCTTCAGGCATGAAATGTGAGGGTAAGGGATGGCTACAAACAGGCCATAGCCAGTTTGGGTAAGGAAATTAACTCACAGCCAGTAATAATATCAAAAGGACAGTAGAAAAATTACAGCTGTGAGCCTGGAACACAAAACAAACACAAAATAAAGCATAAGAGCCCCCAGAGAGAACTGCAGAGGTGCCTCCACCCTTTTAGGTTGTCAGCAAATATCTCAATGGCAAAGCGAGTGGAAGGCATTGAAATGCACTCAAAATTCTGCATCCCTCCAGGCCCATAATGTATGCACCTCATAACTCCAGAAATGCAGGCACCAGCTCAACGGGCAGACAACATTTTTTAACCTCTTTCTGTGTCTTTTTTCTTTTTTCAGTAGGAGAAAAGAGACAATTGGACTAATGTATTACTAGGGTTCATTAATTTGTCTCCTCAAATGGCAAGATGAATGACACAGTCTTTCTCAGTCATTTCCCAAGTCAAGGAATAGATTTAAAATTTTCTTTTCACAAACAAAATTAATGGGGCCAAAATTTTTCGGGTCGTTGCTGGCAAGTCTCTTCCAATGAAAATAGGTGTCCTTCACGTACCGAAACCCCAGGCAGAGCCAGAGCCTGTAAGCAGTGCCTTGCATTTCTAAGCCCTTTTGAGCATGGGCTGTGATCATGAAATCTGTAACGTAAGAACCGTGTTCTGAATCACAGCACGGGGAATAATTGGCGGTGACTAACTTGCCTAGTGAACACTACTGGCCTTCCAAGTAGACTTGCTCCAGCATTCCTAAATGAATTCAGTGTGAGCTGCTCATGCACAGAGGTCTGCATCGCTCTGGCTTTGCTAACTCGGTTGGAAGCAATTAATGATGCTTGCATTTGAAGCTCAAAATTGAGGCTGCAGAGATCTCAGGAGTTTCTTTCCTCCTTTGGAGCAAATGGTTTGTGTTGCTTTGGAGCCCAGTTACAGGAAGCATTCCAGCACGTGCTGATCGATGGACAGGGCTGAAAGCAGGCTCCCAGGATAGAAGTGTGCAAAATTCTTTGGTTTTCCCTTGTAGCATTTGCAGATGCTGTCCCACTGTGGTCCACAAGCCTGCAAATACACTCGCTGGCCAAATTCAGTGCTCCAGGCAACTTCCTTACCGAATTTGCCAAAGATTCATGTTCCAAAAATCTCATATATCAGTTCTGAAAAAAGGATGTTTATAGTCCTCATTACAGTGGAATAATGTGAAAAATGTATAAAATATGTCAATGTTGTACTTAAGTCTTTGTTTTTGACAAGGGGAGCTCATTTGATACTCTAAATGCTCAGAAGGTCACGGTTAATTCCTGTCTCCCAGCTCAAACAAGCTTTGAATAAAAATCTGCGTGTCTTGGACTACATCTCCACTGTCTTGTAACAGCAGTCTCAGGACCCCCACCGAGAAGGGCTGTGACAGCCACCCTTGCTCCTGCTCTCTTTGACATGATCAGGGATACAACCCACACACATGCTCCAGGGGGTGCTGGAATACATGTCCAAACACAGCCACATGATGACTTGCCAACAGAAGTGACTGGCCAGTGGTCACTACAGCAGCCAAGTAATCTGGAGATGCACAGGCTGCTGAGTCCATCACCCTCCAGAGCCATGTAGACATAGACTGTGAGATTAAATGCCAGAATCATGGGGAAGACAGAGGAGTATTTGAGCACACAGTCTACGGAGAACGGAGCAAAGCATTAAGAAAAGCAGCAGTCAGGCAAAGCACTTAGCATGCACTTAACTTTAAGCCTGTAAGCAATTAATTTTTGAGTATTCTCTCAAACTATAAGGAATCAAAAGAAGAAAAGCTGTCCTGTATTACATTGGTGAGCAACTTCATACGCAGTACGGTGTTCTCAGGATGGCCATATATTTTCCTTCCTTACTGTGTAAAGTGAGACCTTACAAAGCTTTAAAAATGTCCTGTTAGTAATTATTCAGTTGATTAGTAGTTACTGAGAAGGAAAGTAAAATGATGATTGGATCTCTATTCCTATTCAAAACACTCCAGGTAAGCAGCCACCCTCCTTCCCCAGGGCTCTTATCAATGCTCCCTTGTAATAGTGCATACTAGAATCTGTGAATATAAAATACTGAAAGAGACTCCAGAGCTGTGCAGTGTACAATCCATCCTTGTATCTCTATGCTGTATGAGTCACAGTGCATTTAGAGATCTCCTTCCATCTAAGTGTGATCTATTTACAAGCATGCGTAGGTTTTCAGAGTTTCACAATAGCTGGCAGAAGAACATAATTTATCTAGAAGTGAGCCATGTGAGTGTAGCTTTTTTTTTTTTTTAAATAGAGTGTCTGACTAAATTAAAAATAAAATTTTGATCCTGCTGTATCTGAGGTGCTCTGTTTTCAAGAAACTCTCTTTTGACAGGCTTTTGACATTCAGCAATGAGTATTTTAATGCAGAATAAATTTGATCCTTGTGTTTCTTGTAGAATCCAGTATCTCTGTGTACTGTGCATATTTCAGAAGTCAAGGATATAAAGGCAAATAAAAGCCACTGGATTGTGCCTAACACAAAGCTGGTACAGAATATAACTTTTACAAGCCTTACAAGATTAATTTAGACTCAGAAATCTTTATTATCCTCATTCCTTTGTTGAAAGTAATAACTGAAACCACAAACTAGCATCAGAAGAACCACCCAAGCAGCGAGTTGGTCCCTGACAGATCTTTTATATTAGACAACTGGGGCTAAATTCCATTTGTGTTTCTGTGCTTGATGTTCCTATTGACTAGCTCCAGGCAGCTGCCTGCTTACTGCCTTATTTAGGTCCTATGAATCACTCTCTGAGGCTCCCCCACTGCCATAAGGAGGTAGGTGAAATTTAGCTTTTTCTACACCTACTCAAAGACAAGGCCGGTTTCAGTGCAGCTGTGCATGAGTGTGGGGCCAGGCCCACACAGCTGCTGGCTCTCTCTTCACTGACCTGGTTGCACATACCCTTTCTTGCAGGTTCTCCATCTGTGTGTCAGACCAGTGGTGTTCTCTTAGATAACAGAAGCAGGCAGAGGCCTCTTTTGTCGCCTTTTCATCCTGAATTGTATCAGACTGTGTAAACCAATAAGCTAAATGAAGAATATGGAAATTCCAGGGGCATACAGAAATAAAAGGGATTTGTGTTGTTTTGTGAAACATTTTGAGATGTATTGTTGAAGCATGCTATATACAAGTTAGGTGTTATTATCATTATTAACAACTGATAATTCAGTCAGAAAATAGATTCAACAAATGTACCAGAGGCAGAAAGGTAAAGCTCTCACTTTTGAAGGCTTTGAGGATCACATTTACATTCACAAGTGGTCGCCCTAAAATATACATGTCCTATACACTGAGTTAGCATTAAATCACAGAATATTCTGAGTTGGAAGGGACCCACAAGGATCATCGTGTCCAGCTCTTAAGTGAATGGCCCATACAGAGATCAAACCCACAACCCTGGTGTTATTAGCACCATGGTCTAACCAACTCAAATATTCTCAAGAATAAAGAATAAACAACTGCAACAGAGCATCACCAGTCATCTTTATAGACAGTAGTGGACAAGCTGTATGATATGACTCAGATATAGTCACTGATTATTCACACCAGATACCCGGACACAGTGGGTTCTGCCTAGACCCCATTTCTGGATGTATTGCTGGGGTGTAGAAGGGTATGGGAATCATTTGTAGGCACTCTTGCCCAGGTACAGAAGGAGGACACAGCCTGGGTGTGTCCCTGGTCCAAGATGCTCAAAGGCGTTCCTGAGTCTGGGAGTTCACACACAACCTGTGTAATTTTTTTTCTTTTTACCAAAAGAAGCAATTTCTACCCTGAGGTACATGTTCACACCTCACTCTTTGGAGTGTGCTTCCGTATATCTGATAGCAGAATTTAAGCTCAGCCCAGATCTCTCAAATGAGAAACCACAAAGGATCCCTCTCATGAGGCAGAAATGCCAAAATCCCATGAAACAGCTCAGAGAAGGTCTCCTGCAGCCAACAACGCAGATAGTCTCTCTGTGGTTTCAGGCAAGGAAGAGCTGTGCAGTTCTCACCCTGTTGAAGTAAATAGCAAATGCCTCAATGACTAAGTGCAGCCAAGATTTCACCCAGGAATTTAAGTGCTGCAGTGCTACATAGCTTCCACTTCTCACAACTGGGAAACATAGACAACAGCTTGTTTGGCATATTTAAAAATATATTGTTGAAAGGAAATATGAAAGTCTCACTAAGACTCTTCAGGCATGTTCCTTATTTGTGCTATAAAACTGGACACAGAAGAGCAGGAGGATTTGTTTTTAAAAGTTAATGCTCTTTCTTTCATACCCAGAAATAACACTATGCTGCACTGCTTTAAAGACCCAAGTCAAACCTCCTCAGGCCCCAGACAGGTGAGAATATTGCTATATCTGAATCTTGAGCAAAACTTGATAACTTACCTTAAATATTTTCCTTTCTCCCATCACTTTTAAAACAGATCTTACCAGGTAGACACATGCAGACACAATTGTGATACTGGGGAGCGTTTAATGCTAGAGCAATTTATTTAGGCATGTGTTTATGTTGCTCAAGTCTGTATATGGACATGTTCAACAAAAAGTTTGAGACATGGCACAGATATCAGCTCCTGAGATTTTCTCTGTCACATGAGATCCATCTGCATGATTTTAAAATATCCCTCTATCCCTAGACTCTGTATCAATTGGCTCATACACATGTGGATCAAATGGGTTGGGGTCTGAGAGAGATAGAATCCTGTATATTTGTGTCTGACTTAATTTTTTAGTATATTTTTCCTTGTATATTATATACTTTTCTCTTCTACCTCCTGTGCTCTTATTGCACACCAAAAATGGTTTTTCTTTAATTTCCTTGATTCTGAGAATTTTTGTATGGAGATAAATATTTTCCAATAATTCGGTAAGATTTGTGCCATTCTTGCAAAAAAAGGTAGCTCTAGTTCAAACCTATTCATTTCTATTCACATAGCTGAGCATGTCATTCATGTGAGTAAGATTCAAATGCAGCTCATAAGAAGTCTGCACATATACCAGGGAAGGGGATGGTCTCTTTTAGGTGGCCTCTTTAGTTTGGAATAGATTCCTCATTTTAGTACTGAGAGTCATTTTAACTTGTGAGTTTTGTTGTGTCACTAGAGGTGATCCACAACAGAAGAGTCTGACCTGAGAAAAATCTGTAAAGTTTTATCTTGGAACAAGTTGACCTGAAAACTTTTTTCCTGCTTTTCCTACTTACATTCAGGAGGTGCAACAGTCCCACTCTCCTATCTCGCTGTGTAGACAGAATCAGAATCTTGCTGTGTAGACTGGCTTGTCTCAGTCCTTCTAGGAGCTGGTTCCGCAGCTGGGAATTGGGCAGCTCCACCTGAGGCTCTGTGGGATGCCACCATCCCTGCCCTGACATAGCGAGCCGAGACCCACTCAGAGCCAGAGCTTGCAAGCTCCTCACTTTTTGGAGTCGTTGGGTCTCCAGACTCATGGTGTGCTGCCTGGCATCCTTCTCTCAGTCCTGCAGACCGGGGCTGGCTGCCAGAGTCACTCACACTGTGGCTACCTTGCCTACAAGCAAAAGTCCCAGCTGCCAAGAGCCTGTGGCAGATCCGCGTGTCTGGGCTGGCCCAGCATCACAGACTCAGAGAGAGGGGCCCTGTTTTTGCTTATCCTGCCCAGAATCCAGGCAGGGTTGTGCTTATTGAATTTGGTGAAAACTTGAATGAACAAGAGGTTTTTCAAACTAAAACTTTGCAGGAGTAGAAACAAAAGATTTTCCCATGAAGTATAGTTTTGTCAGGAAAATTCCGTGCCATGTTTCCTGTGACTAGGGTAGCCTCTAGAGCAAGAAAGATGCTTCTTGTCAAAGAATGCACACACAATCTAAGATATGAAGGAAGAAGCCCTCCTCACTGGTGTTTTCTATTAGCCACTACAGCGGTCTGTACTACCTTTCTCACCTCCTGCGGGTTTTTGAAAGATAAACTAATCCCATCATGATGCAGCCTGACCAGTTCAGACCAGATGCCCCTAAGAGCAAGGAGTTACTCTAAAGACTCCTTCTGATCCTCAAAGGTTTGTAATGAAAACCTTTCGTAATTGTGCTGATCTTCAAAGAAGCGATGTGAAAATTCATGATGGGGATGTCAAGTCACAAGAGTCAATATTTAAAAAAAATAAATTATTTGCCAGGACTGCCAGCTGCTGGCCAGACCCTGAATTAGCTGCCTTGCTCAAACAGAGATGTCCCCCATCTGCTGAATAAAATGCTTCTTTTGTGCACGTTTTCACAGCTGAGGTTTGAAGCAAGAGCCTTGTGGTCTGCAGACAGCAGCTCCACAAAGACAGCCAAAAAGTTTCTTGCTCTGGACTAGACAGGCAGGAAACTAAAGCCTTTCTCAGCTGGAAGCATTCTTTGCCTATCTCACAACATCCCTTCCAATCATATAAAAATCTTTGAAGGAGAACATCTCCCTGCAATCCTTCACAGAGTGAATCCACTCAGGCAAGGCACATTTTGGGGAAGGAGCCAGATTTGCTTGGTGGTCCTGGCTTTTGGCATCCTCCATGACTCAGTAGGGAAGAGAGAATAAATAAAATACTATTAAGAGGTACAACAATGTTACCAAATGAGATTGTGCCTTTCCCAATTAGAGTTGTTTTTTCTATCTCCATATGTTGCATATTACAGAGCCCTTTTGTTGGTAAACATATCCATGGCTCCCTGCAGGGGTGCCAGGGCCGCTCACCAGCAACTTGGAGACTGAAATTGTGCATGACGTCCGATATGCCATGCAAAGATGGTCTTGTTTCCATGTGTACTCTGCTATAACATGGAGAGGCTCTGAGAAGTTGGAAGCTGCTGGCAGTTGGTCCAAGGCTCCTTCCACAGGTACCTCTCCTTAAGAAAAAGAAGGAAGGTTGGGAATAGTCTAAGTGATTTTTGTTTCTTTGTACAGTAGATTCACACTAATATTAAAGCAACTAAAACACTTCCAAAGGTCCTTGAGAAGCTCTGAGCCCTTACCAAGGACTATGGCAGCAGTACATTTGTGAGTCAGGCAACATCATCACAGTTCGTAGCTGAGACATGAAGAAGCAAAATTAATTTTCCCAGCACTTAAATACAGTAGCTGGTAACAGGGACTTAACTCACTGCACATCAGCCAAGCTGTGTCTGTGTTTCTGCTCTCAGCCCATGGCAGATCCAGCTTAACTGTCTTCCTCTGTGGACCAAGTAGAGTTGTTACCTAGTCTTTAGTGGCAAACTTAGAGGTTATAAACACATGTAGACAGTTACTGGGGCTTAGTCGTTCCATGATTATCTGCATATGATGGTAACTTGCTTTTGTGCTAAGCTTTGAAATCACCTGGCACGCTGATGGAAGACCATGCAATAAAATTCTCAAATCCTGGTCCTTGGAGTTGTGCTTTAAGCACTGGCCTATAAGTTCACTTAATGCCACAGCAAACCAGGCACAACTTCGTAACAAACCTTGAGCATGAACCACAGGAGACCGAATTTTCAAGTGTAGGTACAGTATGGCTTTGAAATATGATCTGTTTCTGACTCCAGCTGTTGTTTCCTTAGCCTTTCCTGGCTAACTGAGCAAAAGCTGATGGGCACCAAAAAATTCTTTGTTGTCTATTTCTCCATTAATTGCTCTGAATGTGTGTGGTTTAAGAGTGATGTAGATCATCATCTCCACCTCACTCTATTTATCTGTTTCCTCAGCGGGCTCTCATGGTAACCAACAACTACTGTATTTAGAGTATGCACTGTGCCACACCTACAGCACTTTGCAGTGGAATAGCGGGAAAGAACAAAAGAAAGACAGGAAAAGAGGACAAAAGGAGTAAGAAAGAGGTGAAGGTAAAAAAAAAAAGTAAGGTAGAACCTCATGTCCTTCATCAGAAGGAGGGAAAGATTAGATTTATTTCTGGAGTGACTATGAATACCAGATCAGCTAACTGCAGTTTAGGAGGTCTTTCTATAGAGTCTACTCAGTCCCAGTTATTTTAATTCTGTGTTGCCAGCTGGCCTCTGCAAAAATCTATTCAGGGTTCCATTCTCAACAGTAATGTTTGGGAAAAGCACAATCTAAAACAGACAGATCTGTATGTGTTTAGGTTTTGCTTTCTTTCCACTTTTAAATATTAAAAATTGACTCCAGCTGTGGGGTAAAGTAACGCCCAACCTATAAAGACACTGACAAATAAATCACAGTGCTATTTGCTGTACATTTTCTGAGGTCTAAACACCACCTCTTGAAAGGAATTTTCCATGATTACATCTTGGGAAGATATCTTCACTACCAGCAACTCATTTGACTTTTATACTTCTTAAAAGTCATCACATTCCAGCAGGGCCAGACCTTGCCATTATTTCTCTGGCAAATATCTCAGGAGTTAACTGAGCTATCTGATGCTACTTAGGACACATGCAAAGCTTCATTCTCCCTATCTATCATGCTGTTAAGCAGATACCCTGTGTTTACAGGTTACCCTGTTTACACTGTTACCCTGTTTTTACAAGGGTAAATCACTGATTAACTGGTCAGTCCCCTCAGCTGATCAGTTCTGTTTGAGTCCACTTCTTTGCTGTGTCAAGTTTAGGCAGCCTTGCCTGAAGCTAAAGCTTTTACTACTGTTCATCTCAAAATCACGGGGCAGCAGAAGGTTTCCCACTTCATTGGGAAGCAGTCCAGAGAAATCAAGTTTAGCTCCTGAATTCTGATCCAGCTCACCCCAGCTCATTTTGTGGCCCACAGCAAAATCACTCCTGCCTGTCCTAGATTTCCTCCTCAAAAAAAGTATAAATATTTAGTGTTAGAGAGAGGAAGAAGATGGAAATTCCAAACTAAAGGCATTGCATGTCTTTTTTTCAGGGAGCAGCCATTAATCCACAAAGGTCCATTAATCTACAAAGGCTGGGTAATAATCTAGAAACAGCTCTGATGCTGATATCAAATTTTTAAATTTATAAATTAACTTAGAATTGAAAAAAGCTGGCTCTGAACCAAAACCCCTTGAATTTTCCTATTTCAATTTTAAATGTATTTACAAAACATTTAAAAAAAGAAAGTTTCTGGCCCTCGCCCTGCTCCTGCCAGAAGTTGCAATGTAAACTTCTTTGTGGGGAAAAATAATTAAAGTAAAAATTCCTGACCAGTTCTGCTCTGTATGGCATTTCACTGGTGCTTACTCCAGATCTACAAGTTGGTCTCCCCTTGAGAGCCAGGCTGTGGAATGCCTGCCCTCAACAGAGTCTGGTCTAGCTGAAACTGCTAGGAGAAGGATGCACAAATACTTTGAAAATATAATTTAAAATATACTCAGGAAGCACTTCCCAAGAATTTGCTGACAAACAGGAATAGTTGCATGGATGAGATATCATAGAAATCTGTCCTAGGCTTGGTACTGTCCCACATTTTCATGAATTACTTGAATGATAGAAGGCTAAACATGCTTGTGAAATTCACACATGACCACCACACTGGCAGGTTTTTTGGGAGCCAGAAGAGGAATTTTAAATGACCTTGATAAATTTAAGAAATGGTCTGAAAGCAATTAGGTGAAATTCAAGAAAGGCAAGTACAAAGTCCTAGATGTGAGATGGGAAAAACTGATCACACAAAGACAAAATAAATGCAGGAACGTCTCTTTCTAAAAATAAGGCAATTTCCAAAGTAGAAATGACTCAAAATTGCAGTCCAATTTTTGTGGATCCCGTGGACAGTGAGAGTGTCAGGTAATAAATAGGCACTGCTCTAAGACTTTTCACCAGCATGAAAGATCACAGAAGTTCTCACATTTCCATTTCCTAAAAGATGGGGAAGGGGCAATAGGCTGGCTTTGCTCTCCCATGATGGTGAGACTTTACTGCACTACTGCTATAAGTTAAGGTGTATGTAGAAACCCCAGGAGGAAAGAATGAGGAAATATATATGCCTTTTGTTTTCTTCATAAATATCAGTACACCAATATCATGATCCTCTCTATTTTCCTGGCTGATAATATCCTGCCTGCATGGAGTTAAATCAAAGCAGGCTGTCAGTGAGAAGCTAGCAGGAAATGAAACAATGTAGGGCCATAAGTAAGTATAAATATATAAGGTCCCATCATGGAGAACACCAAGACTCCATGAGAAAGCAATGGAAATTAGTCCAAGAGAAAATGGCCCTTTCTATGACTGAGTGTGGATGAGGTTTGTCAGGCACAAATCCATGCACCGGGATTTTGTTTCCCTGTGGGGAGGCACAATGACCACCACAAGAAATGTTTGTCAAATGCCAGATTTGCAAAGGGTTATTCTGCCCCCTTCTCAGCACGAGATCAAAAGGAGAGCAACAGGCCAGAAGGATGCTGGTGTAGAAGGCAATGTGGGCAGGGTCATCTGGAAAGAGCTCCTGCAGGACAGGGACTCTTCAGGGAGGGAAAGAGGACTCCTATTCTCTGCCTGTGCAGCAAGGAGGCAGGAGCTGCTGCTCTCACTCACATTTGCTGCTCTGCAGCCTTGCATGGATGAAGAGATGAAGCTTCATTTTAGCGGTGTTAATAATCTTGACTCCCTCAGGCCTGTTTACAGTGGCAGCTTTTTACAAATTCTTACACAGAGCAAGGCAAGCTCAGCTTTCAGAGTGACAGGAAGGTGGCACACAAGGCTTTCTTTGCAGAGCAGGATGTGGTGCCTACACCTTCCTCCGCTCCCCAGGGAGTGGGTGTCCTCTGCCTCCCCCACTTTTTGTGGTGGGGCTCTGCATCTGCTATAGTTTAAAAAAAAACCCCAAAACATTCTAGTGGATATAAAGGGTGTAGGCATTTCAGAGACCTTGGGAGCTAAATGGGTGTAGGAGATAGTGTGTATGTCCTACACAAACCGGCTGAAGACTATGCAGAAAGAGAGAAAGGGAGAGACAGTGTAGTGCTGGAAAAACTGAGCAAGTGACAAATGTTCTCCCTCTTAGTAAAGGAGCAAGCAACAAAAGAAAATAAATACAAATTCACTGTTTTAACTCAGAGGCAGCTCTTGCTGTCTTCAGTGTTCACGCTTGTTCCTGGGCACGGCAGCCTCCAGATTCACACAGTTTTAGTGATGTCTTCGCAGCACACAGACAAATTTTGAGAAGATCAGTGGTTTTATACAGGAGGATGCATGGGTTGCTACTGTCTTCTTTGCAACCTATAAGAAATTGGTGGTGATTCTGGAAACAAGCTAAAGATCTCAGTATTAATATGCTGCTTAGAGCCACTCAGCAATTAACACCCATCCTTCCACGGATGGCTGTTGATTATAATAAAAGCTTTCATTAAAACCTCAAAGAATCACAGTATTAAATGCAACTACTCTGGAACAAATGGCACATTTTTTCCTTGTCATTATGGTGTAATGGTAAAATAGAGACATTATTTTACCTTCTACTAATTTCTCTGGGTTTGATTACACTATTAGTCCCGCAAAGGCTATCAAATGGCCCCAGAGACAACCAGGTTTATGACAACATAACTGGCTGATATAATGAATTGTGGCTGTGTGGTGAGAAATGACACTGTTAAACCAGTATTTGCTGTCTGAAGAGAGACACTATTTGCAGAGGAAACTCCTGTGCAGAGGTGTTTAAATCTAATTCAAGCACTTAAGATTTTGTGGATGGGTGATTTTCGCTGTGTGTATTTACCTTCTCTACATCTGAAAAAAAAAGAGAACACTTCTGTCAGCTCTGAAGTATCAAAGTGCCTTTGGAGAGGAAAACTTCATGTGAGGGTGTCAGACTCCCATGGCCCTGCACACCAGCATGGCAGGTAATGGGGACACCTGCACCTACAGCTGGGCTTTCCTTGCTGCCAGCAAACACTGCAGGGTGTAGCTGAGGGCATCAGGCAAGGACTACAAGGCTGTAGCAATGCTTGTAACCTGGCAAAGAGACACTGAATTCATAGGACATATAAAAGGAATACATTTTACTTGCAGTTGTGGGATGGGACAGCACTGAAATGCAAATACCAGCCTTTCTTCTTACAGCATCATTTTCTGTGTCCAGGTTTTCTGTGTTTCTACTATAAATACAAATATATTGCCCCTCCTAGCTGCAAAATGTGAGAAATCCTAGGGTAGGAGTGAAGCACTATCAAATGCTACAGGATTTAGTTTTCTTAAATTCTTCAGCTGAGATCATGGTTGTATTCGAAGACCATGATGTCTCTAGAGGTACGGGACTTCAGGCTGTGATGCTTTTGCTTGCCAACTCTAAAAGAAAAGGGAAGGATAAATGAATCTCTTATGTGCTGAGAATGTGTTCAGCGATCCACCTAGCTTGAAAGGAGTTTATGAAAAGGCTCAGTCGTACATTACTGTGCCATTTTTCTGACAGAAAATGTTGGCTTCCTATCAATTAGCTAGGAGAGAGAAAAATGTCCTAAACTGGGATCTTAACTCTAGATTCTCCTCTTTCTGTTGAGGAGTAAGAATTACAACAGCTTCAGTTTTTATTTATTCAGGTGTAAATCAGTTGCAGTCAGTAAAATTTTATGTAAGGAGAAATACCATGAGTGAAACGAAACAGATCAGATAATCCTTTGGTCTCCCTGTGGACAGGGTGAGGTCAGTGCTTGCTTTAGCCCTTGCTCCATACCAACTGCAAAGTATTATTATTGTTATTGCCATAATATTTTTTTCCTCCTGCAAAATGCTCCCAGCGTGGCAAGATGTTGAGTACATTTGAGTAATTTTCAGTGTTCCTTCTGAGCTCCACTGTCTCTGCATCTCCATCCCTCACTGCACTGTCCTGAGATGACTTTTTGTCAAGTGTAAGTGTTAAGTTGTATGTGAAGCTGAGACTCTGTGATTTTGAAGTTTCTGATTTTGCTTGTAGGAAATCATCAAGCACCACTGGCCAGCTAAAGAGTCTGGGATTGTCAGCATTTGTTGGTGTACTCCTTATAAATCATAAAGTAACTCAGAGCTGTGAGACTTCGTAAGTACCTACACTACACAGATGAATGTTGCTGCTGAGATCTATGGTCCCCTTTGCTCTGCTCACCCTTGGAGGTACTTAGTGCAACTTTCCACTCCTCTGCATGGACAGATATCCTATTCAAGATCCAGCTGTGTTGATGGAAAAGATGTTTGTGGCAGCTGTCCTCATTCCTCATCCCTGTGGTTGGCTCTTGGGGATGCAGGTGGAAGTGTTTTTAGCCTAACCCCAGTACTGCCTCAGGCCAGCAATTTTAACTGTCTTAAATCACACAGAATGATTTGGACTTGTCTGCTCAGAAGGACAGGGGTGCTCACATCCCTTTTGGTTCTAATAGAGAGGAGGACAACAACCACAACTGCACCCAGAAAGGCAGGCTGCAACCTTGAATCAGAACAAGTGTGCTATCTTAAATGGAATCCATTTAAAGCTGCCATAATTAAGCTGATGCATGCTCTGCACATGCAGAACAGATGTGAAGTCTCACCTGGGCTTGTTACAGTTGCATTACACTGGATTTGAAGCACATGAGAAAAGAGCTTGCACCTTCCTCAAACGGGCATCTTTGGACACTTCTGCAACACTAGCAACTGAGCCCAACGTGAATGTTGTTTGTTGGCACAGAAACTGGAAAGAGACATCAGTGGGATGGTTTTCACTGGGAAATTACATCATGTTAGAACATGTTGCTCGAGACTCCTGGTGACTACCACCCCAGTGTAATTTCCCGTTATAAACAAGGCCTGTGAGACAGCTGTTGGGAGGCCAAGCATCTCGGACCGGGCTGATCCTGCTCCTGTCCGAGCTCCTCGAGCAGAGGGTGACTCAGCTGCACGCCACAGACGCTGCAGCCGGGGCAGGACTGAGCCCCAGCCCTCACCATCATTCCAATGGCATGGTGCAGGCATGCTCTGCTTGCTGGCTAAAAGTGCCAATAAGCTTTTTGTTTCTTTGTTTGTTTTGGTTTTGATTTTAACAGCCTTCAGATAAATAGATCATGCCTTTTTCTTAACAGTCTCAAAACAAGAAAAATCCCCCCTCTTCTAAAAACTTTGCCTATGAAACCTCTAGTAACTTCAAAGTTTTTGTCTATGGTTATTTTCCACTGGGTAAATCAGAACCATAAACTGTGGGTAAGCGTTGTCTTGTAGGGCTACAATACTTGAGCCATTCCTGGTGGAGCTTTCTCCACTAATTTAAAATCACCTCCCTTTCAATTCTCTTGTGGTGTGTATCACACACAATTTTACTGAGAAGCAGCTCACAACAAACCACTTCAAAGACAATGCTACATTTGAAAAGGAAGGAATTTCTCTCTGACAGTTCAGCAGCATCAGCATGTGCTGGAAAATAAGCATGCATCACAAGACAGTATGCTACTCGTGGGGAATCCTAAACAAAAAACTGCTTATAATGGGAGTGCATGCAGAGAGCTAACATGATTCTGAGGCAGCTGCTTTCAGTGCCTTGGAGCATTGATTCAAACTGCTCAGAGCAAAGAGAATTTGCTCTTGATCTCCATATGAAAATCATTATTAGGGGAATGAATTATCATTTTGTCATGTTTGTATAGTGGAGTCTTGGTGCTATCAGAATGCAAATCTTTTACAGTAATAGACATCAAATTCCCCCTTCTTTCTTGAAAGTATGGGGGTTAGATGAGTCTGTATTCACAATTTCAGGCAACATAAAATTGAACAACTAGCACTTAACTAATTGATACTTACAACATGCTATTTAAAACCACTGACCCAGGGAACATTTGCAAGCCATACCTGAGGCTGACGGGTGACCTATAAAAGCTAACATGCCTTGCAAATATGTTTTACTTTGACATTTTTTAAATTAAATGTTTGCTTTTATTTGCTTTTCTTCATAATTTTTTGTCTTTTCTGTGGGAAGATGTTCTTTCCTGGACAATTTTTAAGCATTCATTTGGAAACCTGAAACTGACTTCTGGTATTTATTACATTTCAATTTAAAAATAAACAAAAAAGCGTCATTGCAAAAAGAAAAAAAAAAAAATCCATTTTACAAGGAGTGTTACCAGTGCTGTGACTGCTAATGGTAGGAAATTTACATTCTGTAAGATACATAAGACAAAAATAGCTCAAGGTCATTTTAGACTACTTAGACCTGAGTCTCTGTGCAGCACTACAACCCCAGTCAGAGCCCACCCAGCAGCCTGCTGCCCCAATCCCCATGCCCTGCACTGTACGGCTCGGCAGCACTCCAGGCAGCTGCCCCAGCAGGCCGTAGCAGAAGCTGTCATGCAGCAATCCCAGCTGAAAGACAGGGTATTCCAAATCCCTTGCCCCTCTTACCACCCAGGACGTATGTGCATATTTGGTCTGGGAACAACTTGTGATACTGGTGTGGCGCCTGCCTGTCCATCGGGATTTCTCATGTCCCAGGTTAACCCTGAAAGCCTGTTAGCTAGCAACTGGAATTTCTTCTTCTTCTTCTTTTTAGTAGTCTTCATCTACACTTGGATTTTCAAAATTAGCACTCTCAAGAGTTGCACAGGCTAAATAAATGCCATCTCAGAAGTCAGGCTTAAGGGCCTGATCCCTACTTTGACATTTCCATATCCCAAGACAGAGAGGAAAAAGGAGGACATACACAACAAAAGGATATATATACACACACATACATATATATATGATATATATACACACACACAAATATAAAGAATATATAATGAAGGATAACATAAAAATAGAAAAGACAAGGGGAGGAGACAAGATTTTAGAGAGATGGCAAACACAGCTTGCATCTGAAGTTAAGGAAAACCACTTATACCCTTCAAACTCCAAAATACAATTTCTCACAGAGAATTAAAATCACCCTCTAGGAAAAAGGGAAAAAATAAAACCTCCTCAAAATGTCAGAGACCTAAATTCCCCCCAGCTTACAGTTTCTGTGCAGATTTGAGCTATTTATAAAGCCAGTCTCTGCGGTTTCTGTCATACGTTTCTGTTACACATGTCCTGAGCTAGCTAACCAGTGGATACAAACCTGATCAATACAACCATGGAAATAAGTGAAGGTATTTGTGCACACTCCAAGCTGTGCTTATTAAAATAACAGGAATTGCCGCAGTTGATTTATAAAGAGATGAGTAGGTTCCTGCATGAAACTCCGCTAATAGTTGAAAAAGCCTGTTCTGCTGTGGACTGAAAATGGTCTCTCCCCACCCACACATGCATCTGGGATTTGATCACCAGCCTTCAGGAGAAACACACAAAACCTATTCCACTTAGCAGAGCATATTACAGAGCAAAGGAAAAACCTTGCAGGCTCAAGATTTGGGTGGAATCCATTTATTCCACATGTGCAGAGACTGGATGAGGAACTGGAGGATCCGCAGCAACTAAACCGAAACCTCTCCATGTGTTACACACATAAGCCACTCTTGACTGAAATCTTGTAAATCATTTCCTTATATAATATGTTTCCTTGTCTGGTATAGCTTGATTTCAATTTATACTGTTCTTTTTTTTCTTTCCATCATGTTCAAAACTATCATAAACAGTCTGTAAACTCTGTTTTGCAAATGGCTTTCTAATATTAAAAAAGGTATTTTCAAAAGAAAGATCAGTTCCTCTTGCCTACGTTGAGAAAAGGGCATTGTCATGCAGTCTGAAGTAAAAAAAATTCTATTAATCTTAAAATTATTACGATATGGTAAAAATCATAATAAATATAGGAAGAAATGTTCTGCAGCCTCTAACTAGGGAACCAAATTTGTGCCAACAAAATAAATACTTACCTCAAAGGAAATTAAAACTCATGAAGCATCCCTGATGGAGGTATTTTCTATATGTATTATTTTTAAGAACTTGAATACATATTCTAACAACTCTATGTCTAAAAAAAAAAAACCCAAATCACAGGCAAAATATGTATTTTTTCCATTAATGAAGTCAGCTTCCTCTTCAATTAAGTACTTACAATCTATCATTTGCCTGAAGAAAATGTAACACCTCCCCCAAGAGATAACCCTGCAAAATCCTGTTTACTTGCTCGCTGATAGTATTCCTCACCAAAGCAAACATCTGCACTTCTGCAGCAAATGCTTCAGGGATCTCTACTTGCTCTTTCAGGAAACATCTGTGTCAATACACCTCACTGAAGATGTTCTCTGTGAAAGAATTCTATCACCATATTCTTGATTTATTATTATTTGCTGTTGTGCTGCCCAAATAACTCCAAAATTTTATCCCCATCTCTGAAGATCTGTATGGCCTTCGCTTGCTTGAATGGCTTTACAAGGATGAAAGCAGCATTTCCAAAACACTACAGTGAGTATTGTTGTAGTTATAGCAAAAAAACATGGGACTTTGATCTTCGGCACTTATAAAAGCTACTTTATAATCAGAATATCTTATCTGTTCTTAGAAGGCAAAATGATACATTTATGAAAACAGAACTTCTAAGGAAGTAAAACTATTGAATCTTAATTTAAAACGCAAAGGCATAAAAAGATTTTGTCCTTTGTAATGTGAAGAAAGCTTGTTTCCAATTCTCCAAATATTTTAACAAGGAATATTGTGTATAGACAAGCTTTGCAATATCAATTGACTGGTTATTAAACATATTTGAGCTCTTCCCCTGCTCCCAGCACACACATACACAGACATATGTGGTATTCATGTTAACAATTTATTTCTTGGAGGGAAGAAAGCAATGTGTTCTCAGTCCAGTTATCCTCAAGGTTGCCTCAGGTTATTTTAGTTTTTATGTTTAATATTGCAGGGATTTTATGGATTTACCAAAATACCATAATTTTTATTTTTAAATCACTATTTTTTTAAAAACAGATTCAATCCAGATCGAATCTTATCATACTCTGTTTCAGTTCACTGCCACCACATGTAAGTGTTGTCAAGGCTGTAATACATAAAATATCTGGCTCCAGGGCTGGTTTCACTGTGGTTTTGGAATACAGATTTTATAATATGCAGTTTCCTTCCTCTGTAGTCAGTGGACTATTCAGTGGAATAAGGTTTCTGAGGCACAGGTCAGATCTTCAAAGGCACGTAGGCACCCTAATCCTGTTCAAGGATATTCCACTGATTTGAAACAAGGTGCCTGCCTTATCCCCTTCAAAGGAGGGGAGATTTCCTAAAGCAAAGACAGAGCCAGGTTAAACAGGCACTTGGGCACTCCATAAACAATCTCTTGACTACTTGTCCCCTACCCTTACTGCCAGGCCACTAACATGAGACATAGCAGGACATGCCCTCCTTTTGAGACTCAATTGATTTAAACAGAACCATCCTCAGACTGATCTACCTCACGCCATGGATGAAACCGAAAGACCTGATGGGTTCTTTTGCCCTTGGATTGCTTGAGTTTCAGCAATGTTACTGCATACACACGTGCAGTGAGCTTGCTGCACAGATCTTCTGCGGACACGTGCCTCTCGTATGGACATCTGATGCTTCAGGGGTATACCAGACTGGCTGAGCAGGAGCAAAGCAGCTGGATAACATGCAGGTAATGGCGTTGATAGTGTCCAGAAGCACTGTGCTTTTTGTGTCTTCTCTATGAACGTGCAACCTCTGGAGTTACCTCAAAGCATCACATCTGCTGTGCTGCTGCGTGGTGACAACAGCACGTGCCTCCAGCAGAATTACCTGCTGCAGCACAGTAGTCAGGGCTGTGAAGTCTGGAGGGGTGCCAGTGCACTTGGAGCTATTGCACTGGACCTTCGACCAAAGCTGCTGTACACCCAGAAAGTCAGCCAAACACATGAAAATCCTGAAAACTAAATTGAAACTCCAAGAGAGAAAAACCAGGACAGGCACTGGAAAACTCAGTTGTATGGCTTTTTGACTCACAGCTCCAAAGAACTGCCACCTTGCTTGGTTGTCCTGTGGTAGTGACCCCATTTGCACTTGTGCTTTCTGACAGATTAATGTTCTGTGACTTCCCAGGATGTGTGTGGACAATGGCAGATTTAGGTCAAAACATACAGCAGCAGAATAATGGTTTCAACTCTGTACATGTTCATTAAGAAAAAGAGTTTTGAAGGGATCTTGTTGCTTTAGCTGTTTTAAAAGGTGCACATGACTGGAGGAAGAGGAAAATCTACAGTGCGTGTACATGTGAACAGAATTTAAATCAGCAAGCCCTCAGGATGTGGATTGGCATGTTTGGTTGTATTACATGTCCTGCCATAAGACAGGTAATGAGAGGCAGGGAAGAAGCCTTGCTGCAGGTTCTCAAAGGTTGGCCCTTAATCTGAAGAGCTGTGTCACTGATTTCAGTAGGAGGAAATACAACCCTCAGATAGATTACAGTAGAAAACTTCATCTGAGCAGGTATTAAACTGGGTCATCCAAAGGACAACTTTGGCCTTGGTGTTTGCCAGAGTGGAAAAGAGTCCATCAGGGAATAAAAAAATTACATCATAATTTTCCTGCTACTCATAGTTTTCCCTAAGTCATCACAAACCACTCTCTGCGCCCACCTGCTTGGTGAGTTCTCATGTCTGTTCATTGCCATAGCAGATACTCCTGCAGTATTTTGGGATTCAGGTGTATCTTCTGTAACCACATATAACAGGTCTCTTGATCCTCATCAAGTTCCCCTCTGCCCCTTGCCCTGGATTTGAGGAAGATGCAGGTCTTTGGATCCACGCTAGGAAGCCCCAGGGAGGTGGAGGTTGGGGACAGGGCCAACACAGGCCACTCACGTACCTATGGATGAGGAGAAGGGGTGAAGGGAAGGCAGATGAGCATGCCCAAAGGGTGGAAGAATTAGACAGATATTTGAGCAGAACCTCACAGCAATTTCTTCCAGCTAATTCCTGCCAATATTTTTCCCCTGGCAAAGCTGACATGGTCCATCATTTCCATGAGATAGAATGCATTTTTTTTACTGTTCACTTGCTTTTAATCATATAGTGTATGCTGACATCTGGTGGCATTCAGCAACCAAATCTTCATTAAACAAATATGTTCCAGTTTTAAGGAGTCGGCATTCTTACTTTCCCTTAGCTGGGTGCAGAAAAGACCATTTCAGACTGGAGATTAGTCTAACACATATGTATGGGACTGGCATGATCCTGGAACTCTTTTGAGACACGTACATGGGCACTGACCTCCCGATAAGAAAGGGACCATAAGCCAAGACACATGACTGTGTTAAAGCACAGTGGTTCCAGCACAAAATGGAGCAAGTGACATCTTATCATTCCCTCTTCTGAACACAGAGAACTAATGCTCTAAATAGGAATGATGCAAAACTACTATGGGTTTTAGCAGCAATAGAGCCACTGTAAAATCTTAGGTAGTAAATAGGTAGTAACCCTTCTCCTGTAATTTATTTTATCTTTATTTCAAATTGGAGAAAAAGAAGCAAAATAGCATGCATGAATAGCCAGTGAGATGTATGAAAACCTTGTTTCATGGTAAGCAATAAGTAGTATGGAATCAGCTGTCATGGTTAAAAGATACCCATGATGTAGCTGTTCCATTAAAATTCAGATTAAAATCATGTTTAGTTTTCATTTCCTCCAGTCCTTATCCTGCTTTTGATTAGATTTAAGAGCAGTTGATGGTCTTGTGATTTGAAGATTTTGTATTTTAAATTTTGTGTACATGGTCTGGAATTTTATGTGAAATTGTAGGTTTGATCTTTGACCTCTGTTTACTACAGTCCTGATTTGCCACTAATTTGATAGCAAGCCATAAGGGCCTACTGTAAACAAGCCACTCACTTTACATAGCTATGTTTGGCTCTGAAATGAAGAAGAATGTATGGAATATACTTTGAGTACTGTAGCCTCCTAAAGAAATAATAAAAACCACATCACTGCTTAGCTCTCCAGGTAACGTTTACATTTGGAGAAAATAAGTTGCATGCCTAATAGAGAGAGAAAATGTAGTTCTTATCCATCTTGGGTTTGTTTGCTTTAAATTATTCTTTAAAGTATTTGAAAGCTCAGTCTGCCTCTTTTGAAGTCAGTGGGAACTTTGACATTGATTTTAAAGGATCAGGATTAAGCCTAAATTGGTAAGGTCTAAAAGTCAAAAATGAAAATATCCAAAGTCTACAAATCTCTCACTGATCCACCATTCAGAAAGAAAGGACAAAAGCCTTCTCCAAGGTCTGTAGTGTACGTCTTGATTCCAGGGCTCCTGGTTTTTGTACATTTGTAGACTTCAAGATGGAAAGCAACTTCCAGTAAGGACTGTAATTGCTAGCATATGAAATAGTACATACTTGCACCATGGTCTTGTAAAGCTGCTGGGGGAAGGGAGATGAAAGCTGCTTGTAAAAATCAAGACACATCTTCCACAAGTTGTCCTTTGCTATCCACTACACAGTATTCCCTGCGTGCAACCCACCCCAGGCAGATTCCCCCCAGCTCGTGGGTTCAGTCCTTCAGGTACAGCCTTACACACAGCAACTGACCCAGCACAAGTCTGCTTGTAGACATTTAGCTCAGGAACATATCTGATCATCCTGCTCAAGCTTAGCACTTTTGGCACTAATTTGGCACTACCAGCCCTGTCCTCTGAACAGCAGGTAAAGCAAGGTCTTCAACTCTCTCCTGTACCACCCAGCTGGGACCATCCCTTCCAACACTGAACTTCCCATCACCTGGGCTCTATCCTCACAGTGGAACACCTAAGTACCCTGGGCAAGGGGCTGTTTTCCTATAAGGCAGAGGAGGAAATCATTACCTCTTTAATCTTCTGGCTAAGGAAGTCTCAGAAACTGATCAGAGCCCAGTAGTCAAGGATGTGGACTCTTCTCAGCTAAGAGCGTGGTTCATCCACAATGACAAAGTCTAAGCTCAGAGAAGTGATGGGACATGGGCAAGCAAACATGAAAAGCCCGTGTTTCCTCTTCAGACAACCAAGTTCACTGAGTACATGAAATAAAGGGATCCTTGTGCCAAGTCAAGCTCTCTGTGGATGACTTCAGGAGGATAAAGCAACTAGAGGTAGGACACTGCATAATGACTCTGTTGGTTGATGTGGTCCCAATATCATACAAGCCAGAGTTCAGGGAGACACATGGATCTGGCACTGTTCCAAATCATCTGAACCTGAGGCTAACAAAGCATCCATTGCAATCTCAATCTCCAACTCCTTGTGATCAAACAAAGGAATATTATCTACTGTTTACAGCAACTGTTGCTTGGCCAAAGAATATCATATAGGAATACAGTATCCAAGTAAGGCAATCCATGCAATTAATGCTCAAAATAGTGTGTTGCATCTCCACGGCTCAGAAGTAACCCAAGTTATTAAGAACTTGATGCGTGGATGTAATTTCCCAGGCTGTGTAGCCCCCTTTCTTCCACCTAAAAATGACTGGCAATAGAATGAGAGGAGTCAAAGACTGCCACTTTGCAGACTACTCAGTTTAACCAACCTTGAGATTTTCCAGCAAACCAACACAAGCAGTATGTACTCCATACTCACAGATGCTCCGTCCTGCTGTGTGCTACTCAAAGGGAGTGAGCTGCTACTCAGAGGAAGCAACAGTCCTGTCTTGATACTGATGTGGGTCAGCCACCACAGCTGGACACAAACCTGCACTCCTGTTGCCTTTGCTTGGGTGTAAAAACAAACAGATCCAGCAACAGTAAGTCACGTCACCATTCTGCAAATACTTTCATTGAGGTATTTTTTGAGCTACACCAATCTCCCCACAGTACAACAAGGATAACAACTGAAAATACACACACAGGAAATAGTACATGGTGCTTTCTGCACATGTCCCTGGTGATGTGACTCTGACCCTGGTGCCAGATCTCTGCTGTGTTGTTTTGCTAATGTATTGCAGTGCCCACTGAAAACACCTTATATTTCCATGTTTTTGAAGTGGCTATAGTCTATTCTATCAGCCCAGCTGGCATAGGATAACCTCGATTTGAAGGACCCTCAAACAGAACTAGACTTTAGGCAGAAACTTTCTGCACAACTGTGTGCCACTGAAAACTGGAAGTAATGTTCTCAGCTAAAACATCCCGCAGATCCTGTCTTCTGCTTCCACTTTACGGGACATTTCTGCAGGATATTTCAAGCATCAGTCCCAAGGACTTCATAACTTTATGCCAAACACCCCAGCATCACTTTCAGCCTGAAAACAGAAATGCACAAGTATGGGGATTTTGCACATAGTTGTTTTTTCTAATGGAGGGTAGTAACAGCAGAAATAGTTTCTAAAATATTCTTTACTGTCTAAATAGAGCTGGCTTACAATGTAAAGAACAGTTAAATTAATCTGAATAATTCAGGGTAGATATATATGCAAGACAATCAGAGATAATAAATAAAGGATGTCATAAGGGTCCCTGGCATGTTTAGACAGAGTGGGTATGTCTGGACCCAAATGTGGAACGATGTGTCACTGCTAGATCAACTTCAAAAGCAATTGAACAAGGGCTTCATATAGACAACATTACTGAAAACCTGTTCTGATAGCTTTCTTATGCAAGAGAAAACCACAGTCACATTTGTATTTTAGGCAGTGAACCAACAAGAATGAAGCAAAACAACAGCAACTGTCCTCAAGAGATATTTTGGGCTGCTCCTCTCCTCCCACTCCTCTTACACTCCTTTTCAATCTCCTACCAGTTTGTGCTTTCTTGGCAACAGAGAACCATACCGCAAAGGTCACTGGCAGGCTGGTGGAGACCACTGCAGCATTTGGCTACCAAAGGCAATTTCCCCATCAGGCTCTTTGCTCCCCATTTTGACCTGGGGCAGGAGTGACTGGGTGAAGAAGGGTGAGGAACAGGAGAACTTTCCTCAGCCCAGCAGCCTTTGACAGTCGCTGCTTTTCCTCTTAGCCCCAGGATCTGCTATCCAACAAGTGCAAATTGAGGATGACAAATAAGAACATCAGCCTGGTGTTTCTGCTAAAATGATCTGCCTTGAAGTAGCTGATGTCGACAGTTAAATTGTCAGCAAACTTCCAGTTTAGCGCTGGAGTTAGAAGAATGGGTCCATTCACACTCCCCTCTGAGCTTTTGTTTCAACTCTCTCTAGACAGGGCAAATATTGCAGCAGTTTACACCCCAGTTCCACTTTAAAGGTTTTTTTTTGCAACCATAACCCGGATTGCCTCAAAATTGTTTCTTCAGTGTAAACTTGGACAGCAGAGAATAATTACACAACACTGTAAAAATAGTCTGCAGCAATTTACATAGCCGTGAAGTATTGGAGCTGTTTTTTTACCAGTGTACCTAGGTATATATGGCTGCAGCTAATTCCAGTATTTACAGAGGACTCACCGGAGCTGTGATCACAGAAACTGGTATTTCAAGTTAGGCCACACACATGAACAAAACATTTATTGTTAAAAGGCAAGGTTTTGTGTTTTGGGGTGTTATATCATCCCCTAACTTAAGCACTACTTTACCATTTCTGCCTTTTCTGTATCACCTCCTGTCTGTATTCAAATAACATCCTTGTGGCTCAGACATTATTTAGTCAATTCAGAGAGTGTTAATTTAACTTCAGTTTCTTTCCTGTAATTGTATGTTCCTTCCATTTTTTGAACAAAGTAATCATACTGAGGGGCTGTATCCTCATTTCTCTCTCTGCAGCCAGCTTTGCTGCATTTCTATTAGGGATCATATCTCCTTGCCTGCTGGAAGCCCAGTTCCCAGACTGATATCCTGCATGCTGAATTATTCTCTCTTCTCTCGATGCATATTGCTGATGGTAGGACCACCAGTCCCACTGGAACTAAGCAATCAATGGCCATTCTTCTTAAGACTAGGAGAAAACTCCATTGTAGCAGGGGGCAGAATAAGTTCCTGCTGACCCTTTTCTGCTACAGTAATTGTCATGACTTTGGACATTTTCAAGCCCAGCTAACCAATGGGATGAACAAGTTAGTTCTTCCAAGGTACAGTATGAACTCTCTGGATTTCGAGCAGTTGTATTGTCCAGAGCCTGAAGATGCAGCGTCTTGACATTCCTTTCTGTGTTTCTCTAGAAGTTTATTTCTGTCTCCCGTGTAATTCTGCCAAGCTCCTACCTTGCTAGCTCTACTCTGCCTTTAATGATATTGTTTAGCTTTTGTTTTCCCCAGGAGAATTTAAGCGATAAAATCAAAAATAAGAGAATGAACGGGTAAAGCCACAGGCTGGGTTAAAAAACCCATTGCCTGAAATACCTGCAAATAAACTATTCAGGAAATACTTACAGGAGAACAACACAGGACAGTAGAACTATGCAAGTGACTATATCCCTTTGGGAACAACAACTTCTAAGTCTTGCAATCTAGCAGCGAGGAGTTAATAACTGACCATTAGATTTAGGCATTGATTTGAAGGAGTTAATTCCCAGGATGCCTTTTCAGAGCAGGGTGGGGCATCGGGGAAGTCAGAGAGGGAAAAAAAGGCACCTGAACACCCCGGGAAGGAGCAGCAAAAGCTTTTGTCAAGCTCTCCTTCCTCTCCTGTGCTACAACTGCTCCCCAGCTGAGGACGCCCTGGTGTACACCTGCAGTCGCAGCCCTCGGCTGCAGGCTCGGCTGCACCGGCAATCGCAGCCTCTACACCTGCGTGCAGAGTGACCCTTGCCAGCAGCCTTTCCCACACCAGGAAGTGAGTGCCACGTCCAGGTCCTGTTCGCCTTTCCTCACAGCCACCCATCCCCACTGATGTGGCAGTGCATGGCATGGGCAGTGGCTGGGGCCTGAGGACAGGGACATGGGCATCATCCCAGTTTCAGAGAGGGCATCTTGGAATGCATCCTTTGGGGGACCAGGCACCGTGAATGGGCCCCTCTCTGGCCCCTGGTACAGCACGCACAAGGTAAGTGCCCACTGCTTCTCACCGTGCTGGGACCCAGGAACAGCTGGGCTTGGGGAGTGCAGGACAATAATTTCAGCTTCTCCCCAGCGTCCTGTGAAGAGCCCCCTTCCAGCACTTGTGTGCTGCTGGCTTTGCTCCCTCTTCACCCTGTTGTTCAGCCTGCAGTGCTCTGGCTTCCCCCTCCAAGCAGTCCTTTCTGAGTAGGAACCGGGCAGAGAGCTGTGCTGTTCTGCACTGGAGCATAACTGGTTTTTGTCATTGGTGTATCTGTCACTGTCAGTGCTGACAATGCATTTAGGCAACTGCAAAAGAGAGACTGAAGTGGCCCCTGAAAACTAGCAAGCTGGAGCATCTGCTAACAATAAAAATGAATTGGAGGTTGATTAAACCCTTTACCTTTGTGCCTGCTTTTTGCTTCACAAACTAGAAGGTATGGGAGGATGCTCAACATTCTTGTTTTTCTCAGTTTGAGAGGCAAACAACTTTCTAACAGTGCAAAGTATTGGTATAAATTGTGCATAAAATGACTTGGAGTTAGCTGCTCTCCTTCCTCTGTGATCAGCCCAGTCACAGGTGACAGCCTGAGGAAGTTCCCAAAAACTTTCCCCTCTGGATTCTGCATTTGCTACTGTCTATCCATGGAGCAGGAAGCATTTTTCAGCCCCATCTTCTTAGAGAAAGGAAATCTGTGAATTCTTGTGCTCAGGTAGCTGATGCAACAGGACTCCTTGCTGATGGCTGGTGGCAGTGCTTCCCAGAACCAAAGCTGGGACCTCTTATTTGAGGACAAGAGTGTGGAGCCAACAGTTTTACTGTGGGTAGTGAGTTAGGGTCCCAAGGCTGTGAGCTTGCAGAGCCAGAGGAAGGCAACAACAGGGAACTCCTTGGCATGGGGATACCCACCTGCATGTCAAGGTGGGGTTATTTATTTGCTTGGAAAACCTCCCAGCCCTGCTCCTGTACTCCTTGGGACTGTTGCACAAGGATTGCTGGGTTTTAAGCATAGTAGTTTTGGGGAAGACCTTAATAATTTTTTAAAGCTGTTTGGGTGTTTGTGGGCAAGACTGATTTTTATTCTTTTATTTACTTGGGTTGTAGCTTTGGAGCAGGTGATGGGTAACTATGGGTCCTGTGTTGACGGAAACCTTAATTTTCCCAACACCTCCATTTTCACATTTTACACTTTTGGAAGCTTCAGAAACCATTTCCTCCTCCCATTGCAGTTATCCTTGCTGTGATTTAGTGGATCAGCCCAGTTTCAGGTCTTCATGCAGGGCTCTTTTCCTTCCCCTTTTCTTGAGACCATTTGGTCCTCTTAGTTTGGTTTGGAGAGGAGCTCTTTGTTTTCTGCCTCTACAAGAGGCCATAACTGCAATGGGTCTCATCTGCCTGGAAACATTCCAGGAAAGCTGAGGTGAGTGGCTTTTGTGGGAGCATTTTTTAGCCCCTTCAACCCCATAAACAATCAGGAGGGGAAAGAGCAAGATCCCTTTTCAATATCTCCTAGACTTGAGGGGCTTGGCTTGGCTGTCAGTCTCAGTTGCCTGCTGCCATGTGAGTATCAGAGACATCCATACGGGATCAGAAGATCTGATACATTAATTAGGAAAATTCATGGCACTAGAGTAACCCTTAACTGATGGCTGTAAACAAGCAGCTCCCTGGAAAAAGTTAAAGTACCTTTGTGCACATGGCTATGTAGTATAATGCCCCTTTGTGCTGGCATTACATTTCTTTGTCTTTTTTTAATTGTAGTTATTCTCCTGCCAGGTCTCTCGTCAGGCTACTTTGTGCCAACTGTTGGCATAAGGGTAGAAGTGGGAACACACGGCCGTGGGGAAAAAAAGGTGGAGGTAGGACTTCTCCTTGGTATCAGCGTGGATATAGCTCTGATGATGGTGCTTGAGGAACCACATCTCCGAAATCAGCAATGCAGAAGCCCGTGCTCCCACAGCCCACACTCTCCCTGTGTATGCATTGCATGTTATGGGACGTGAATGTGTTTAATGGTGCAGTAAAATCTGATGAAATATATACTTTGTTACCTGAAGTATTTCCTGACAAACTAATATTACTGTAATATTTTTTGTGTCTGCTGAAGTAATGAGTGTAAGAGGCCACAACATGTGGACTTCGTCTGCTTAACAGAAAGTGTATGTAATTGCCTCAGTGTAATATTTTATTATTTCCCTCAAGACTTCTCAAAGGTTTTTTATTTATTTCCAATATTGCTGTTTATGGACAAAAACAATTTGCAAGATTAATTGAGATTATTACCTACAGTATTGATCTTGGTTTGCCTTTGTATCAAAGAGGGAGAAAATAGCTGGGTGAGAATAGTCATTGAGAGCTTGGATGTAATAGAATCACAGAACCACAGAATGGTTTGGGTTGGAAGGGACCTTATAGGTCATTTAGTTCCAAGCCTCCTACCATGGGCAGGGACAACTTCCACTAAATCAGATTGCTCAGAGCCCCGTAATACTTCTGTGACTCAGCATTTCATATGTGTGTGGTGTGTAGACACTGTGTGTAGTTGTTCAAGTGCAGAAGCTGAGCTGGAGATAGAAAGATATTTCACTTCTGCTTCTTTTTCCTCCTTTGACTAGGTCTTAATAAACTCAGAGTTATTACTGGCTGCCCAGACAGTCACCTCGAAAGATTGTTTTGTTTTGTGGGTTGTAGTAATAAATCATTTCCACTCTGTATTTAGAGGTTGAAAATGTTGACAGTTCCTTCAGATGGATTTGTGGCCTCTTGTCCCATGACAATATATCACAGCCTGTCATGGGCCATACATGCAGGTGGTGAGTATGTGCTGTCAGGAAACCTGATCCTTCGTATGGTCTCACCAGTGGGCAGTGGTAGCTGCTAGCAGGTGTGATGAGAAATCCCACGGATTAAGCACATCCTTGCAGAGGTATTTCTATGCTGCCTTCTGTCATATACATGAAATCTAGATTTTGTGTGAAGTGCCACACAAAGGTTTTTAAGGTTTTTTAAGGTTTTTAGCTCATTCTGTTCAAGAAGAAAGTCTACAGTGCTTCCACTCAGCCCTCTTTACTAGGGGCTTGATGTCTAGTGCCCCTGAGCCTCAGCATGGTGAGAGCATGATTTGATCCTGTTGTCTTTCAGTGGCAGCACAGTCCCTGCTGGTACTTTTGATGCCATGGGAGCTCCTTCACCTGTGCTATGAGGCACTCAGTGCAGGAGGGGAAGATTATCTCTCCATTTGCCTTGGCTGAGGAAGCACCCCAGACACAGTGAGGTTCTCTTCAGCCAGAGAAAAGTGTTGTCGTGGCACATCCCTACAAATGTTCATCAGAATATTTTTAACACTTTAACAATGACATTTCCAACCATGGTTTTCAGTTAGGAGAAGCTCTAGAGCAAATCAAGCTGTCCATGGGAAGTGTGGGTGGGAGTCAAAAGGGCAGCATGGCCACAACACCCATGGGTTTCAATCAGGACATCTATCCCATGCAAGAAGGAAGAGAAAGGCTATTAAAGGTGAAGGCAAACCTTCCTGGTTTCCTTTCCAATTCAAATGTTTTGTAGGGGTTTTTAATGCTATTTTCTCAGTCTCAATAGTGTACCTCATACTCCAGTCTTCTCCCTGATGCACTGCAGATGTTAGCTGTTTCAGATTAATCATTAAACCAGTCCCCAAGCATGGGGAAAGTAGAGACAAACATGTCCTCTCTCAGTTCTTTGCTGCTGTACTCATCTGTGAAGACTGTGGTGAAAAGTTTTTCCTGTTCAACATCAACCCCCAGTTCCTTATTCTAAACCTGTTCACTGAAAGCAAACAGGGGTATCAAAACACTGACTCCATTTTGTTGTGTTGTCCTTTACCTGTCAGATTTCAGAGTTCATGCTGTCTCAGTTTCCTTTATTTTGCTGGGGAATGTGTATGGGAGAAAATGCATACTGTTTCTTATGAATGTTATTTTCAGTCCTTGTAAATCAAAACTTCAGAAGACGACTTTTTTCAGCCTTTCAAAAACAACTTTTTTGAATCTCTCATAGGGGAATTCAAAACTCAAAGCTTATATAATGAAGCACAGAATCGCAGAATGGGTAAGGTTGGAAGGGACCACTGGAGGTCATGTCATTCAGCTTCTCAGCTCAGCTCCCCTAGAGCACATTACTTGGGATTGTGTCCAGATGACTTTTGACTATCTCCAGAGATGGTGACTCCACAGCCTCTCTGGGCAGCTGTTCCAGTGTTCTGTCATCCTCATAGTAAAGAAGTTTTTCCTCATGTTCAGATAGAATCTCCTGTGTTCCAGTTTCTGCCCACTGCAGTGCAAGGCATGAAAAAGCATTGCATGGTCTTCTGCTGTTGTTCTGCTGTTGAGAATCCAGCAGCTTTCCATGGTTAGTCCCCATTCAATTAGCTTCTGCTAGAAAAGAATTTGTGGCTTTGGGTCGTAAATGCAGGACTGTCAACTGGGCCATCTTGCACCCAACCTTTCAGGCTCTGCCAGAGCTGTCGGTCTGATCTGCTGGGAGGTTGTGTTCTGATTAGAAGAAGCTGACATGAGAAGGCAAAATAGAACACTCATTAGAAAGGATCACCCACATCTTGTTTTACAACCTCATACATCCATTTTGCCTTGCTGAACATCATCCGTTCCTGCAGATGTAAAGATCACATGTCTGGTCTGAAATAAGCACACATCTTAGATAAACTGCAGCCTCCTGGTTAAAGGAAGATGAGCTTCTGAATGGAAACTTACTCTTTACTCAAAGGTAAGGGATATAGTACAGGAGAGTGTTATCCCTTGCCTGTCCCCTTGCGTGCTACTATAAGCACATTCATATCATCACAGCTCTCAGATTCCTTAGGGAAATGTAGGGCTTTTTCCATCAACCACTGCAAGCAGAGTCGAGTAAACCATGGATTTGTTTATACCTCTGAATATAGAGGAGGCTGGACATGGGGCACCAGGTCTCGAGCAGATGTCCTAGGTGGGAAAGGAGCCAAAAACTGGAGGCAGTATGCAGCTTTATAAGCCAGCCTGAGGAGTGACCTGCTTATCTGCTTTCCACCAGGCGATTCTCTGGGTCCCAGAACAGAATTTCCTAGTGTGTGTTATTGGCAGGCCTCTACCACCCTGCTTGTGTTAATCCTACGAAGCCTGGAAGGAGTCCTGTGCCTGTGGCAGTTTCCCTACTAAGCCCAGGATGGTGCTGGGCAGCAGAAACAGCAAACCAACTCAGCTCCCCATTTTGACCTTGGGGCACACAGACTCAAAGCAAATGCTGTTGATAGGAAAGCTCATACTCCATCTATTCTGAACACTCTCATCACTTCAGCATTGCTGGCAGGCCTGCCTGCATGATTGTTTCCTAGCCTGATAGACAGCAGAAGCTGGTGAAGAAAGCCCCTTTATTTAGGCTGATGACTCAAAGTTCATTTTGAAGGAGTCTTGGTGGCTCCTCCTGGACACTTCATCCAGGAATTGGAAACAAATGCTCTCGCAGGGCTGTGGCCATGCTGAGCATCAGCTACACCTCGTACGAGTGTCTGTTACCTGATTCTCACTGGGCTATTTTCCCCAAATCCCAAGCTGTTTTCAATGCTTCTCTTCCCAGCAGTTGCTATGGTACAACGAGTTTTCATTTTGTTTCTGAGGATCTTAAAGAACCTGTGTAGTTAAACAGGAGCTTTGTAATTACGCTGATCTGTTTTAAGAGGTTTGAGAATGTTAATTAGGAAATTTCTAGGCAATAAGGAACATTACAGTACTTGTAATTTGTCAGAAAGTGGAGTGCAGAAGACAAATCATAGAATCATAGAATAGATTGGGTTGGAAAAGACCTCCAAGATCATCAAGTCCAACTCCTGATCCAACTCCAA
>JAYRBT010000082.1:130268900-130331621 GCA_036023395.1 Myiotriccus ornatus | reverse complement strand
ATTGGGGTGATATTTGCCAACTTCCAATCCTCTGGGACCTCCCCAGTGAGCCAGGACTGTTGGAAGATGATGGAGAGCGGCTCGGCAAGCTCTTCTGCCAGCTCCCTCATTACCCTAGGAATACAGAGAAGCTTGAGTCGCTAGTTACACATCTCCTACCTGGTACAGAATTTAGTTTTGCTTTGGACTGCTTCGAAATGTTATTTTATGGAAGGATTGGGGCATAGTGCAGGCTATATTTGGTATCCAGCTTAGCCACTGACTAGAGAGCTTATAGGCACTGCTCTACGGCCCAGTGATCCAGTGCAACAGAATCAGATTTAATATGGAGCCAGCAGAGCAGGGTGAGTTCTCCTCTTCTCTTATTCAGCACTGAGTAGGAAAGGCTAGGCATGGGATGAATCTGAATCCCTACACTGCTTTGAAGGTGCCTGGCTTAGTGTAGTGCTTTGCTCTTCCTGTCCCCAACTTCTAGACTACTTCCAAGTAATGGACTTTAAATTGGTTGTGGCTACTGTATTGATTTTGCTGTCTCACAGCCTTCTCCGTGACTTGCAGGGTGATGTAGGGTGAATGTCTGGCTGCTTATACCAACACCTGTCTGCTCCTAAGATTTCATCAAGTTGCTATGTGGATCTAGGACATCGCTGTCACCCAAAGCAGTGGTCTTGCTCCCACCTTGAATCTGTGTTTGTTATGCTTCACTTGCGCTAGCACTTACTTGACTCCTTGATGAGACAGTTTGTCAGGTAAATTGACTCACTGATATAATGTTTAAAATAAAGCTTGTCCTTGTAAAATCTCACCTGTAACACTGACCCCTTATGATTTTGTGATCCAAAGACTTCAGTGCTCTTTGAAACTTTAAATATGATCTTTCCTTCATACGCTCTTGAAGTCTGCTTTGGGCATTGAAAAAAAAGAAATGTCTGAATCCTTGCTTGTCTCCAGCAGTCCACTGGATCTGATTAACTCCTGTTTGAAGGAATCAAAAGAACCCAAATTGCTCAAGTAGAAATTTGACAAAACTTAAAAAAAAACACAGGGCTTTAGGAAGATGAAGAAACAGCAGACTGTGTACTTCAGTCATGAGGCGAGGACTTCTGGCTAACTGGAGACTGCAGTTACTGCATTTGGAGCTTTGGTGACATGTATAAACTGTTATGCTTGTGTTTGCAATGTCACCACAGATTGTCCCAGGAGAATGGTATTCGTTAATGTGAGCAGTTGGGAGATATGCTATCCATTCTTTGACTAATATGGACTTTGAAACATATGGGCAGCAGCTTCAAAGGACAGCCAGCTGGTGTGTGAATCAACACCAGGCCTGGAGCAGAGCTCTTAAAAAATACAACAGTGATATTTGCAGTGTGCTTAAAAGTAAATAGTCAATATCAAACTAAACAGACATGTACTGCTTAAATGGAGGTTATACCAGTATAACTTCATTCTCCTCAATGATGTCCATGGTTGATTTATGTCATTTAGGCTAGAGGCTTTGGCCTCATTAGGCGATATGAACTGTTTTGCCCATAATGGGGAAATTAGAGAGATTATGGAACTATGATAAAAAGTCATGGAATTGTTGGAGTTTAACTCTTGAATGAAGCATACAGTGACTCTCTGGTTATACTCCCTTTCATACCCTGCTGTTTCATGGAAACAACTCTGTAATGCAGAGGCTTATGGTGAATGCAAGGTCTGGACCGTGATGAAGAAAACCCTTCACACATGGAAGAAATTACTCAGAGCAGAGCAAATACTGGCTCCTTGGACAGGGCTTCTTCATGGTGGCTGAGGTGAAGAAGTAACATAGAAGAACATACCTTTTTGTGGACAAACCTACCTCTTGCTGATGTTTAATTCCCTAGAACCAAATCAGCTTCATGAAAGCTACAGTCTCCACCAGAGTCCTCGCTAACATGTCCGATGACTTAACTGTCATCCTGCTCAAACCGAAGTAATTTTGTCAGCTGATATGGATTGCACTTCAAGCCTTTATCTTCAACAGCCAAGGATATCTCCACTGGAAAAAGATTCCTGTGAAAACCAACCAAAATATGGGGTTTATGTACATAACAGACTTGTATCGAGATATTTAACTCCCACTTGAAACCTGGTTTAAGTTTTTGGGGCTCCCGATAGGATATCGGGATAGTGACTCCAATTACTTTGCTTTAGGATTCCAACCTACTATTTCTTAATATTTCTTTTCTGCTTTTATGGAGTTTTTTTCTTGGTTTGTTTTTTGGTGTTTCTTTTTTTTTTTCCTGCTTTGGAATTTTCACAAGGTTCTTATGTTTATTGATTTCTAATTACATTTTTCTCTTTCCTTTGTTTCTCACTCTTTCAGTGACAGTCTTTTGCTCCCTGCAGTGACTAAAGCACCATGAACATTATCATTGTGTGACTGTGTTATCGTGCAGCAGTGACTCAGTTGTCATGTCAAGATGACCGAGAGCAAAGCTTGTAGTGTTGTAGAAGTTTCAGTCAAACAAATAATATCAGCTTTCATCTGGTCAGGACTCTATCTCCTTCTCTTGACTATTGTGCTGGCTTTGGCCAGAGATAATTTTCTTCACAGTACCTTGTATAGTGCTATGTTTTGTATTTGTGACGAAGAAAGTATTGATAACAGTGAAGATGTTTGAGTTATTGCTGAACAGTTCTTGCACAGCATCGAAGAGTTTTTTGTTTCTCATACTGCCCCGGTGAGTAGGCTGGGATTGTATAAGGAGTTGGTAGGGGACCCAGTAGGGATAGTTGACCCCAACTGACCAAAGGAATATCATCTGATGTCACACTCAGCATATAAAGCAGGGGGACGAAAGAAAAAGGAGACCATTTGGGGTGATGGTGTTGTTTTTCCTAGGTAACTCTTACCCGTGATGGAGCCCTGCTTTCCTAGAAATGGCTGAAACCTTGTATACCGATGGGAAGCAGTGAATGAATTCCTGATATTGCTTTGCTTGCACTTGCAGCTTTTGCTTTATTAAATGCCTCTATCTCAACCCAGGAGTTTTTCTAGCTTTTACCCTTCTGATGCTCTCCCCCATTTTGCCGGAGGAGTGGCTCCAGCTGTGTGGGTCTGAGCTGCTGGCTGGAGTTAAACCACAACAACCATACACCAGAGACTGCCAGGACAAACTAAAGAGCATGATTTAAAAAACATGCATTTGAGAGATGATAGCATCTGACTCATTAAAAGACTGCTTAGTTCTCCTTCATGTTTTTAATTCCTGAAAAGGAATTTATCTCCATGGCCCCACTTCTGCAGTAATCCCTGTCAAGAAAAGCTTTATAACCATTGCATCCTATACTAGCACTGAAATACCAGAAGAAAACCCAGCAAGTTCTATATGGCAGAATCCACGTAAGATATGGTTGCTGAAAGACCAATAATACTCAAAACTGGGGAAAAAATCCTCGTCACCTTGTTGTCTCTTTTGAGTAGAACAGAGTATAAAAAGGTGTTAAAGGTACCTAGAAGGGATCATTCAGCTACACTGATCTTAGTATTTCTGTAGCAGAAGGCAACTATGAAGTAGATGTTTTGGATTCCTGTGAACTAGAACTACTCTTCATGTCAGCATTTGCCATGAACTGCAAAATGCTAACCAATATTTTAAACCAGGTTACAGTTTGTAGTGAAAGGTCAAAATGTACATCTGTAATGTGTCACAGGGAGAGAGCTGAGCAAACGTGAGCCCAATGTCTGTATCTGGGGCCCCTGCAAGAAACTTGCATATGAGACCATGTCTTCAAAGAGTTTATTTGTTATTCCCAGATTTGCATCTTACAGTTTTGAACAGAAGTATCTGCAAATTAAAAGCATTCAGTTAGTTGTGTGGTTTTGTGTGTATGCACCCATCTATATATGTCTGAATATTTTAGAGAGTGCAAGACCTCTTGTTTTTAAATCATCACTGATAATCTAGCAGTTGTTTATATTTAAATGAATAATGCTGCTAACCAGAAGGTTCTGCCTTCTGGAGTCCAGTAATTTTTTTTGTGTGTTAGGAACTATCTGTAAATGATTAACACTCTCTGTGGAATGAAATGAGGAGAGCCAAGTGCGTGAGGTGCAGGAAGGAAAGCAAGGAACTATTGTAGAGCAATCCTCCTCTGCAGGAACAGCAGACTGGAACAACCTTTGGGCTGCCCATTCCTCTGCTGTAAATCAACTAATTCATTTAACAGATGGACCAAACTTCATTCTACATGCAGTCAGGTCTTTTCTTTTTCCCTTCTCTGTTGTAACTCCTGTTAGAAGCAGTTCTGAAATGCCACTGGCTTGGAAACATTGTCATTCCCAGCCTGCATTTACCCCTGTCCCACACGTATGACACCAGGATTCAACAACCAAGCATGATCACTCAGGTTGTGATGTGGAGAAGTGTTTTCTGTGCACTTCAAAGGAAGGGTTAGTTACAGCTAACACAGGATTAATTGAGTCAGGATAGGAGACAAGCTTGCCTTTGCTGCAAAGTGATGCTGGAGAGGTGCATGCTGGAAGAGCCATGTCATTTCTCTCATGAGCTCCTCTCAGCTGATAAAGGGAGATTTTTATATAAAAATTCTTTTGAGGATTTGGTAAATAATTTATTAAGCTGACTACATTTCTGTCAAGGTTTTATGTTTCTGATTTAAATGAAATCAGAAATAGCTCGTTTGTACTTCAGCAAAGGAAATGAGCTATCTCTGCTTGGTTTGGAAGCACGTTTGTGTGTACATGCAGAGCGAGGCATCTCTTCAGCAGTACTCGCTGTGCCTTGCCCTGCCTGATGTAACACTTAACAGCACTATTTACTCAGTTATTCAGACAGCTCCTTTTTCAGCTTGCCTGTCTTTCTGAGCACAGACAGAGCTCTCAGGACAGGAACTGGTGCACTCCAGCTTCCTGTAAGCCTTGTGTCCCCTCCTTGGCTCTCAACGTAGGGATTCAGGGAGCCACATGAAACAGGGATAGAGCAGCACAGCCTCTCAGTGTGAGCCATACTCTGGGGATTAATATACCTAGGCTTTGAGTGGACTGGCTTGAACCTTCCCTCGTTCACCAGGAATTAGACAGGGTCAAACAAAAATCTCCAGAAAGCTTGCTCCTGGGCTGCAGAGGAAGAGTATCCCTGAGCCAACTGGCCATTCTGTGGAAGAAGCTGGTGAGGCAGTGCTGCCTTGCCTCCTTGTTTCTCCTGTGGGACCTGGAAACTGGCAAAAGTTTATAACACTATTCTTATTTTTCCTGGTATGTAGTTTCTGCAGTTGCCACGGAGATGGTATGTGATGATAGTTGAGAAGAATCTTTCTATTAAGATGTTATTGGCTATGATTGACATTTTTATACAGTCACTTGAGAGGTTCTTATTTGTGTTCTAGCAGACAGTGTTTAAAAACATGAAATGGTCTTTGATTATGTAGCAAAATATCCCAGGAACTAAAGTGTCCCAAAGTATCACAGGCTATTCACAGGAACAGTGGAAAATCCGTTCTGCCCTTTCCCCAGTTCACATTTATTTCTAATTTTATTTATAATTTTGAGATTTTTTTCCTGAGAATAGGAAAATGAAATTTAGGAGTTGAGAGTTTTGGGTTTAACTCTTCAAAAAGGAAAAAAAAACCAAAACAAAACAAAACTACTCATAATGCTCTCTTACAACTACCTGAAAGTAGGTTGTAGTGAGGTGGGTGATGGTCTCGTCTCCCTAGTAACAAGCAATAGGACAAGAAGAAATGGCCTCAAGTTGCATTGGAGAAGGTTTAAATAGTACAGTAGGAAAAATTCCTTCGCAGAAAAGGTTCTCAGACATTGGAACAGTCTGCCCAGGAAAGAGGTTGAGTCACCATGCCTGAACATGTTTAAAAGACATGTAGATGTGGTGCTTAGGGATATGGTTTAGTGGTGGACTAGACAGTTCTGGATTAATGGTTAGACTTGATGATCTTAGAGGTCTTTTCCATCTAAATGACTCTGTGATTCTTTGCTTTTTAACATGATAGTGGATGGATATGTTCATATACAATTGTAGTAAGCATATCTAAAGTTACTTTAGTTACTCTATTTCACAATTCATATTCTTCAGCTAGGTTTGTTATCCACTGTGGATGAATATAAATAGGGTCTCATGAAAAGAATTAAAGCATGGAGATAAATAGAAGGGTTTCACTTCCATAGTTGCTTTATCCCCTCAAGTTCTCACACCATTTCAAAATTTACCAGGCTCTTATTCCAGCCTTTACAGTTTGTCTCTTTTCTGGAAAAAGCTATATTTTAAATTTGTGAGGTAAGGAAAGGTAAAACCTAATAAAGGTAAGTATGCTGTAATATTAATGGGATAAGAACTTTATCTGCTATGGTCTGGAATCCAGCCCAGCAACTTGTGTAAAACCGACAAACTGTCTTGTCTTCACTCAGATTTATCCTGACTTAATTATCGAGTGTGCTCTCTCTATTCCTAACAGAGATGATGCCAAATGTTTTAATTCTTTCCTTCTTGTATATTGGACAATGTCCTTTTATGTCATAATGAAGAAATCGAATGTATTTTCGTTTCATGTTTCCACCCTGGTAATTGTCCTTTTATTTCAGCTGTCCTTCAGTACTTCATATGGACCTGAACCCCTGTATGAGTGTATGAATTGCACTATGAAAACCATTGAAACAAGGACCTTGTTTTCTTTATACATCTGTAAAGCACTGAGTACAGCCAGAGCCCTGTGAATAATAACAGCTAAATGATAAGCCTCTTCCAATCCCACATGGTAGCCCTTTGAAAAATACTTTTTTTGTTAAGGACTCTGAATGCCCTTTGCTTCAGAGTTAACTCATAGTTGGAAGTTTAGAAGGCATTCCCCCGCCTCCTCTTTTTCTTTTTTAATTAGATCCATTGAGATCTGACGAAATCCTAATAATTGGAAATGATGCATAGCCTTTGAAACAGTATATGTCATTAAATTTGTTGGAAACACCATTAGATCACAAATAAATGGAGAAATCAAGAAAAATAGAAGGAGCAGTTTAGCTAGACTTGATGAGTGAGCCAACAACGGACATTTAAAGGGTTTGGTTTTTTTCCTGCTCCTCAGTTCAATTTATAGGCATAGAAAGTTTCATAAATAATGGCATATACCTTTTATTCAATGCAAATTAAGTTCTTTTTTCAAAGTTTTTATTTCACAGACCTGGCAACTGCAGTTTGATGTGTTTTAGGAAAACATACATGTAATATAGATAAATTGCATTTCACTGTATAACTGAATCTCCAGTGCAGATTTTAGTCTGCAAGGACTAAATTTATTAGAATTAGTGTCAAAGATATAGATTTTACCCTGGTTTTCATTTGCCTTAAACCCCTTACTTTACTTTGACAATAAATAGTGACTTTGCATGTAAAATGTAGTTTTAAAATACAGTCAGAATGATGTGAAAAGGTGCTATGGTAAATAAGCATCAGGCCCTACCTGAGTGCTCGAAGCAGGACCATACACAGCAATGTGCCACTCTGCCACTCACTTCTTTGGAGTAGCAATGTGCTGCCACTGCACTTGGCACATGGATTTCTATTGACCAGCTGTTTAAACCTCCCTCCCTTCCCCACACCTGGGCTTGCACTAGAGCTTCATGCAGCTAAGATGGGGTGTGCCAAGTGAGTGCTCAGGGTGCCTTGCTCAAGCTGAATTTGCCATTTCTTGAACTTGTCCCGGCAGCAGCCCCTGTACAGGTCAGTGTCATCACTGGAAAACCACGCAGGGTCATCATTTAAAAACCCTTGCTGTGGCTTGTGAATTTTAACCTGCCTTTAGTGTTAAACATTGGCAGGTGACTTATAAAGAACTTATAATGCTAATGGGGTATATTTTGGGAGGCCTATTTCAGGCACTTAAATGAGGCAGTGAGGGAGTGGGGGGCCAGAGGTAGGCATTCCTCAAGCCTGTTTTGCTACCAAGGAAAATGTTGGCAGATTCACAACCTCAGTCCGTGGTCTGTGTGCTCAGGGATTATCTAGAAAGGACTGCAAAGTGAGCAGGTGACTTTCATGGCTTATTCCAAAACATTCTAAGGTGAGGGAAACAAAAAAAGGAAATTAAAAAAGTAGTGATTTTTAGTTTCTGGAAAACATAAGACTGTGACAAGATTCATGCATTTGGAAGCACTGGAAAAATGTGTCAACAGTTTGAAATCTGGGATCTGACAAAGTGTCCCGTATGCTCAGACAGATGTTTCGGTGATGAAGAAACTTGCCTTTTATGGCAATAGTTTTAAATATTTAAGGTTCTTTCCTGTAGAAGTCCTTAGCTGACTGAAGTAGTACCATGGCTCTGAAGTTGTGTCTGCAACTGAATTCCTCAGCTGGGGTTTGTCTCAAGACTTATGTATGGGAAGTTCTGTAGTACTGCGAATGGTATCACAACTGGAAACTCAGAAAATATCATGTTTATTACTTACAAAACTGGCTATTCCACCAGTCCTTTAGCCTCTGAAGGATGTTAAATGGCAGACATTGCACAAATAATAAGCCTTTCACAGGATAAAGGTGAGAACAGAAGGGCTGTGGTGGCCTTCAGAGCAATACAACAACCATTTGAGTTTGATATGGTGATCTATCTTCTGTTGCAGGTCATCTTTCATTCATGCATGGTTTTACTAGCCCGAGATACGCCATCCTATTTTTCCTCTTCTCTTTGAGCACGGCTGTTTGTGATATCTCTTGTACAATAGGAATTGCCTGCTGATTTAAGATTCACTCTGATGTGTGATGTTTGCAGTGTAATTTTCCTCTTTACTGCATTTTTTGTTCCCACTGTTTTATTTCATGTAGGCCTGTCTGAGTATGAACCTGTACAAGGCAGTTTTGCCATGCTGTAGCTGCGTGGCGTTACTGTACTTTCATCTCATCTCCCTGACTGGATCCATGTGATATTTGACCTCCTTAGGGCATCGTACTCTGCTTTTAATCTTTACGGGTCTGTCCAGCCCTGGGTTTGAAAGTATGGTGCTATTGCCATACGAACCAGAGCTCATTAGCACCTGTCAGCCTGGAGCAGGCAGCACAGTATATATGCCAACAGCAAGGCTCAGGTGAAACATGTGGTCGTTGCAGTAAAGTGACCTGAGCCGTGAGGGGAGGTTTGGAGCCCAGACTGCCACTATGCATTTGCCTTGATAAGGCACATGCACTGTTTTTCCTTGTGTACAGACCTGGAGGTTGCTAAAGTCAGGCACAAGGGAGTGTCACGGTATAAGGATTTTAAACTAAAGTAAGGTAGATTTAGCCTAGATATAAGGAAGACGCTTTTTGCAATGAGGTTGGAGAGGTACTGGAACATCTTGCCCAGAGAAATTGTGGATGCTCAAGATGTTTTGTGGAAAAGTGGAAGTGTTTTGTGCTCAAGTGGAGGTGTTCAAGGCCAGGTTGGATAGGCCTTTGAGCAACCCAGTGCAGTGGAAGGTGTCTCTGACCATAACACGGTGGTTGGAATTAAATTATATTTAAGGTCCCTTCCAACCCAAAACATTCTGTGATTCTATGATTCTCTTAAGAAGAGAACTTACTTTTGTGAGATGATTCCAGTTCAGACACAGACTGGTCATCATGTTAGAAATCTTTTGTGTCCCACAAGGATATCTGAGCCAAGCTCAGATACAGGTACCTAATGAAGCAACCACTGTTGTACAAAAATAGTTGCTGTTTTGGGGAGGACATCCATGATGCAGGGCATTGGAAGACTTACTGCTGGAAACCCAGTCCATGCAGTGTGTACAGCCATCAAAGGGCCATTTGATTCGCAGCCTCTGGAAGCACATACTCGGGTCAGCATCAGTACCTGTACATGGATCTGGTTTCACAGTTTTTCAGATGACAGAGGGAGCCCAGAGCCTCTTCCTCTGCTCACCAGCTGCACGCAAATTTTACCTTCAGAGTTGGGTGGATACCCTCCTTAGGGCTGGCTCAAGATCAGCTGTGTTTCCTTGCTGGGGTTCTAGCTGCCTCCCGAGCCCTATGCAGTGTTTGTGACCCCCAGCTGAAAACTGGGAGGAAGGAGCTGCAAGGCATTATCCAGAGATGCAGCCATAAGGATAGGATCAGCCACTGGAACGAAAAGAGTTGCAGAGAGGCTGAGCTCTCTGCTGGGAGTAGTGGGGATATATTACAATTACTGATGTGAAAGCAATAAAATGATAGGGTAAATGAGGTGGCAGTTTCTGTTTTCTATTCCCTGCTGTCTCCTTTTTCTTAAACACTTCATGACAAGGCTGACAAGGCCACTTCTCCGCCTCCTCACAAGGGAACATGTTGTCATTTAAAAAGAACAAGACTTTGGGAGCAAGAAAGCAATTTCAATTTAACTGCTGTTTTTTGAAGCTGCTGTGTGTGCAGAATGAAGTGGTCAAACTTTGTGCAAGATCAGTGTTCAGGATTTGATGCTACAGCATCAAGGCCAAAGGAGGGAAAACCCATCCCCTCTGCTCCACTGCGGCCCTGCATGGTGTCCATGTGACAGCATTTCCCCAGTGTGGAAGGAGGCTGCAAGGCTGCTTATGTCCCAGTTAGTGCCTGATCTCAGCAAGGATGTCTGTGCTGATGAGTGCTGAGATGTCTTGTCACGCTCTCCTCACTGATTCCAGTGAGGTGTATTTCTAGAGCATGGAAAATCCACTGGCGTGAGAGCCCAGGAAACACTACTGGAGCATCCACTGGAGGATACTGGGGTGGTGGGAGAGGATACAAGATGGAAAAGATCAGAGGGCATGGGCTAAACTCTTGAGTAATGCTTCTCACTGAACACTTCTTGTGCATAGGCTGTGGGTACTGATGCTGTAATAGCAGAGGGAGCCCTCTCACCTACTGTATTCTCCAGTCTGCATCCCCTTGTACCCATCAGTCATGTCTTGCTGACACCTGGCAGTCAGCCAAGCGTTTCACTCAGAGCAGTTCTGTTGTCTGCTTCTCCTTCTGAGTCTGTCACTACAGAAACATAGGGTGGAAATGGCTGGATTCTGCTGCATCTCTTAAGTAAGAATATTATAGTCGATTTGTAATAAGGCTGTGTTTCTTCACAGTTTTGGGGATGCTGTTTCTTTGTCTGGGGATCATCTGGCTCCAACAGTAAACCCTACTCCAAGCATTTGCTGGACCACATGTTGCTCTTTATAAATGTTGAGGGGCAGCAGTCTCTGTGGCTGGTGGATGCTGCCAGTTCACAGCTGCCCAGGGACCTTCTTGGGTAAGAGTCATGAAAACTGAGGCTGCAAGCACAGAGTTGGATGCTGCTTTACAGCCTGCAAGCAGTAGTTGTGCTGGGTTATGTTATCATGACCTTGTTTATAAAAGCTGATAGTATGTTTGTCCTGTCTGTGAAATAATGGGGCTTCTCACAGCACTATAACAGTGACCTTGAATGGGTCTTGAATACACTTATGATGACTGGCAAAGTGTTTTTTGAAAATGTTTGTTCAACATTTTGAAAGTAGACTAGAAGCTCTGTCATGTACCTGTTATTTGGTCTTGCTTAAATGGCATCTTTAAGTGGCTGTTTTCCAAAATAACAAATCCTACTCGAACGGTTTTAGTTTATCAGCGTCATAAAAAGTTTGCAAATCTTACTGAAAATTGGACAGTCTGCTTAGGAAATAATTTCATGCAATAACAAAATACATTAAAGAAATCGACAGGAGACCTATTCCTGGCTGCCCGGTCAAGTAGTGGATATGTTAACATGTAAGACAGTTGTGTTCCAATAGGAATTGTTTGATTGCTGGTGATTTTCCTCCTGGATTATGTAACAAAACAGATCCTTTTTTTTGATAAAAAGAACACCTGTGTGTAGTTTTCAACTGAGACCTGCCCAATTTTTTCTTTCATGGGAGTTAAGGTGTTCTACTGAAGGACAACAAAACCACCCCCTGCGCTGAGATGCCCTTTCCATTTCCACCTGTTTACTACTTAGGCCCTGGTCAACTGCACAGAGGTATTTTTTATCAGTTTACTCAATGCAGCATGAACACAGTGACTGAAAAGTGCAATAATTTGGTTTTGATTGGGTTACAGTGTGCTATCAGAAAACCACCATTATAGTGTTCTTCTTAAACTAGTAAGTATTTTTCTATTTCTTTGTTTTGTGATCTTGCAGACTCAGCTCTTGGGAGTTTTACTTGCTGCTGCTTCAAATTTGCTGATCAGTGTCTCTTTGAATATACAGGTATGAAATTGTTCCTCTTTATTCAGAGTTGTTTATATTTAGCAATTAACATTTGTTTCAGCTTAGTTTTGATGAAGTTCAAAATACATATTTTGTTGCATTTAGTAAACATTCTCTCTCTTCAAGTCTGATTTAACAGTGCCCTGCTGTAGTCGTTGGGAGCTCTCAACCAATTTTGTACTGTGATTCTCATACAGGAACAGAATAAAAATTCATAACTAGTGCTCCTCCTTGTAATATGCCATAAGGAAGTACCAGCTGTGATTCACTTGTGGTCCCACTGAACCTGTATCAGAGGTTCATCTCTAAAATTGAATTGACCACATGGTGTTACATGCTGCTTAATGAAGAGATTAATGTAATTAATTGCGTAAAGACAGAGTTTTTTGCAATACTTGGCCCCAAAGCAACTTTGACCAGTTTAGTTTTCCTTCTACAATTAGGATGAAATAATCTGAGTAACTATTATTTAAGTCATAAAATAATGGGAGGTGCTGCCCTTACAAATATGGTAAAGAGTAGGATGACATTTATAAAATCCTCTCTGTTTAAATAATTAGAATATATACTCAGTAAAAAGTTAAATAATTCATTAAAATCAGTATCTTGTAGACTTCATTGTATTTTTAGGTCTTCTAGAAGAAGTTCTTAAAGCACAGAAGACATTGTTATGTAACTTGTCCAGGAAAAGTGTTTTTGCTAGCTTGTATTTTAGTTGTATATATGCCATGTAAAGCTGCTTCTTACATTTTCTGTAAAGGATGAAACAGAAAGCTGTGGAATATGAAATTTTCTATTCCTAATAACCAATTTGAATAATGCTAGAAGGTTCTTCAGTGATTCCCTTCTATTTTAAGTATCTCTAGTTGGACAATCCCATAGAAAGAAACCTGTTTAGCTGAAGGTGGCAGGCAGGTTGAGATGACTGGTGCCTTTCCAATATGAGTTCCAGCTTGCTGCTGTTAAAAGTGCTAGCACAGGCTCTAGGAAGATCTCTGAAGCTGAAGTGGAAAGATGAAGGTGATGTGGAAATTCAGTCTAGCCCATAATAATTAGATTGTTCAGACTTGGTATCTTTTATCTGCTGAGAGCACTGAGTGCCAAAGTGGGTGCTTTGCCAGGCATACAGAAGCACTTCTTCTGACTTGTAATCATTAACAGCATTTACTACATTTGAACTATCTTCCAGCTTTTTAAATGCTGTTTAGGAAACCCTGATAGCTCTCGTTGCAATTTGACAGACAGTTTAAACTGAATTTTTTTTAATCCTTTAAAGTAGGTTTTTCTCCATTTAGTAACAGTATTTTCTAAATATGAATAACGACTTTCCCTAGACCTCAACATTTATTTTCATACTGATATTAAAAGGATAGGCTGAACTTTTTTGTTCTCTGCCCTTTTCCCACCATGCAGTCCATTATCCTTCCTCTCCTCCCTCTAGCAGGTTATTAGCTAAAGAACAGCTCATCATTTGCAATGTATTTCGTCTGGGTTGTAAACAGTCTCCACCTAAATACCATTCACACACATTACTGTGCAGAGAAGGCAGACATCTGGAGAAAGAAGGCTGTAAGAGAGTTGCTGAGCTCACCTTCCTGTGTTTGTTGCTCATCTTTTCAATTGCACTGTGCTGACTTCAAGAGTTAATCCTGCAAGAATCTGTGGAAGAAAACACAGCTCAGGATTCAGTTAAGAAATTGGTTTTCAGCAGAAACTTTCATTCTTGATTTTTTTTTAATATTAATTTCATTAATATTTTTATTGGGCTTTTTTTTTCTTGTGTTTACAAATATGGAACACAAAAAATGCTGGATGTTACTGCGAATAACATCCAGGTCTGTGACTCAAGGAAGTTTGATTTCCTTGTGCTCTTTTTCTCCTTGGAGGGCTGAACTTCCTAGGATTTCATCCCCTGAATATGTTCCACAGCATGAAGTTGCACTAATGTGCCGATCTTCTCAATAGGAGGAGTGACTAAGACTATGGAGTGTCACAGACATTCCTGTTTGGCATATACTCTGTAACGTAGCCTACAAATTAGAAAGGAAGTTTGAGGAAAATTCTTTACAATTTCCCCAGGGCTCTGCAGTGATACTTCTAAAATCAAATATCAAGTAACAGAGAAAAAAAAATTATTTTACCACCACTTATACTGCAATAACTGTATCACTTGATTTCCAACTTTTTTGACCCATGTGCAGAGAGGCTGGAGAGTAATTTGAGAAAGGAAACGATATTCTGCAGAACTAATGTGGTAAACATTGCATCATTCCCCATTGTGACACCTTCCTGATGGAGTCTGCCTGGACTCTGTTTGAAGATCAGTGGCAAATTATTATCTTGTTATATACACATTCTTTCTGTACAGCCAGAGAGAAAACAATTACAACCTGTATCAATGATAGCTTCTTCATGTAACAGGAAGTGTTGATGGAGTATTCCTTGAGTATGTGTTACACCTGTCATCACAGGTATAGCTGGTTTTCCTTCAGAAAATAATGCTTTACCTATGCTCTTCTTCTAAGGTCAAACAGGAGATTAAATTCTATCTAATTAATTTAGAGTCCTCCCTACAGAGGATGTGATTAAGTGCTGCCTTTTTCATTTTGAAGTTATATTTCTGGCGAGGATGTGTTTCATGGGCAGGAATGCCATGTTGTCTGTTTCCCTTCTTCCAGTTTGGAGTCTGCCCCATCTCCTGCCTTTGAGTGTTTCCAGATTCAGAGCACAGCTGCTGGGCTTCTGCCTTGAGACAAGAACAGATGCGTGCAGTGATAGCTCAGAAGCATTAGCTTAACATTCACTTAGTATTTTTCAGGTTTATTCAGAGGCCTAATTTTTCAGCCATTTCCACCATTGCTCAGAAAGCACACATCTGAAGTAGCACTGAGTTAACACAAAGCTGTGCAATAACAAGCTGAAAGCCACGCTTGAAAAGAAACCGTGACGCACCTGGAGTTTAAAGTTGACAGCCCCCTTAATTATTCCACTTTTGTCAGACATAAGAACACAATGGAAGTCTTTCTACTCATGCCTGCTCCTAATAATTAATTTTCTAGAAATGCGCTCATCTCCGACTGGCTTGCCAAACTGAGCTGAAGCCCTACTACATGAGCAAGCTGTGGTGGTGTGGGATTACCCTCCTGGGGCTTGGAGAGGTGGGCAATTTCGCAGCCTACGGATTTGCCCCCATTGCTGTTGTCGCTCCACTGGGATGTGTATCTGTCATAGGTGAGATTTTTGCCATTTTTTGCTTGGGTACATGCTTTAAGCAAATGCTTGCTTGTGACTAGGAATAAAACCGCAGAAACTGCAGCAGGAACACAAGAGGAAAATGTTAATGTTGTGGTTTGAAAAGAAATTACTCATATAATTACATGAGCTGACAGTTTAACAAAAACTGTCTACTTAACTCAGAGACTCTTCTAATATATTTCTTTTTCCACAGTTTTTTTCTTTTGTGTCACTCTGTGCTCTGCTAGTTCTTGCCAGGTGGCCACCCAGTGCTGAACCAGTGTCGCCAGCTCTGCAAGGCCCCAAAGAGGGGGGCTGGCATCCTGCTGACTGCACAGAGCTGTGGTCTGATCCTGCGTACCTACGTGTTTTCTATGTTACCATCACACCACGCAGTTTCTGCTGCCTGTCCCCTGCCCATCCCCGTGATTCATGCTAACACAGGCAAACTTGCTTGACTTTCTGCATTGTGTGACAAAAAGGACCTACAAATTTAGTGTATTTACAGACGTTATTAAACCTGTTCATTTGTTCCTTCATGTACAGTTTAATTGGACTTCAGCAGAAGTGATAAGATCTTACTCTTTCCTTAATTTGTTGGTTTTGTAATTAAAGTATTGAGACAAGTGTGATGTTTCTTTGATAAAGTAACATACATTTGAAAACATGTTATCATGTTGTGCTAATGCAAAGCAGAGTGGACAGGGTGATATTGTATAGAGGCTGTGAAAACAGGAATTCGGGGTGCAGCTGCATCCCTTAGGTCAGTCACTTCACATCCACAGCTGAAACATCCAGGGCAGAGATATCTCAAGATATGCATATCCTGGGGCTCATTTTCTTGCTCTTAGCAGGTGATAACACTTCGTGGTCTGTCTCTAGCTACCAGTTTCATGCTCAGAAGTGACATTGCAGTGAGTGATTCTGCATGGGAAGGTAGAAAAGATGAATTATCTTCCCAGTGGACTGCCTGGCTGTAGTAGAAGGAGGCAGCTAACTGTGTGTGGGTGCAATTTAGTGCGGAAAGGAAACTGCAGGCAATTTACTGTAACCTTTAATGTTTAACTACTGAAGAATTTCAGAGAGTGAGATGTAAAGCCATGTTAGTTCACCGTGGTAGGAAAGATTTCTCAAAGAAAGGAATGCAATATTACCTGAGATGGAAATGTACATTAATATGACATATCTCAGGGTGATTTTGGTGGCAGTAGTTGTATCTTGAACAATTGTAGACCTTTCCACATGTCTCTGAACCTAAAGGGATATTGACCAATCTAATTTGTTCCCCAAACTGAATAAAATGCAAATATAGAGAATGAGAAAGAAGAAGTGAAAAGCAGTGAGAAGGAGGAAGATCCCATTGCTTATTAAACTGCTACAAAGAAGAGATCACATTAGGGTTGATTTTTATCTGAGCAGATCCCTTCTTCTTTATTTTTGCAAAATGTGAAGAAATGTTGCATCTGATGATTGCTCCATTCTCCATTTCCCCTTACTCATAAAAAATACCAAGAAATCATTTTCCTAATGGTTGTCTTAACAAAATTCTCATCCACTTTTTTTTTTGCTGACCCAAAATGCTTATCCAAGAAGACCTCAAAAAACACTTTAATAGCTTATATTCCATTCCCATATATCAGCTGACAGTATCCATTTCATAGCCCAAACAATAGACATACCTGAAATTTTATTTAGTCTAGCAAACATTTCCTTAAGGAAGGGAAAATTAAAATTATGTAGACAGGCAATTATAGTGATAACTTCCAAGTAACGCTTTCTACTACTTTCCTGTCTTCTGAAATTAAAGCCAGACAACATCCTCTTAATTTTAGAAGAGTTCATCATGTAGGCCACTGACAAACTGACCAAGACACCTGTGCATCATCTGCTAACAACTGGGCAAAGGATACTGTAGACAGCAGGTCTTCCAATTTAAAAGATAAAAAAATATTTTTGGTAGTAAGTTTTGACCTTTTTTAGATGGTGGAGGGTGGACTTTGCAGAGTCTGGCAGTTGTTTTGAGGTATTGTTGAATTTGTGTCTTTCATAAGTTAATTTTTTAAATGTATATCTGAACCCTAAGCCTGACCTTCTGAGATGCATTTTTCCCCAAATTCGGTGTCAACACGTCCCATATGGTAAGAGCTGACTCTCACTGACAGTGGGAATGTAGTACATATGGTTACTGAGGAGAAATGTGCTTTGCACGATGTCCAGTCATCTAGGGGGTTTTCTGCAGATCTCCGTCACTCCGGGCCTGCATGGAAAGTTGCCTTTGCTTGGAAACCAGGGTTTTGGAGGAGGATAAGGCAGACTGGAGTATCTGCCTGGAATGGATTTAAGCTGTACCCATCATATATCTCCAGACTTCTGAGATGGGAAGCATCTTAAAATAGATGGAGCCAACATGTGTTATGCTCTGCTACCACATTTAACTGCATCCAACTGCATTTTGCACTTAACCCGGTATCAATTAAATAGTGAAAAGTTTGTGCCTCATTCTATTAACTGGATGCTTCCAATGACTGGTTTTAAAAAGAATCCAGCCCCACCGACCACGAACTGGCATGGCACCAATAGATTTTAATTTTTTTTCTTAGAATTAAGCTAAAAAGGCTATATTTTTCTTCTTACACAGTGGAAGTATTTCTCTGTGTGGTTGCAATGATGCAAGCTCTGCATCTGTTCAAGGTTTTAAATAGTTTGAGAAGACAGCAGTTGTTTTCTTCAAGAGGAGAAATTAGTAAATTTTAATTTAAAAGTGGAGGAGTAATACGTGCTTGATGTGATCATTAAGAAACTTTCTATACTTAAAAAATAAAAATCATATTTTACATGTAGCTCGGGTAATTTTAGGCGTCAGTGGTTTTTAGCTCATCATCTTGCTTTTGCCTGCAGAAATAGCTTGGAGGTGGAAGGATGGGGGTGGTAGAGGCCAGTGGCATTTGAGATAATTTCTTTTTCAGTTTTCATCATGCTGTAGAGAGTTTCTTTACACTTGACTCATTTAGACTGACATTGCTGAGATCCCTTCGCATTTTTTATGTGCTTCTTGTAAATAGCTGTGGGGCAAGAAACTGCTTTAGGGTTTGAATATTGATATCACTGATGGTCCTTTGGAAAGGTCCTCAGGCATTCTTGTAAAAGTGGATTTCTCCCACTCCCTATAATGTAACATCTCTGTGGCCCAAGAACTTGGAATTTTGAGCACTCTGTTTCTAATGATATCTGGGAAACGTTCACCAAACTATTCTTTAAAATACCTTTTGTGTACTCATCTAGAAGATGCAACAAAGGAATTTTCAGAGTTTTTCCTTCTCTCTGCAGTGTGTATGTCCTATAATCCATGTTCCTTAATAGTCTCTCTTTTGAGCAATTCCTCTGATATTTTCAGTGTTTTGTTCTTTTTTTAATCAGGTCACATCTTGAAATGTAACTGTCAGCAACTGCATCTTCATAACTTGAGCACTGCTCAACAGATTTAGGGCAAAATCAACTGGGTGAACTTAAAACTGCTTGATTAGATGGAAGCAGACCCTTAAGTGGTCATTAAACAGAGTAAATGCTTGGTCTCAAAGTGAAACGCTGTTGTACAAACTGGGAGAGGTGCAATAGTCTTTGAATCATGGCTAGTACTCCTCCTTTGGTATTTCATCCAAACTACTGGTGAAATGGGGACAAAATATTCTGCTGAATGGGTAGTTTTAAATGCCTTTACTTGACTGAATCAGTTACACTTTCCAAAATGAGCATTTGAGGCAAATATTAAATTTGGTGCATTTGGGGTTTTTTTAACTATTAGAGAAGACAGAAGCAGTACAGGCAGTCTATGCATTTATGAGAAGAACACTAATGTTTTTTTAATTCATACAGAAAGCTCATCTAGGAATCAAAAAGAGGAAAAGGAGGTATATACTAATATTTGAACTTATGATCGGTTGTGAAAGAAATTATTTAGTATAAGACTTGACAATAAAAAAAGAGGTTAAAAGGTCATATTCATAGATAGCCATAGGATCAGGAAAACAGCTTGGTAGTGAAATATATCTTTTTTTTTTTTTTAATAGTTTTGGGTAGGAAAAATAAATGATGGACACTCATTTGAGTTTTTAGGCTGGATTGGACAAATACAGAAAATATGCACTATGAATCAGTGTGTATTTTCTGTCTAACTTCTGTTCTGTATTATTCCGTTTTTAAAGAAATGAACAAGAAACAATCCTAACTGCAGCTTTCACGTCTAGGATGCAGAGGAGTTATTTTGTGAGCTGGATTCTCACCATTCATTGTCTTCTAGTTGCAGGACCCACACATCACACTGCTCTTTATTTCTATTTGTGCTGGAGAAAACATACATATGGAGATAATTGTAAGTGATCACTCTCCTAAGAGAATGAGCAGCTGACTGAGCTGTGTGTAGCACCATGGCAGCCTTCCCTCAAGCACTTAATTGCACATCCTGAAGAAACTAAATTTTTTTAATCATTTTTTCAATTTAAATTTAAATTCACATGCTGCAGTGAATATATGTTTATTCAGTAATGTGAATATATAATCATTCAATATACACTGAATATATATATTCAATAATGAATGTAAAACAGCCTAGTTTATGCTGATATATGAAAAGATGTTGTTTCAACATAAAAATTAAGCTCCTGAACAAATTCTTTTTTTCCCATTTCCCACCCAACTGTTTTTATTTATCATTATTTTGATATAGTGTTAAGTCATATTTTCCCTTTGAGTTTCACGAGCATTCAGAAAGGCTTTGTCATATAGATACAAGCATTTTACAGGACCTATTTACTTCTCAAATTATGGATATTACTGTAAGTATGCAACCGAGGCATGAAACATACTCAAGGATTACATTAGGATGTGTTGGTTCTGTAGTGTTTAATCCTTAAAAGATTATCTCACAGATTTTCTGCCCTTCTCTTGATCTAGCAGGCTACCACTCTCAGTGGGAATGGGAGTTGGATCTGTGCCTGCTTTTGAAAGTTTTACCTTAAGAATTAGTTAAAAAGCCAAAAATAGTTCTGGTTCACCCAAAAGTATACAAGTCTTCTCAGATGAGCAGGAATGTAGTCTTTGCTCTGATGATTTAAAGGCTGTCAATCCAAGCTTAGAACTGTGCATGTGTTGTATTCCCCAAACCAGTGGTTCAAAACTAGCAAGGCTTCAGAATGATGATAAATTGCTTGTTTTGTTGCTGAGCTGTTGCCAGCTTACTCTTTGACACAGTTTTTTTGTCTGCATTTCTGTATTGTTATATTCTATTGCTGACCAATTAAAAAAACCCAAACCATCAGAGACTATTTTTCACTTTGACACGGATCTCAATCTCTAACTGTCTATAGGTTTGCTTTATTTTTTTAAAAAAAAGGCGAACAAAAAACCAGTTGCAAAGACGTATTAATACTTTCAGCACAGCAATTGCCCAAGTTCCTCAGTCTATTCACTCATAGAGTTGAACACAATGTTCAATAATTTATTTCCCACGTCACTATAATGGTGGAGGAGGAGAAGGAAGCACACAGTTTCTGTGATAGAGGAAGAACAAGAGGACCCTGGCATGGGAAAGGGAAAACTGGGGCTGAGTGGTAGGAAGTTAGACTCATGCTGTGATTATAAGGTGAAATCAAGGTGAAGGGCAAGTGGGCTAGGAGGAAAGTGTGAGGGAATAACATCACTGGTACTGGGTAGGAAAGGTGGGAAGATGGAAGGCACCTCACCTGTGATCTGAGGGATGACGGGAAAGAAATGGAGCATCTGGAGAGTTTCAGCAGGGCTGCATTTAGGAACTGAATTTGGAATACAGTAAGGGCTTAAATTCATATATCTGGTGGGGTTAGTTGTAGCCTCTGGATGCCCACTTACTCTCCTGCCAAGTGTTCAAGGGTCCTAGGATAACTCAGGTTAGAAGGCACCTTGAAAAGTCCCTAACACAGGATCAGCTTGGAGGCCACCCAACAGAAAGGAGATGTCAGGGAGTATGTGTTGGCCATTTAACATATTGTCTTGAACTGCCTTTTTAGAAGGGTTAGTGTCTTAGTCAACTGAATGCACTTGAGGCTGAGTGGGAGCTCAGGGGAGTTAAGGAAGAGAAGCAGAACAGCTGGGAGGGCTATGCATTTCTCACTGGGCTCCTGGGATATGTTTTGGTGTCTGCCATTTATCTTGCCAGCCAAGGAAAACTGCAAAGCCATCAGAAGTGAAAAACAGAAAACACCAGCCTGCATTCCTGCAACTCACAGGCTCCCTCCATATCCCTCCTCCTGGCCCACCTGGTTTCTTTGCTTTACCTTGATCCATCCCTACCTCGAAAATTGAAGAGTATGAAAGGCTATCCAAAAGCCAAACTTGGGAGCTTAAAACCAAGAAAATTAAGAAAATGAAAATAAATTAACATATTATGTTAGCCAGCGTGCTCTCTTGGCTCTGCTACCATAACTTGCTTAAAATTCAGCCTTGGAGGTAACACCCAGAGTTTGCCAGGCTTCTGATCAGTCATGTACATCTTCTAGCATCTCATCAGGTCTGTGTAACCATTCTCTGCTTCTTCTCTTAGATTTACCCCCTTTGCTTTTCTTCTTCACTGGAATGCATATGGAACATTGGCAGTTTAGCCACTGGGACAGTTGTCTTTTGTGTTCAGAGTATCTCCCAGGTCTTACTCTCCTCACCTTGGTGTTTCACCTCCTCTCCTATTTCAGTTTTTCCTCTAATCCCAGATGGCCTAATATATGTTCTTCAAACCTCTGCTATTTTTAGATTCCTCTACATATTGCTCTACATCATAAAGAGCATTAATTATACATACATTCTGTTAAGCTCATGTTCATTGGTGCATTACCAGCTATCTCTGGAGAAAGAGCTGGCTGCATTTGAATGCATTATTAAAGCAGATGACAGACTGAGTGACAAGCTTCATTATCTTGCTCCATTCCTGTGTGTCCTTGTGCCCACTGCCAGCCTCAGAGGTTGTGATCCCCCCAAGATGCCATTTGTCATCTCCAGAATACTGAGCTCTAAAAATCTGGGCATAACTCATCTCACCCCAGATTGGATGCCAACAGTGAAATTGAACCCTAGATTGCATTTTCTAGATCTCTGCTGAATGCAGAGAGCACAGACAAGGGAATACCCAAAAAAAAAAAAAAAATCACTGAGGTATCAGTGATTTAAGCAATAGGTCTTTGCTGTGACACCGACTGCCTAGGTGGGTGGGCTGAGGTGAGATTTCGGAGAGCTATGAGAGCAGGGAGACAGAGCAGTAATTAATTCCTGCACTGTCTTGGATGACTCTACTTCTTTCCTGGTTTTTGTCCTCTCTTTTTTTCTAAACCTAGGTAGCTCTGCTATTACCAGTGTTGCCTGGATACCACCAGTGTCTTTGCTCCAGCAAAGTTGGCACTGAAACATTGAATAAAGAAAACTGTGTGAAGCACCTTACTTTCTGTGAGGAATTTTCAGCTGAAGATTCTTTTATTGCACTTATTGATTTGTATAGATCTCCATCGCTCTTGATACAGTTTAACTTTATAACTTCCACTAGATCTGATTTTCTACTGGCTGGATAACACAGGTGTGATGCTGAATTCCATTTCTCTGTTTATTGTCTTGGTGTGTACCTCTCCAGATTTATCTAGAGTACATCTACTAGCTAATCACAAATAAAATTTTCCATCAAAACAATAGAGGTAATGATGCAAAGATAGTTGCAAAAAGATTGAAATGTTGTTTCAAGAATCAAACAATAATTTCATGTTGTGGGCAGGAACAGAGCCCTTGTAACAGCATCCCATGACTTAGATTCAATGTGTGCCTTCACCATTCCTCCTGGGCAGAGACTTTCTTTGAGGTTTCTAAATGAATCCAACATTACTGATGCACCTCTCCTGAAGGACTTTCCTCATCTCATTTACATAGGAGCTATCCAGCCTCTTTTGCTTCTTTTTAGAGGTAGATACTCTATTGTTGTGTGCTGGAATGGAGCCATCTCTCCTAGGTGGCCAACATTTTAAGTTCAGACTCCTTTCCTCTCTAGCACATGCTCACACTGGGTTGCTTATCAGAAATCCTGACCCAACCAGTGCTGCTGCTCACCTGCCTGCTACTTCCCACCCTAAACGGGCAGGGCTAGGAGCTGGCAGAGGGCAAATGAAAGAGCTGAACAAAGGAGAGAGTTTTCCAGGAAATGGGAGATCATTTCCAGGGCTCACTTCTGGTTTTCTCCTTCCTCAGTACAAGTCCCTCTGGAAGACCATGGGCCAGTGCTCCCATAGGGTACATATGTGGGGCTTTCTACCTGTCTGTTAGCAGACATCATGACCACTCTCTTAGTTCATATTAAATGATATGCTTTTGCAGTGGCTTTCTTCCTCTCAATTGTACTGCAGTTACTTTACTTGTAAGCCTGTAAAGAAGCAGAATTTTATTGCTCCATGATGCAATTTGCCCTGAGCAAGTCCATGTAGTGAGTTGGTAGCAAGATGGGGAGTGAAACAGTAAGGCTGATCGGTGCCCAGTTTTCATGACGTTTGCACATATGACTGAATCAGAGCAGTTTAAGCAGTGCCTGCTTGGGAGATGGGAAGGGTATTGCATCTTTTCAGCCACGTAAGAGCCTGCTGGATATATCTGAAATATTACGAAAACTGAGCATTGGTTGGTTGTAGGAATGGACTCCTGGCTGTTTATATCATGATATGGTGCAACAACAATAGTCATGAGATATACTTAAAATTGGCCCAAGGCAGCTTTTTGCTACAGCACTTGATATTATAACATATATATATATATATATAAAAGGTCTTTATATTTCTATTCTAGGTAGTGCATTTATTTCTGTCTTTTTCCTAAAGAGGACCATGAGGACTGCTGATATATTGGGTAAGTAAGCATTTGCTAATATGGGCATGTGTGCTGCCGTACGCTTGGCAAGCTGTAACTCTCACATAGCCCCCCACCTTCACACTCCCACGTACCCAAGCAAGTGTTTCAAGGCAGATACTTTCACAACTGGGAAGAAGTGATAAAAAGAGAGAGAATCTTCAATGCAGGAAGATAAGACTGAATTCCCAAATCCTCTGCTCTTACAACCACAACTCATTCCTTATGTGTCCTTACTGCTCAAATTTATTTTCATTTTCTATTTTTGCCTCTGAGGTTGTCTTTAGTATTATCTTTATGAGTACAACCCAGTTTTAATAAAAACAGGGAAGTTATTGAGTTACTCATTCAAATATAAGATTTCTTTTCTTACTGCATAGACCTTGCACAAAAATTCAAGCTCAATTAAAAGGGATAGTTTCCATTTAGGTATTAATTTTATCACTTCAAAGAACAAATAATCATGTTGCCAAGTGTTTTGTTGAGAAATGTGGTCTTCACTATAAAAGCGTGCCAACTTTGTGTCCAAGATTCTTTTGTGTATCAAAACTGCCCACCTTGAACACAGCAATAGTGAGAGACAAGCACATTTCAGGCTTTGGCTTCACACCAAGCCTTCTCAACTGGGACAGCACACCTGATGCGGGGCACCTAATATTTCTGTGCGCTCCTAACATCTCTAGGCCTGATTGTCCAAACTAGAGTGAGGACAGCTGTTCTCATGAATATTTTGGAGAGATCTGTTCAGTATCATTCCAGGAATACTATATACTATTTATTTAGGTTTGGAATCCAAGTTTGCCAACTCAGCTGCTACATTCAAAACCCCCCTTCCCTTCACTGATCATGTTTCCCTTATGGCCTTATACACTGTGTGTTGCTTTAACTAGTGTTCAGCACTGATTTATTTTATTTCTGTGAGTTTGACTTTGCAAGAAGGATTTAACAATGTCGCTACATTCCATAGGAATGAGCTGTATGATGGGAAATATGGTGATGGTTTTGCAAGCACATAAATATAGAACAGTTCTGCTTTTCCAAAGGAGCTGTATGAGATAACAGTGCCAGCAAAGCCCTCCGGATGTGCTTTGTTTTGTATTCCTGAGCCTTGTATTCCACACCAATTTATAGGTTTGCCAAGAATTTTAAAGATTACTTGAAGAAAAATTGATTAGCTAATATCTTCCTTAATCCAATACAGTTTATGAGCTCAGGATCGGCTCACTTATATCTTGATACTTCAGTGAACATCTGTGTTTGTCAGCTGGATGTCCACAAGGCAGAACTTCCAGATTTTTATTAAAAGCACAATACTGCAAGTTCGACCTTGAAAAGGGGCCCTGGCAACCTAGTGGCTGAATAGTCTTTGGAAATCAACATTTTATAAAACAGTACATAGGCCTGAAAATACAACAGGGAGTGGCCAAAATGTTGGCCTCATGACAGCTTCACATAAGCATTGGACTGTAACATATGGGTTGCATCTCATGTTTCCAGGGCAGGTTGATAGCTGGTGTGGATCTCAGTGGCCACACTGACTTTGGGAGAATTATGTTTACTTACACTGGTTAACGATCTAGCTGACTGCACCAGTAAGCAATTTGTCCTCTCAGTCTGGGCTAAGTTTATGTGATGCACTTTGTGCCTGTGAGAAATATAAAGTATTGATTCTGCTTTGTCATACACCTGGGTTTAGAGTTGAGAATATTTGAAAATGCTTTATCGAGTTGGAACCCAAATTCACAAGGCTTTACTGACAACTTTTTTCACATTTCCAAAATTCTTTGAGTCTTTAATAAAAATTAGACTAGATAAGACCACAAATGCAAGACAATCCAATTACCTCAGCACAGATGTGCTTAAACGGACTTAAATGTTCTTCTAGAAACTATTTCCAAATCAGCTGGAGAGCAAGGATGACCATGATTGCCAAACACTGTATTACGAAAATAATGTATCCTTTTCTTTGAAGGAGGAGCACTGACAGTGACAGGAACATACTTGTTGGTGACATTCACTCCAAATGTACCTCAAGAGCTCACAGCAAGACAAGTACAGAATTACTTAGTGAGCTGGCCTTTTTTGGTATATTCAGTGAGTATCTGATTCTTACTACTCCCTAAATCAGAAAAATTTGGGGTTATTGGGCCTTTAACAGCATTATGAATTAGTGGTAGAAAAACTGCTCCTGGGGATAAATTGTGTGATTTTCATAGGAGAGGGAGTAAGTCCCTGGGTCATTGTCCTCATTCCCTGCAGCACTAGAAGATGTCTTCTGAGCTACATGCCAGGGGAAGGTCATAGTTGTGCAGGATTAACAAGAATGGAAAGATTTGGGGGGGTTGAGGATCTTGAGGGAAAACCTAAATATTGGTACTGCTTATATTTCCTATGTATGTGTTCATGCCACTCTGTCTGCATGTGCAGCTAAGTTACAGGACTTTTCTGGAATGTGATGTAATTGTCCTTTTCAAAAAAGGTTATGCAGGCTCTTGGACCTGCTTTTTCCTTTCATATCACTCTGGTTTACCCCCATGTTGTTAAGCCTGGCTGAAAGGAGCTTTGTATGGAGCTGAGATGTGAAGGGGTGGCCTGCTTTAACCTGAGTTCGAATTCAAATGCAAAAATACCATTTTGATTAAAGTATCTGTATACAAACTTCAAATGCCATATGTCTTCTTTGATGTATTTAATTAGCATCAGAAACAAAACCAGAGAGTGTAGGAGGAATTTCTGTCTATGTTTTCCTCTGGAAAGCTGAAAATGTTTTCCTCCAGCTGAATGTAAAAGATGCAATACAGAAGCTTCAGAAGCAATTACTTTTTTCCCAATAAAGTGACTCATTTGAATTAGATTCTTAATGCCCAGGCTTTTCTCAGTAGGACACTCAGTTAGAAAGCCACTGAGTAGACAGTTTAAGGACCTTGATCTTTTAGCCAACCTGCAGACCTTACATACATCTGACTATCCATGAGACTACGAATTAAGCTCAAATTACATGCTACCATAAAAAGAAAGTTGATCCTCTCTTTCACTTTGTTGTGCATTTTAAACTCTCTTTCAATTTCATGGTCCTCTTAAAAGATCCTGAAAGATGGTGATACAGCTCAATAGAAGAAATAATGTTCATGTTGTATAAACCACAGCATGCACTTTCCATCAGGCAGTAGAGAGGCTTTTGAAGACAGTGCCCAAGAGTTTTGGGGTACTCAGTAAGAGTAGCTTCAGCCTCCACAAGAGCTTCAGCAATCTGCAATCAGCAGAGCTAGAGGGACTTCTTTGGGAGAGGGTTCAGAAGAGGGATCTCAATGCTCACTGGAGGACTCTCTCTCTTTCCTGCTGAATATCCCCCTCTACAATGCAGTTTCACCTTTAGATGATAAAGTAGCCTGGCATTTTAGGCACTGATTTTAAATTGTTGATTCACCCATTTGTATAGAAATGGTGGAAAGAGAAAACTCTCCGTCCACTCCCAGTGACACCAGAAATTTCTGGGTGATAAACAATTCACGTTTCCTTGAAACCATCAGGTTGCTGGAAAAGGGCTTTTCACCATCAGAGGCCTTTTTGACTTTGTTTTGGAAAACTTTGTAAGAACACAACTGAATGCCTAGCAAGACTGTGCTGTATTATTCTTAGAAGACATTATGAGGTAGTCATAGGTAACCGCTGGACTTTCTTTGCCCTCTTCTCTCTTTTCCCTGCCTCCGCCAGCATCTAATTCTACATTACAGCATGGGTTGTAGGGAGGAATGGAGTAAGTACACAGCAAATCATGTTGACTCAAGAATATATCAAGCTTTATTTGTTCCTTCTGCTCCCTGGATTCATCTGTGTTGGGCTTCTTCTCTCCAAAGAAAAGGGAGGGAGAAGTGAAAGCCTCAAGAGACTGTGAGATACCAGACTGATTATCCTGGTATGCTGCTGGAAAAGCAACCAAACCATGTTGTACACATTCACTTTGGGCAGAGAGCTAACTATTCATAATTGTTTGTAGAACGCCTAGCACAGGTTGGCTGTTGAGTTATAAAGAAGTGCAGCAGAAGTTGCAGAGTTTCCAGTATAAATATATAGTGAGGAGACAGTTCAGAAGTATAACACAGTCCAACAGGCTTTCTAAAAGTAGCTCCAAAGTGTTGTCTGCTGAGAAATACAAAGCCCCACTGACACAAAATGTTCCCTGTGGGTGGTAAACCATCCCCACATGGCACTCCCTGCTGCATATTGTGCCGAAATATCCTTTAATTCCCTCAAGACAACTTTGAGTCACCTTCTGAGACTTTGCAGTAGCATAATCATGTCTGAGCAAGAATGACTAGCCTAGCTTGCTTTTTTTTCTCTTTTGCTTATGTGCACTTTGAGTCACTACAGATAACATAAATTATAGAGGAAGCTCTTAGGTTTCCCTGAACAGAGGCATGGTAACTATTGGGTTGTAAATATTTAATATCTGCAAAATCAGGTTCAAAACATTTCTGCTTTTCTTTCAAGGTGCTTAGAAGACCCTCCTGGTTCATTGGTCTTTAGGTTGCTGTATATGCCAGGAAAACACCTGAGGCAGGCAGTGTGGTATTTTGTTCTGGTGCCTTCTGATAATGCTTAAAAAGATGAAAAACATCATGATTATAAAAAAATATTGAAGAGATGAGGGCTTGAGGAGACTTCTGTAGAGTTTAGTTACAGTAGCCAAGATCATTGTAAACAAGTCACGTTCCTTCAATTCATCTAAACAGAATATGTTAAGCTTGTACCATCTATGCACTTCCCATTCCTGGAGTTCATATTTAACACTACTACAGCTATGAGAGCAAGCACTGTTTTGGGTAGTTCTCAGGAGACAGTCATGGGCAGCAGCTGAGGCACCCCAGGAGGGCTCCTGTTTGTGTGAGTCCTGTTAGGAGCCATGCACTGTGCTTGCAGTGTGGCTTTATTGTCACAGATTCTCCTTTGTCTTGTGATTAAAGGTGACCTGTTGGTGGTTTACCAAGTGCCAAAGAACCATGGAAGAATAGTTTGGCTGCTGGGCAGCACTAGGTGACAACTAATGTTTGAATTTCATGCTTAGTATTTGAGACTTGGCAGAGCTGAATAAACTTAAATAGCAGCCCTGAAAAGTAAACATTTTGCTCCCTAGGTTTGGTCACAGGACTTCCATCTCTGTCCCTACACCATTTCTGCTCTTGGGGCTTCCTCAGGAGGCAGAAGCAGCCATGAACTGCTTATTTATCACATCTTTCTTCTGTTCTGTTAGCAATTTTTCACTGTCAAAATAGCAATTGAAACTATTTGGAGGCTGTTGTAGCTGCAGCGTGATAATGTGGGATTCTGCGCTGGCCCTAAGATGTGTTTGCCTGTGGCATGAAGAGCAAATCTGCTTATCTTTACTTCTCCTCTCAAGTTCCCTCAAAGCCCTGTCATAGTTTTCCAAAGGGAGGCCAAGATGAACTCACCTGTCTGCAGATCTTAACACGTATTCTGTCTTGGTCCTGATTTAGACATACCCAGTGTTGCACTGTTGAACAAAGCTGGGGAGGTTGGCCAAGTTACTTACTGTGGGACTGAGACTTGTCTTTCTTTGTGCTGTCTCAAAGGGTACCAGGCTTCTGAGCACCTCTCAGTGCAAAAGTCCATCACCCCTGTTTTCATAAGCCTCCTGGGCCTCACAGAAGCTTTATGGCTCTTGCACTTGGTGCTTTCTTTAGACATAGAGGGGGAGAATACCCACACTTTTGAGATGGCAAAAGGCAAGAGTTACTGAGGGAATCTGCAGAGACACATTAACAGCAAGTCAGTAAATTTAACTGTCTGTCATTTAGCTGTCACATGTTATTGAAGGAGCAAAACCAGACCATGCATGGTGTAGGTAAAGCTGCTTCAGCAGATGCTGCTGCAGCTGCAGTGTGGTCTGTCAGTATGCCATTGAGCTTGCAAGGTAAGCTTCTGCCAGGTACCTTTGATTTGAGAACTACTGTATGAAAGAAATGCTTTCCTCCATTTGATGTATGGCAGAAAATTTGAACAAAATTTTCAGGAGAGTTTTTAGTAGGAATGGTGAGAGGGGCAAAAAGGGTAGGATAAATGAGGTTGCACATGGCAAAGGGTGACACTGAGAATATCATAGCTGAAAGTAGAGACTTCTCTATCTTTATAAGTGCTTTACTCCATAGGAATTATAAACAGAGTTTCTGTAACAATTATTACAATAAATATGGGTACTTTGCTGTCATATTAAAAAAGTCTTCTCAACATTACTGGTGATCAAATATAGATAGAAGTGCAAAAAGAAAAATTAAAGAAATAAGAAATGCTCAGTTTAAAATTGCTATAATAGGAAAGATAAATGACAACAATTGTTTGATAGCTCAGTCAACTGGCATAAATTTATTTTTTAGGAGAAGGTGTAATGAAAATTGATGTGACATCTCAGACTTTGAATGAAGCCTTTATTACATAGTTTCACAGCTCTAACTTTCTTCTTTTTTATTTTCAGATCTTAGAAATTTTAATATTCTGCATTCTGCTCTATTTTTACAAAAGAAAGGCTGTGAAACACATCGTGGTTTTGTTAATGATGGTAGCACTACTGGGTAAGAACATGTTATTCACTTTAATGTTCCTGTCTGTTACTTGATGATTCCTTGTACCTCCGTCTTTCAGCTAGTTTCGATTAGGGCCATTTCAGAGCAGTGTGTTGAAGGAGAAACATTTGAAACATGTCACATAATTTTCACTAGGGTCTCTTCTTGGAGAGAAAAGCTGATTATGAAACATAGTTTCTATGCTTATTGCTGGAGTATTTCTTTTTGCAGATACCCTGAAATTACTATGCTGTGTGGAATGGTATTCTGAAGCTTTTTTTTTTAGATAACACTTTAGGTTTAGATCCTGGCAAAGTGGACTGTTTTAAAATTTGTTTTGGAGAGCAGGTTGTGAAAATCAGTGTTTTAAAACAGAGCAGCTTAAGACCTTGTAAACACTCCTTAAACAAATGCAGTGATATGCTGTGACTGTACAACAACTTTTCTTTGAATTATCGATGACTGTTATCTATGTTGCATATGCAACATTTAATATTTTACGGCCTTTCCAGAAGCATAACAAGAACTCAGTGCGCCACAGAAGTTTGTCTTGTGATTACTGTCACCACAATCAATAACCAGAGAAATAGGGAGGTCACTTGATTGGGTAGCTTTCAATAAAGTTTAACTTGAATCAGTTTTGAGAAATGTCAGGAGGTTATCTCTGAAGCTCTACTGCTTATATTAAGAATTTTCACCACCCTATGTAGCAAATTGTCCGGTCCTTATCTCGTCACCTTTCCATGAAACCCTCATGGGACACCACTCCTAAGCACTCCTAATGAGTTGCATAGCTTGTTGCATAGCTGGAAGCCTGGACGTCTCTAGGTGGGTCCCTGCCACCGTTCTGGTCAGGCCCACCATGAGGGCTGCCCCAAGCAAGGTGAACACACACAGCTCCAGGAGACCTGGGTGGTTCATCTGTGTAGCCCTGCATGCTTACTTCGCTGTGGAGCCTGACAGCCCTGATGCTGCCAGTGTGAAAGGGACACATGGAGGTGCCGAACAGCAGCCGGGCTGCAAACCTGTGCCCCAGCAGGCACTAACTGCAGCTTGGCAGCCAGGCTGCAAACAACCAAAAATACAATTTCAGCTGGTGGCTGCTGAGGTCTTGGTGAGCATATGCAGCTCGAGGAAAAATGTGTCATTACTTCTGCTCTATTAAAAAAGACACAAATAAACAAATCCTGGTTTATGGGAACTTCTGAAATACTGACATTTCCCTTGAACATGAAGTACAGGATTTCATCTGACTCTGTTCCTACTGCCCAGTAACTTTGCTCCCAGCTGTCTGACATGTGACCCTTTGAAAGCCCTGCCTGCTGGAGGAGTAGATGAGGCTTGGGGTCCTGTTGGCAGCTTGGGCAGTGGGATTTCATTTTTTTCTGTTCAGACTCATTCCTGGTAGAGTGTTCATACAGATACACATGTAAACTAAATGTAGAATGGTTTCTTTAAAAAGAGGGCAGCCCTTGCGCTTCACTGGATATGCAAGCTATTTTCATCATGAAGAAAATACAGAGGTGATCACAAAATCTGAAAACGTTTTGCTTAGTACAACTGCAAATTCATTTGGTGAGAATTATCTTACCTCATGTATATACTGACAGTTATTATAAGTTTGAGGGGAAATATTTCAGATTAAAGTGGGATTTCAGAGTTTTCTGCCCTAACAGCTGGAAAGTGACATCATTTGTTACACTGGCCTTGAGGGGAGGTCGTTACAACAGAGAAACGAAAACCATTTCCTAGGTTTTGAAAGTTATTCCAGACCTAATTTAGCAAAAAAATCATTCAACTTTTCAAAGAAAGTAAACCAACCAACAAAACAAAGCAAAACAAACGAAAACCCCTGGTTGCTTTCTTTTCTGCCTTATTAAAATTATAAGGCATGGAAACTGCCCTTTCATCAGAAAAAAAATTTCAGGAATCTACTCTTAGGTGGACAGTTCAAACTACTAATTTTTAAGTGTTCTTTTAAAATAAAAACTCCCCCATGTTAGAATGCAAATCTCAATTTTTATGTGCATTGCTTGTTGGGGCTTGAGTATATTTTTGACTTTTTATCATACCATTTGCACCACTGCAGGCCAGCATTTGACCTCTGCTCGGTGTTAGAGCTGTGTTTGTTAAACCACTTCACCTGTTTCTATTACAGAGAAAGAAGTGAAGTACTTGGTGGAAAGGTTGTTATGAAAACAATGAATTTCATGGTGGTGAACAGGATCATCACAAGATGTGTGCAACTCTTAAACTCTTCCTGAACTTTTGGACTTGCTATAAGAAAAATACTTACAGTCAAAAACACAGACCTGAATTCATTCTTTTTCGCCCACCTTTTCTCCCAACCTTGGCCTGAACTTTTTGCATAGTGCAGGTCTCCTTGCCAATCTGAATGTTGCAGTTGCAGGAGGATGAATCAGACCCCTGAAATCCAACACTCCTCAGCTCTCCACGAGGGTGAAACTGGATCCCAGCTGGGGAACAATGCTCCTGACAATTAATTACCTTTCTTCAAAGGTCACCTCTGCAACCTGACTCTTCTTAAAATTTTTAGTTTCTTTTGAATTTGTTACGTTTTATTTGCAGTAATCACAGCCTACTTGGGTTAGCTTCAACAAACCAATAGCACACTCCAAAAGGAAACCTAAAGTAACTCTTAGCTAAACTCTCAGCTTCTTTTCTAAAAGACCTGTATTGCAAGACTTCTGTGAACCACTGACTTGCCTTAAAACCGTTGCCTGCTGTCTGAGATTCATTTGTGGTGATGCAATGAGAGTGATTCGATGGATTGACAACACACTACTGAAATATATTGTTCTATGGGCTAAGTCCTGCTAAGTCTTGTAAATGTTCTTAAGAGCCCCACCCTTGAAACAAAGTGCAGACCCCTATGTTGGTTGTCTGCCCTCCATAAGTAACCCATGGGAAGAGATAGGAGCTTTGGGATGTGATCCCAGAAGTCAGCTTGGGCCAGCTCCCATCTCAGCAGAGAAATCCTGAGGGTGAAGAGTTGTTTTAGACTGCCAGTGTCACATGCAGGCTACTATTAAGAGGTGTCCTAACTGCTTTGAACAGATAACCAGACCTCGCAGACCTCTCCTGAATAATGCAACATGGGCTTCAAATTAGCAGGTGGAGCTAAATAAAGTATAGAAGTCAAGGGGGCTGTTGTATCACCTCCAACTTCTAGTCCAGTGTGCTACAAAAACTTAAAAGCGAAACATGAAGCACATATGGAGCTAAGGCCACTCTGGGCTTTGACGTAGCTTAGCAAGCATTTATAAAATTATACTCTTGGTTTTAGGTGCCCAAATCCTACCTCAGTCCTATTTTAGGTAATCAGACCTCTGGCTCTGACCTGGAACCTTGTCCTCTCTCCCTGATGCTCTGAGGTTACTGCTGTGAATCCTGCCCTGCTAATCTATCCCTTTCCCTTTCAGCATCAATTACTGTCATTGCTGTAAAGGCTGTGTCCAGTATGATAACACTTTCTGTGAAGGGGAAAATGCAGCTAACTTACTCCATTTTCTATATCATGGTTGCTTTAATGGCAAGTTCTTGCGCTTTTCAAGTCAAGTAAGTGACCTTCTACTTATCTCCTAACCTTCATACACATTTTATTTGTGAGTTTTATTTGGTACTGATAATGATTCTAGATACAAGTTGCATTTTGAGGCAAGAAATTCCTGGCAGAGCCTTGACAGATGCATTTATTGTCTCCAGCTGATTGTATTGCTTATTTAGGCTGTATTTCTTAGTTTATAATTGATTGTTATATATGCTACCTCCTCTCCTTATCACCTTCTACAAGGCCTTCCCAGATTTGCTTGACTAGTTTTGGCACAGGTCTTAACTTATTAAATGAAATTTATGTTTATATAATCTTTTGGGTGTTACTTTTAGAAATCTTTATTCCTGAAAAATCAAATGGCCATGTTATCCTCATTATGCATCTCTTTTCCCCAGCTTTATGTCACCAGTCAGACTGAAGAAGAGAGTTTACCCAAACTTTCTCCCTGCCTCTGTTAAATCTGCATGTTGCCCTTTGCTGTCCTGTATGTCTATACCTTTCTAGGAAATAGTTAACTTTTGGTGTGCAGGGGACATCCAAGTTTTCCCTGCAGGCCTCTGGTCTGTTACAGGATTGGTTATGCTGCCTTTGCAGATTGCTGGGTATGGCAGCATGGTAAAATATGTCTTGCAGCTGAATAGAGAGTCTGTTTCCTTTATGCCTGTCCCTCTGCTTCAGGTGCTGATAGCATCATTCAGTAATCTCATCTAGACTGCTCCAGTGTGAGCCTGAGTATTTACTTGCGTGATTATTTTCCGGTAGAAGAGCCAACCCAGCTTTTTCATGGAAGAACATACCATTCCCATGTGGAGTCAGAAAGTCCATGCATTATTATGCAGTGACTCTCCATGGCTGACTCAGGAACTCCCCTGTAACAGATTATAGAGTGAGTTACATCCAGCTTGTCTTCGCTGGAAGAACAACTCAGGGCATTTAAACTAGGAAATAAGAGCTTGGTAGATAGGAAGCTGCTGAATTTACCTCCATCTTTCCAATGATTCTTTATTTCTTTTGCTGTGCCAAAATTAAAGCAGAAGTACAATGTGCCCATTTCATTCCCTGGGCTCAGTGTCCCTTTCTCTCTCTCTCTTAGATGCATTTTCTAATGGGGACGGTACTGTCAGTCTAAATTTTTCATTTTATTTGTTTCCTCTCTTATTTTATTTGACTGTCATGTGTTAGCTCAGAACAGCCTGTGCTGGAACAATCTCCTGGATCCAATGCTGTGCCTTGGTATCACTGTTTTAGTCCCTGTGACCAAGTTTGTTGCAAATGGGAGAAAATAATGAGGTGTTTTCAATGACTTCGAAATCCTGACTATCCTGTGGATATGTAGGATTTCTTTATTTTTAAAGCACCATGGAGACTGTTCAACGGTTGCTAAAATAACCATGCAATTGCTTTAATGACTAAAACAGATCCAAGCTTGGATTTTTACTGTGCACATATATTGTGCCAGTGAAACATTTAAGTGTGATTCTTTTTATGGGTTAGAATATACTCTGAAGGCTCCTGATTTTTCTCTTTTGGTCTGAAATGCACCATTCACATAACAGAGTATCTGCTGGTGCATCCACAAGTTCACACTCATGGTTTGTCACTCTGTGGGTAAATGTTGATAACTGTTGTCTCTGTGAAAGTGAGTTAACTGCTTTGCCTTTTCAATCTGCTGATGAAGACTGCACAGTCTACTCCATGGCCAGTTTCTCGACCCTGCAGGTTTGTGTGCAGTGTATGCTCCTGTGGTCCTGCACACTCTTGCTCGTGAATCTGGTGAGGATTCATGTTCCCTTTCTGAAAAGCACAGCAGACAGTTTCCAACCCAAGGAGCACAGGCTTGGAGCTATCTTCCTGGACTTTCCCAGCAGGACAGAATGTTTCTGGGGTGTGATTGCAAGGATAAACATACAAATAGGTGTTTCAGCCAAGCTGGATCGAGCAGTAGCAGCAACGTGGACTTCAGCAAAGTGAAACAGTTCCTACAAGGACTCACATGTTCATGTTTGTGGTGTAAATATACCCTTACACAACCTGTTTAAATTAGAGCAACTTGTCCCTGGCTGCTTGCAGGCAGCACTGCTTCCAAGAACCGATGCAGACCATAAGAAATAATACCCTAGCATTCCTGCCTTATCTGTGGCAGACAAAATTTTTCCAAAAATGCTTCAAAAAAAATGTCCATTGACAGCCTGTGGCCAGAAGAATCCACGCCAACTCTCTTGTGTCTTGTTTGAACTCTGCAGAGTCAAAACCAGAAAGTAAATTCAATACACATATGCTGGTTAGGGCTATTGTGGTAAGAAATGGTCACACTTATTGTTAAATTGACATAAAGTGGCTTAACCTGACTTAAAGTACAAGGAACCTCCTGTAGGCATGAGGTGTAATAATGCTTGTCTTGCAGGTTCTTGAATCAAGCAATCCATCTGTATGAAGCAACAGCAGTTGTGCCCATTAATTTTGTGTTCTTCACCACCAGTGCCATCATTTCAGGTTTGTTTCCAGCCTTCTGCCTCTACAGAATGGTGTTCTAAACATCAGGTTTTCAAGAATTACTACCTGTGAACAGGAACCCAAACCAGCCATGCTTTTTCTCTTCACAAAAAGAAGTTTTTCCTAAGTCACAGGTGTTTAAGTTCTGAAAAATAAATAACTTCACAAGTTCTGAAGCAAAATAAATGGCAGGGATGTTGGAACTAGATTATCTTTAAGGTCCCTTCCAATACAAACCTATTTTCTATGAAAAATAATCAAATTCTAGCTCTTCCAGAATAGATATGTGTGATTTACTGTGTCTTGCTGGCTTACTAGAAGTACCTGCATTTATCCTAGCCTCATCTTGACATCCAGTAAATGCGTTTACCATGTGCACACCAGCCTCTCTGTATACGAACTGGTAGAGTAATTTTAATGGCCTGGCAAACTACTCAAATGACAACCAGCTGTGTTTCATAGTAGTTAGCGTATATTCTGTTTCAGAAGGTGGAATTCTGGGTTAAGTGAAGGAAATAAAATTACTCCAAAGACTTTTTAAGCATTTAACATTTTATTCTGGGTGAGAACTTTGAACTCAGCATTGTTAAAGAGGGACTGCAAATCTTGGAAGTGGTGCGCAGCATCAGAACATGAGCAGGGAGGACGACTAAGATGCTGTATCAGCAATGAGCCAAAATGATCATGTTGTTAGAACATTTATGACTCATTTTAACACACACTGGGGGCTTTCCTGTCATTGCTGTGCAGAGTTTCTCATGCAGAGCTGCCATTAATGAGAAGGGGAGTTAGCTTCATGCACAGATTGCCTCAGCACCTGTGTTAGAAGAGACCTACACTTTGTGACTGAGAGGAGAATTGTGCCGAAAAGGGGTTGCATTCCTATGACCATATGGGGAGTTTGGCCTGGTGCCTCCTTAAGGGATCAAGTACCTATTCAGGAATGGCTTAATAGCTTTGAGACTGGATACATGTGTATTTGCACCAGGTTAGTTAAACCAGTGTAGGGCTTAGAAGAGCAACCTCTGCCGAATCTTGCTGGGATGCTCACAGAAGGTACCTTGTCTCATGCCACCCCCATCCCCAGTTACAGCCTCTGAAGACACAGCCACACTTGAGCTGCACTGGTTCACACTGGTGTTTCGAAGCAGAACTATGCGCATCAGTGGTTTAAAGCTAATATAGTTGGCTGCTAATCGAGGCAGCTGAGATCCAGATACACATCTGGTTCTGTCACCTCCACTACAGAGGTGCTAATTCCTGGAAGAGGGGTGACCAGAAAGAGCTAGTGATCCCTTCAGCCAGAAAGATTTGGCAAACTTGGCTGCTGGAGCCCTTAACTTGGTATAAACATCAGGGACACAGTTAGTTATTGAAAATCTGTTCCCAATTGGAGTTGTCCACATGGTCTGTTGGAGTAGCTTAACGAAATCCATGAAGAACCTCTTAGCTATTGGTATGTCTCTGCTTGTGAATAAGACCTTGAGTTTGACCTGAATAAAAACTGTTGCTGACAATGCAAAAAATACGTGCATCTGTGCAGTTACTAACCCAGCACATGTTCCAACCTGATTGACTAAATCTTCACCAGTCCCATGCAGTATCTTGAAAAAGCCTAGATTATAGAATATAGGCACATAAAGTGAACACATCACAATGTGCATTAGTACCTTATTTGGGGTTTTTTTGCTTCATTTAAGCATGACACTGCTCCTGACCCTCCCAGCTGTAATTCATATCATTTGGAAGCCAGTCAAGATCTGCAATTCTTGTTTCTGTCACATTCCAGGGGTCATATTTTATCGGGAATTCCAAAGTGCAGCTTTCCTGAGTGTGTTCATGTTTCTGTTTGGGTAAGTGTATCAGCCTAAAATCTGCACTGTTTCAGTTTGTGCTGAAGCAGCATTGCCTTGTGCCTTCCTTTCTCAGTAAGAAGAAACCCACCTTGTTATTAAAGTATTATGGAATAGCCATTATAGTAGGATAAAAAAAAACACTAAAAAAAAGATTGATATCTGTGCTTTGGGCGTTTGGAGCCCAGTTTTGAATCCAAATATGTAAAAATGTGAGATACTTATGAACTACTAATCTCATGATGGAATGAAAAACCAGCAGCATGTGTTACTCCAGCAGGAAGGAGAAATCACTGCTCTGCACCAAATATCAAGTTATAGGGGATGCTTTTACAACTGAGAGACATATCCTTCCATTTTACCTTCCATTTGTGTGGCTGGTTGGTCTTTGCTGCTGCTAGGCATGGGCAACTATATGAGCTGCTTGCCTGTGAGAGAATAATATAATAACTCTCCCTCACCTTCCTGTGTCAAGAAAGACACAGTGTGCCTGCAGAAGAATCCAGAGCATGCTAAATGAATTCCTAAAGAATGGCCTAAGTGTTGTGAGAGCAGGCACCTTCTGCTGGCTCTCAGCACCATAACAACTTCTGGGACAGAAAACAGTTACTTGATAATGGGTGTGAGGTGGTTAAAAGCATCTCACAGAACTGTTGGAGGTGTCTTGCCACAGTGCTGTCAAATAAATGGGGCTGATAGCTACAGATGTCTTCATCTTCTGCAGTTGGGCTGGAGTAGGTGCACAGAACTGCTATCTTGTCTGACTGCAGATGAGGAGGAAACAAAAACTGGAGATGAGCAACCACGTATTTGGCAGACAGGGATTAGGGGTAGTGTGTCCAACATAAAGCGGATAGAAGATTTGTCCAACCACAGCAGTTTTTCATTGCTTCTGGCTTGCAGCTCGCCCCTGAGACACACAGTCAAATGAGAAAAACAACAGAGACGCTGATTGTCTGCAGCTAGACTGAGTTGTTAATGAAATTGCACATGCTAGAATGCTAGCTTGGATGCTCTGTGAAGATTTGCTCAGGGATTCAAATATTGTGGTCTCACACTCACAGGCATTTGATTAGGTATATATTACTGAAAGTAATATATACTGAAAGTGTAATTTTGGCTGTGGAGCCTTTGGAACTGATAATAAAGCTTCAGGAGGCAAAAACTAGACTGAAAGAAAGCCCAAAACGAATTTATAGAGCTGCCAGGAAGAAGTGTTTCTTTATAAACTCAACAACTTGTGTTTGGAAGTCCTTGAAAAGAAAACATGGAAAGAAATTCTCATCTCAGATGCAGCAAACTGTTTCTAATGATACTCTGCCACTGTTATTTTGCAGGTGTCTACTGTCTTTCCTTGGTGTGTTTATAATTGCAAGAAATAAAAAAGAGGAGCATTTACAAATGCCTTTTATTGACTGTGGACATATTCCTGGTACGTAGGGCTTTTTTTCTGTCTCTGTTTAAATGAGGTATCAGATAATGGGATGACCAAGGAGAATTGAGTCACAAATGTTCTCTAGTCATATTTAATAAATATACTGTTCTCTTAATTTCTATTCCTGTTCCCAACAGATTTTTCAAAGAATTTTTCAGAGTTTTTTCAAACTATTGTTACAACCAGTCAAATGAAAACTATGATTACTAGAGCAAAGAATGTTTAACTGATGGATTGGTGGGGGATTTGTTTTATTAAAATTCTTTACAGAGTTCTTGTTTTTCCCTTCTCTCACAACATTTCCTTAGGACACAAATTGACAGGGAAAATACAACCAGATTCTCACAGTTCAAGCTATGGCACACTGAATAAGGAAGATGACTCGGTGAAAAGTCAAAGCTGAAAGAATAAAGGACCTTACTTGCCAACTAACAGGAGGAATACCATTGGAACAAGGAGCAGCAGCACTTTTTTGTTGAACATGTTCAAGTATACATTGAACTCCTGTGTGTTGATGAGTCATAGTGTTATTTAATCCTAATTAATTTATCCTATGATTCTACCAAATGGGTTCTAAATATAAAGGAAGCCTTAAGAAAAACTAAATAACCATTAATGATACAGAATATTCTCCTGGTATCAATGCCTGTTGGGGATATTTTTAGAGTCTTAATTGCCTTGAAATGCAAATAGGCACAGAACAGGATTATAAAAATTCCCCTTTGAAACCCCTCAGATCTGTATAGATGTGTAAAGACAAAGGTGGGAAATGAGAACTTTCGTAACTGACTTCAGAGTATTCTGCTATATGTACAATGCCTTTTAAATCTGTTCTTTCATGTTCAGGAGTTAAAACTGTAGGCATATATACAGTGGACACAAATAGGCACACACAAAGAATTTTGTATTACATGTAGAGAGACAACCCTGATTATCTCCTACCATCAGATTGGTTCTGTTATCTTCCAAGGAAATAAACACTTGAGTGAGGAGGGGGAAGAGAGTATTTGCCATAAACATAAGCACATGGGCACGTGCCCACATCTGAGGTGCCCAGCCAAGGCAGGTCTAGGAAATTATGTTTGACATTTTACATCCTTGGAGAAGATTCCTGTGCACTGGGCTCTATGACCTGTTAGCATAGTCTGGCCTGAGTTTAGCTGCTTTTTCAGCAAAAGAAGGTTTTAGTGAAGAAAGTACATAGTTCTTCAGAGGAAGTGGGGTAACCAGGCTCCTTCTCTTGATGTGTTTTGGAAAAATACTCCTGAAAAAGAAAAGTAGGGCAGCTCCTTGTTACCACTGCTAAAATTGTGTGAGGAAAGTCTGTAAAAGCAGAACCACAAAGTGTCACAGTAACTGTACCATTTTTCCTTCATTAAATGGTAGTGTCTCCACACTGATTTAAAGAACCAGCAGTAATGGGAAAGATGGCAATACAGGCTCTGTGCTCAGATTTAGGAGGTCTGTGTGTCCCTCAGTCCCAGCTGCCCAGCAAAAAAAGCTTCTTCTGGGCATTCACTGTGGGCCCACTTAACCCTGCCTGGTAGTACTGATACACCTCTGCCAGCACAGTGGGGAGCAGACACATGCTCTGCATAAAAAGTTAAAGTGTTCTAGAAAAATATTCATGTTTTGTTTGAGGCTTAAGTTAATTGGCAGTAATGGATAAGGGCCATAGACTGTGTGTATTTTGTTTCAGTGGGATAAGAGGAAATAAGGTCTCTTTTTCCTTCTCAATTTTTTTTTTTTAATTTTAAAATAGGTACAGCTGAAGATCTATAAGGCAATTTAATTTCAAATGCTACAAAGCACACATAGAGCTGTTTTTCCTGTACAGCAATGTCCCAGGAACTAGGGCATGTGGAGACTTGTGAAGCTGTTTTTCAATATAGACCTTTCCCAGCTGACACAGGACAAGGCTCTGTGTCTGCACCTTACTTGTACTAGCTGCCTGGCTTGGTCATCCTTTCCCCTCTTACAGCTTGAGTTGAAGTTTCTAAAGCTTAAATAAAAATTTTAAAAAGCACATTATTTTCACATGCTTTCTCCAGGGAGTAAGAGCATGCCTCTCTCTTTCTTTTGCAAGTCAAATTCAAGCTTCTTTCTAAGTCTCAAGTGAGAGTATGTGCTAAAGATGGAAATAGGAGGCCTACAGGCTTTCATTCTGTGACCTGGGAAACAAATGAGTGAAAGGATTTGGTTTTGTTGCTTTTTTAAATGATTGGCCTTGGGCATCTTTCCGAAATCTGTTTCCATGATTCAAGAGGCCTGGAGGAGGTAATAAAGGTTACCAGGTATAAGATTTTCTCTTTAGAGTAAGAAATCAAATGTAAAAATCTGTGGCAAAAGTTATTATTTATTTTATATTTCTGTATTTCTTCTTGAACAAGGCTTTTTTTTTTTTCTTCCTCTGGGTTTATACAAAAATCATAAGGGTAAAAATGTTGTCTTTAAACTCTAACATATTTGAAAGTAATTTATGGAGCAAAACACTGGTGAAAATTATGTGCAATTAAAAGTTGTGATTTGACGTGATCTTTTAAACTCAAGTACGTTCCAACTAATTAATGTATTACAAGATCGGAAAAAACTCAGTGATGAGAATTCATTACTGCTCTGCCAAGAAAGAGACATGACTTGTTTCAAGAATCAGTTTCTAATCAATGCTGTTTTCAGATTCTGCTTGCCATACTTAGGTAGCAAACACCACAGACAAAGCAAAAGCCTTTGCACTGGAATACAAAACCATCTCTGAAGCCCTTCACTTTAATAATGAGTTATTTTCTTGCAACATTTTTCCTGACATCAAAAATGTGGGCTAGATAATAAGCTGCAAAACTTGCACCTGCAGACTGAATTTTCCTGAACAGATCCTCCGCAAGACATGTGGAAATCAAACCGGGGGAAGGCATGGTGGGCAGGCAGCAACCCCCAGGCTGTAGCTTGGGATTTTTGACAGACCAGAATCAGGAGGACTCATTTAGTGCTTGTTCCACTGCTGTCACGCTGCAGCAAGAGATGAAGTATTAACTGGCCATGGGCCTGGAAATGGGAGCTCTGGAATAGAGCGAGGCTGTTTAATTTTTGCGGTAAAAATCAGGATGCATTTATCAAATGGTTTCAGCTGGCAAAAAATAAGTGACCTTTGGACTGGATTTGTCTGTCTGCCCATGGTAGGGGCCTGGTGATCTCCTGGGAGGCTGATTGCCTGCTCCTCACTGCAACCCAGCTGTTGGCAGCATCATGCTTTTCACGTAAAGGCACTGGTCACCTAAAACCAAAGGAAAGAGGCTGGACATTATAAGGGCTTGAGTTTCTGTGCTTTAAAACTATGGTTTCGTGCACTTGGAAAGCTGCTTGAATGGTTCAGTGCTGCTGAAAGACTCATCCTCTTTTTCCTGGCTGTGAGGTCCTGTGGTTCCCTGTGAGCCAGTTCAGCTCACCCATCCTGCAGACACAATCTGTGTCCTTCTCCTTGCTGGGATTGCTCTCTGAGCTGAGCCAACCAGGCTGACTGGAGAGTATGATGGGAAGGATGTGAAGAAGAGGAGAGGCAGTGAGACCTCTCTTCTTCAGGGGGAACTATTACATTATTTCTCTCCTGAGGAGATTCTCTATACAGCAGCCATTCTGCTAAGATCACTATTCATGTATCACCATAACCCAAATGCAGTTATGAGCTTCTTGAAGCACTTTGAAGTGTCTGACTCCTGAAGCAAATCCATGAGCCAGAGAACTGCCTTCTGTATAGTGAATGATGTGTGGCCCCAAAGGGAGCTGAAATAGGCAGATCATGACACCAGCAGTGTCCCAGGGTCAACTAGAAGCCCCGACTCATGTCTGACTATAAATGATTCTGAGGATTAATTTTTTTATTTCCAATGACTGTTTACTATAAGGTGTATAAACAGTGATGGAAGGATGGCCTGAAAAGTCTTCTGAACTCAAAATGGTTTCACGCTTGTGATCCCTCCTTCCAACCCACTTTATGCAGGATCATTTGTTGCTTGCAGAGAAAAATGTTGCCTCTGATAACACTGGGGTGCAGATGATTAGGCTGAGCTGTCTTCCAGTTTGCCCTTTTGTTACTGTCCTCTGAGACGTGGCATTTTTCTTGTTGAAATTTATTTGTTCAGTCCTTCTGCAGAAATCAGCTGGACTGTGTTAACAACTGGCCCAAAGGAGACAAAGGCTAACTACTGTAATTATATTCCATATATTGTATGTGGCTTTAGCTTGGCTTTTTTTTTTCCTACTGATTTGGGAGTGAAGGATGACTATTCTCTGCCTAGCAAAGCAGAGAGGAAATATGATACTCCCTTGGCAGATGGGAGATGTTTTAACCTTTTGAAGATGGGAGATGCATAGAGTGCCTTCCAGGCACTTGGCTGCAGTAACCATTGAGTTACAACCTAAAAGGAGGCAGCATTGGCAAATATATCACTGCATATTAAACACTCATGACCATTCAGAAAGGATGCTGGTCCTCTTGCCATGTGTTACATCTGTTCAGAGCACATGTGGCTGATCTGGACCCTTAGGCTGCACATAAACATATTTTTGAAGCATGCTGAACAGGACACCCTGAGGATGTCAATGCCTCATGAGCATGTACTGTCTTCCATGCAGAGCTCTTGTTGTGTCCTCCCTTTAGGGAAATTAGAGTGTGGGGTGGATATACACCGCAGGATTACTCTGATAAGAAGATATTCCCGTATTCCCAAGATATTCCCATGACCTGGGAAGTGTTTATAGAGTACTGCCTTACAAGGAAGTTGTGTAAACTTACAGTTTAGATTACATTACCTTTACTTTGTGCTTCCTGCCAGAGTAAGCAAGGACAGGTGCTGCTTACCACAGCTTAGGTGGCTGCTAAGTAGGCTTCTAATTTAATTTAAATCCCAGTTTTGCAGTTAGGGCTCTAAAGCTTGTCCAGGCCTTTCAGAGTGCATTTCATAGTACAAATCTGCAGCAACATTTTGATTGCTAATGGACTCGGTCATTGGTGCCAGGAGAATTTGTGTCATTTCAGTTCACAAGGTGACCGTGATGGGGACAGTGTTCAGCAGCAGACTCAGAAATCATGGTGGCAGAAGAGATTTGCATGAATGCAGAGGGGTCCACACTACAGTGGTCTCCTGGACTCCTTGTTGACAGTGTCAACAAAGAATTTGTTGACAGTTTTTAAAGGAGAGCTACTGTAAAAGAATGATTAAACAGGTGGCTCTGACTGCTTTACATGAAGTTAATATTTCACTGTAGTCCATGGCACTAATACCTTAAACATGAAAAGTGGCCTGTGGCCATTGATGAAGGAGCCAATTTTTGTACTTTGCTAAATCACATTGGGAAAAATAGAAATGATTGATTTAAGCCTCCAGCACAAACATGCACTTGCCAGCTCTCTAGTTGGAGATTTCCACTCTTGGAATAGGCATTGCCTTGCCTAGATGAAATCTTTGGAGTCTGCTGCCAGGTCTTTTGCCAGAATCATTGAACTGGTTGAAATAACAGCACTGTCATTTGTCTTCCTTTTGATAGCTTGTGGGCGTAAATCCAGGGCAACATGAACATAAGATCAGGAGTTTTCTCTCCATTTGAAAAAAAAGTTGAAAGTTTTTCCTGAGTTTCAATAGCAAGTATATCAAGCTTTATGCCGTCTAATGCTCTCCAATGCCCTCAACCAAGAGTAAGAGAGAAAGCTTGCATGGCACAGAGCCTGCTAATTAGGTACTTCTTACCTGTCAGTGAAGGTCACTGCTGGTAACACACTCTACAGCAATAGAATACAACAAACTACTTGAGCTTCTATTCAGTTTTCCAAGAACCGCTGTTCTGTGTTTTACAAGGGAAAAGAGCTGAGCAATATGATTTACTAAGCATTGCAGTTACCCATGTGTTTATTTTTTCCAGACAGTGTTTAACAGTTAACTAACTGCACGTCCTGACAATACTGACTGGATTCTGGGTGCATGTGTGTGCTGAAGGATTTGATTCAGCAGTGTGAATAACGGAGTTTGCTGATATAAGAAGGCAGCTTTATGTCATCTGGCCTGGACTCTTTTACAGTTCAAGTTAGGCAACCTCCTCTGAGCACTTCTGTGTGAACCCCTTGGCCCATCTATAGAAGGCAACCCATCCTCTCCTACTAGTCAAAGTAGAGGAACCACCAATGCCATTAGTAATTTTTACTACCAGTGAGTCATTGTTTGCTTTTGAACTCTGCCTTATGTCTATTTTAACTTGTTTGGATTTAGCTTGCACTATTTGTCTTTTGCCAGTGATTTAAAGCATTCAGTAAGTCCCTCTAGTAAAATACAGTATGACTTGGTCTTTTCGCTAAGCCAAAGAGAAGGAACTTTTAAGTCTCTCAGCGTCAGATCTTTCTTTACGCCCTCAAATTGTTTTCTGTGGTGGTTTTCTGATTTGCCTCCATTTTTCAGTGTCTGCATTTGGTCAAACACAAAGTAAAAATCAGATCCTAGCATAAGTGAAGAAGTAGCACAGAACTGGACCAGGCCCAGCACACCATGATCAAGTGCTTGGCTTCCCCTCTTCGCACAGCTGCAGCCCTGCCACCTCTTCTGGGAGGTGCCTGTGCTTTGTTTTGACACTGTATTTTAATGTCAGCTGTTTTGCACGCCCAGAGATGCAGCGGCATCAATTATTTTCAGTGATTTGATGCCTGATTCATTTCTGGGTTCAGTGGTGGTCCAAAGAGTAGGTGGTACCCCTGCTCAGAGGTCCCCAGGAGGTCTGGCACAGCGGGAGACCTTGAAACCCTCTGGCCCAGTGTCTGACACAGACGTGGTGGCACCTGGAAGTTGTAGTAAGCAACACTACAGAGCTGCTCTTTCTTCAGCACCTGAGAGATTTGAAAGTTCTGCAAGATTTGGGAGGAGGATGACTAATTCAGTGATTGTTTAAGGTGTGGTAAGTAAATAGGACCTGTGAGAGGTGCCTGGATGTGAGGAGACCCTGCCCAAATTGGTTGGTCTCTTCTCAAGGATGGTGATGGTGCACCAGAGAGAAAAGATGCTGATATTTGTCATATATGACAGAAAGGCTTCTGCTCCCTCTGTCCCTCGCTGCTCACAACCTCACAGTGAGCACGTGTTCTGAAAGCAACAGTCTGGACTTCTCCCCTCCAAGAGGACACAAGCACCTGCCAGTGCTGAATAGGACATCCAGAGCCCAAGGAGTGCTTGCCAGCCCTGGCCTCTTTGGATCGTTCTGGTGATCGGCCATTTGCTTAGGCTGTGGATGTCCCACCCTGAGGTGCCCAAGGCTCCCCACAGGGTCCTGCTCCCAGGTGGATCTTGCCCTTCTGGTCCTGCTCCTCTCTGCACAAGGGATGAGTGTTCCCCAGACCTTTTGTGGATATTGGATTTGAAATTCATCTGTGTTGGAGGGAATGCTGTGGCGCTTTTACAGCCTGAGGTCCCGTGTTACACTACAGAGCAGGCACAGCTATTTTGCCAGTAGCTTTGCACTGTGAATAGTTTGAATCCAGTGCTCTGAGGTGTTTGGGGTGGTTCTTTTTGGTATTTTCAAATGAACAGATTTCCAATGTCACCTCAATTAGCCTGAGATATTTTGTGGGAGAGTTCATTTGAAAAAAAAAAAAAGCTGCTTTTAATACTGAAGTCTTTGCAAATAAAAGGCCCCGTTGGAGGACTTTGAATGTGATTACAGTGACTCACATTTTTAATGGCTTTTTTTTTTAATCTCAAAAATGGCTTTTTTCCAAATAAAATCCTACAAGGCCTCATATAACAAACAAGGGTTACTGCTCTTTTCCACACATAACATGAAAAATATCCTTGAGTGAAGCAAACTGCAGCCCATCTGCTGTAGCTTGGCTGGTGTGCAGCACAGCTCCCTGACCATTACACATTGCTCTTGGTAAAGCAAACCACCTGCTTCCTGCACGAGGTCCCGCCTCGAGCCTCCCCAGTGCTTCTCTGAGGAGAAAACTCATCCAAACTGCTGATGGGGGATGACAACCTTGGCATTCCCTTTCACTGCATTTGTTCTTATGCCATTTATTGTTCACTCAAGTGCTCCGTGGACTTGCGTCTTCTTTTCCATCCAGGCTAGAAAAAGGCAGGCTGTGCCAGAGATAAATAGACTCCTACCTTCCTGTCTATGGCACTCCTTTAATCTCCAGCTGCAGTCAGCAAAGCCTCCATTTGGGAAGCCAAAAGGGCACCCTTGAAAGGGAAGAGAAAGGAGAGAAGTCTTGGGGCAATTTTGCCAAGGAGCGATCTGAATGTCAGCCCCCTCCTCCCTGATTCAGGGTCTGATGCTTCAGATGCTTAACTGAGCTGAGCCTTTCATGTATCCCACTCGTGTCAAACAAGTACTCACATGAATTCCAGAAGTGTCCTGAACATGTACTTCCTAGACACATTTCCTAAACACTTACAGCACAGACAAACTGTAAGTTTGCAAAGACTGTGCTGAGTAAAAAATGGCATTTTCCCCAGCTGCTTGCCATCAAGCTGCATAGGTCTGGCAGCTGAAGGGACCAAAACCAACACCATTACACAGCACATGCTGAGCATCCTCCCATTGCCATCACTGTCGTCGAAGGAAGAACTCCATTAATCTTGTTCACTGCTTAAAGCAGATTAGGGACCATCTGCATAGCCCTATCCACCAGCCTCACCAGTAGGGTGCCCTGAAGCCCTGGGCATGGCTTCAAAGGACACAGCATTTGACAAAACAAATGACTTTCTATGGCCCAAGTGAGGTCAGGATACACACTGCTCCGGGTACTCTTAGTGATCAAAATGTTAATGTGAAGTTTAAAAGTCCAAGGTGAAATCCTTTCCCAGTCTGAACTGGAGACCATTCGCTATGTCTTCAGGAACTGAAAGAACTGGGCTATTGGGGAAAGAGGACTTCTGTTTGGCCATGACTCTGCTGCTGCAGTCCAGAGGGTGCTATAGTGGTACTTCATATGGCTGTCAGGATAAGACTTTTTTTCCTCCTACATTAAAAAAAAAAAAAAAAAAAAAAAAAATCCAGTGCTCTTGTTTTTGCTAAAAAATAAACAGTGTTCACTAGCTTCTTCTCTGAAGTTAAACAGTATTGTTATATTCTCTAACCATAAATAACCATCAGCAGCACTCTGAGATAAACACCTCATATGAAAAACTCCCACTCAGTAGAAATTTGGCAGTTTTATGGTCAGCTCAAAATGTGATCTTAGAGCAGAGAACAAATCTCTCTTGAAATAGCTATTTGAAGGAAAAGATGTTTGTGGGGATGTGTGGTTAACTGTGTACTCGTGGCAGAGATTAGTATCTCAGTGGTACCGGCCCTATCATGTGTTGTTAGTGTGCAGCGTACTGTGCCACTCAGTTCTCAGAGTGCACCTTTTTGTTATTTCTTTTTTAAAAATGAAGTTGTGCAACACACAGTAAATATAACTAAAAGTGGGGAAAAATAGTTATTTACTGTGCTTAAATGAGTTTTCTAATGCAAAATAATATCACATCTTAAAATATGTAATTAACCATTGGCCAAAGCAAAATCATATCTTAACAATGTGTCATGTTTGTCTGGCCAAAACTCAAACCTATGTTTATTTGTTTTGTTATTCTAAGTGGTGGCCTTAAACACGCCAAGCCACTGGCAGAGTGAAGCTACAGCTGGGACTGCATGAAACAGGGTAAAAGATGCAACATGCACTTCAGTAAAGCACTGCTTAAGGTTGTCTCAACATCAGCCTACAAGAATAGAGTGCTAAAAAAATTACAGGAATGGTCCTAACTCTGTTTCAACAAATGTTGGTGCTAATAAACCGCAGAAGCCACAGCGGAGTCCCTGTGTTTTTCGTCAGCTGCTTAATAACTAATAAAGAAACTGCTGGTGTGAGCTGGGGGATTACTGTGTGGCATTCAGACTCTTGCCTTGAGCCTGTGCTTACAACAGACTGTGTTCCAGCATGGGTAAGAGACAGGAATCCTGAATTCTTGGGTGCTTATATGTATGGCAGTATTTTGGTTCCTTTTTCAAAAGAATCAAAATCAGGTGAAGTAGGTATAGCTCTAAAACCTGGTTCCCTCCTTTCTGGAGCAACTACTGCTATTGAGTCTTCCCCATTCCCTCCATTTGCTTTTCACAGCAGAACTTTGGGGTATTTCTGTGTTCCCTGTGATGGAGGAGGCACAAGAGCCATCAGCAGTCAGGATACCAATCTGCCTCCTCTGCACACATTTTGTGTTTGGCATCTTCTGCTTAGAGTGTCGTCCTGAATCCTTTTGGGCCAGCTCCATATGCAGCATTTTTGAGTGCTCAGCAGCACCTGGGTAGGGCCCATGGGTGTGTATGCAGTACAAATAATTCACTTAGATAAAAGGCAGCTGTAGAAGCCCAGAAGATAAGGGGGCTAATGTGTATGGCTCAACATTCTGATAGCCACATAGCTGTGGAGCCAATCAAGGACTGCTGGTAATAACCACACCTGTGAGAAAGAACAGGATGTGGCTGGACAAGGGGACCATACAGAGGTAGGGCAGCACTTTTCTGGGACAAGCATCCTTGTTCTAGCTCCTGGAAATAAGCACAACACAGTACAGTGCAAGCATAGCAATGGGGCCAAGAAGCAGGCATGGACTGTTGACCAAAGGTCAACCTGGTAGAAGGGGATCAAGACCACCTAAGACCCCCATAGTGCTCTGACTCATTTCCAGAAAGGTCTGAAAGAACAGACTGTGCATGATAATTAATTTGGATTAAAAGTGATAACTTTAGCTCCAGGGCGGTTTCTTTTCGACCGCAGGCATCTTCAAATCTTCCCCTTAAGGTGGGACACCACAGCAGCACGAACAAAAGAATAAAAAAGCTTACATGTACCAAAAAAATGTGTCTGGACTTACAGAGTTTCCAGCAAGCTCTGGTAGAAGTAAGCAATAGGACAAGGTTCCAAAAAGCTTTACAGTAGAAAAGGTGGGAGCAAGAAACCTAACTAGTCTTAGCATGGAGTCTGCAAAACATATGATGTGTTTGTCTGCAACAGCGCAGGAGCCCCTGATGTGAAGGTCACTCCCTGTCCTATGTTCCACAAGCTGATTTAGCTGTTAAATTGAGCCATGGCTTCCTGCAGCAATAAAGCTGCAATGTTGTGAGGAAGGAAAAAGACTTGCATTTGAATGCAGTAGCTGAGATATTCCAGGAGCAATATTTATACTGGAAAGGTCAACCTGGCCTACTGCAACAGTGGTAGTAAGAGCTTTGGCAACATCTGTGGTGGTGTAGGCAAAAGGAGTGTAATAAAGTGATATTAACCTGCTGGTTTTATTGTTAGTACTGTTGAACGTAGTATCCTTCATTTGTGAGTATTAAGCACCTGGTGGAAGATGGAAGCCTGATGCAGCAATCTGTCATTGACTCTAAAGAGTACAGACAAGGCATTTATTTGTGTCTTCACAAATAAATGAAATAGTGGACACACTTGTCCAAAGCAGTGGTTCTCCATGCTCCTTAATCCGAAGTTCTACCAGCTTTTTGGAGCATTAAGCTGCAGACTGCTTGAGCAGTCTCAATGCAGCACTCTTCATGAAAAACAACTGAAAATTAGGCTGCCCATTCAAAGTTGAGGCAGCATGTGTGTGAGGGTTTGGGCAGTTTTGGGATGGGGGAGATAGTGGGGAGAGTTGCTTTGTTTTAGAGTGATCTCAGAAACCATTCACTGAAGTCCTGCAGACAAGGAGTGGCCTCCAGAGCACAGGTTGAGAAATACTCTCCCAGAGACACAATAACATCTGAGCACAGAACTGCATTGTTCCCTAAAGCTGCCAAGTTTGCCAGGGATGGCTCGGAGAGCAGTGGTTGGTTAGACCTCTTCACTGTTATTCACAGCTTTAACTTACAGCAGAACAGAAAATAGCACTAATTGTCATCATAGCGAAGGATATGTTTAAACTCACTGCAAATGTAATGCATGCTGTTCCGCTGCAAGCAGGTGTGGAAAGTTGAAGATGGAAGATCTGGGTATTCTCATGAAGCAGAGTACGGTACCAGAGCTGATACATTCAACACCTTGTACCTTCTGACTGATGTCCGTGATGATGATCAGAACACGCAAGAACTGAGAGTATAGATTTTAAGGAAATCATCAGCAGCCACGAATGAAGCAGCATCCCAAGGAAAAAAGATGGGTGGGCTCTAGAATAAATGTGTGGATCCCTGAAAAGAGGTAGGTTTCCAATGGTTTTCTTTAACTTTCTGGATATAGGAGTAGCCTTTTCAGAGTCTGGAAACATTTTCTCACTGCATAAGAGATGTCTCAGAAATGAGACATGAAAGGACACTCTGACTAAAAGCAGAACTCCATTCTCCATCAAATATCCTTTCAAATACTAACAAAACGTAAATTTTGAAGTCTTGTCTACTTAAAATGGTCTTGATTTTCTGTTCTTTTTGAGGAGCACTGAAGAAAGATATCTCCTTTCCCTTATTCTGTAGAAAAGCAATAAAATTACAGTCATCTGAAAAATACTGGCATTAGCTCTGAAAAAGGATAATGCAGAATTATGTCAAAGAAAAGAAATAATTTTTTGTTACACTCTAAGATATCTGAATTCCTCCAAATGAGTATGAATTTCCAAAGGTAACCTTCATTAAGTCTCTTGAAAAGTCAGCCATCAACACCCGTGTGGTTCAGTCTGTAGAGCAAAACCAATAATAAAACCAGGAGGCTGTTCTTTTCTCTTCCCATTGCTTTCTTTCTTTAAACAAGAGTACATGCACATGTGTGTGTGTCTGCACGTGTGTAAAACAACAGAAATCTAGCAAAGAGCAGGACTTGCTTGTCTCTGCATTTATCATGCATTGCTGACTCCAAAATATATAATTCTGAAAAATTAAGAAGTCTTGCTTTTCCCATATTATCCCCCCTACAGGAAGCACTTTCTTTTTCCTACCTAAATCATCACTTAAAAGACTTGCTTGTCTCTGCATTTATCATGCATTGCTGACTCCAAAATATATAATTCTGAAAAATTAAGAAGTCTTGCTTTTCCCATATTATCCCCCCTACAGGAAGCACTTTCTTTTTCCTACCTAAATCATCACTTAAAACCTTTTAGGATTAAAACATGACAAAACCTAAATCTTTTCATTTGGAACAAGCATTTTCCAGCAGGTTTGGATGGTCAACTACGATCATTTGGCTTCTATGAAGTTATTTGCAAAGGAAAAAAAAAAGGTTGTTATAAGTGATTTCAGTTTTTCTCAAAGATTACTTTCTTGATAATGTTATACAATAAGCCCCTAAAAGCTGGTTTATAGGCCAGCTCCACAAGACAAACAGTGAACAAATTGGCCTGGGCAAGGAAAGCTTTCCTAAGATAATTAAAACAACTTGTGCCGGCACTGTGAGAAAGAAGACAGCTTTCAAAATGTTTATCTTCAAGCTAAAATACAAGTCCCAAGCCTGAGTCTGAAAAGCAATTGAAAGATCGCTGGCCCTGGCAAGGAGCTGATGCGCAGTGGGAGGTAGGTGGGCCAGGCTGTGAGCATCATGCAGGTGGGACTGGGGCCAGCAGGTCAGCTGGGATGGTCCTGGGAGGAGGTGGGCAGGGACCTCCTTCCTCTGGCATGTTCCCCTGGTCTCAGAAGTGCATCCTCTGCCAGCTATCTCACAGTTCCTCCTCACATGAGGCTTCCTATTAACCCGCCACAGCACCTTTAGCCTCTCAGTTTGTTTCTCTCTTTTGGTTCCTCCATCCTGTGTATGATCATGCTGCACAGCTCCTCTGCCTCTCCTGCATCTTCTGAGGACAACTCCACTATTGATATATCTGAAATTCTCCCTTTTTTTGCCAACATATCTTTCTCCTGTTGCTTCTCTTCATGTTGGTTTCATGTAAGTTATTTAGGCAATCATTTATATGAAAATCCAGGGTGGTAACAGAGGCTGACATAGTGAAAAGGCTTTGGTTGCAAACTCACTTTCAATTCCTAACTTTAAGATAGTGTTGCCTCCTCGTTACAGATTTCCCGGTGTTGCAGCTGCCGGCAGCTCGGTGGTTTTGTTTATTCTTAACTCTTCCTTCACAAGAAGAAAGCAAAGTTCAGCCATTACTGCGTGAGTGGGAAGGGAAGAAACAAACCCCTCCTCATTAAAACAATATGCTCCGTCCTTTTGCCTGCCTTCCCCCACCATCCAAGTAGGACTACAAGCAGAGGGCAAGAACAGGCAGTGATTATTTGCTATGGAAGTATGTTCATGGAGTGCAACACAAAGCCATATCCCAGAGGAAATTTTTGTTGTTGATTAGATAGTTACAAGGATTTGGAAATCACCTAAGGAGCATGGGAAGTAGGGTGTTACTGTCTCGGTCACTTGTTAAAACTGCACCTGGTGCATTTCTGTGCAGCAAACCACCACATGCAGGACTGCATCTCCAGAAATAAACAGTCTGAGGAAGCCAAGAGTCTGGAGAGAAGGGCAAACCCCATGCCTGGGGTGAGCTGTTGCAGTCACAAAATTGAACAGTAGTGGTGTCCCCTATAAGCCTCAGCCTGGCACATTTGACTAACTCTTCATTGCCCATGAGAGCTTCATCAAAGGGCTGTCTCCTGCTCACTGTGTAAGTTCTGCCTGTGTTACCTGCACAGGCTGTTGGGCTACAAAAAATGCAATGGGCTCCGAAAATGCAAAGAAGTTGGACATCTAACTAGAGAACATGGTCACAGTGGACTTAAGTTTTAAAGATCCATTTCTCTGAGAACTAGGGAATAATAGAGCCCAATAAACAACGTAAGGGTACAGTAAATACTGGCCATCTCTTCAGAGAAACCTGCACAGAAAGGTGACATCTTTAGACAGGGATCATCTCTTATTTGTGTCTCTTGCTTTATTTTGGCTAAGAGTGGCATTTCTACTTAGTAGATACCTGATTTGCCCTCAATGCATTTTGTGCTACTAAATGGCTTTATTATGACTGGAGATGGCACAGAGTTGTTTACCCGAATTGTAAGGGTGAATATGAGGGCAATATATCCATGGTTGTTACTGCTGACAAGTTAATATTCCATTAAAACCAGATTTAAGCCCCAAAAACACTGGACACGAGTAACCTGGACAGTTCTGAAGTTAAGAGGCTACCCTGTTTGTTGCATAGTTAACGGCCAAGGTTTAGGCAGAGTTGTTACATCTACAGCTGCTCTACAGCCCTTCCTTGCAGACAGAGCAAAACACAAATATAAAGTATCTTAGAGGTCTGGAGTAATATGGGAAAGGGCCAAAATGGATGGTGGCAAATAGTGGGGGAAAGGTCATGAGAAAAAAAATGAGGGAAGTAAATTGTATTAGCAGAAAAACAAGGCATGACCCTACCATTTGGCAAAGTTACAGAACTGTTAACCTTTGGAAATGCTATTAGTTCATTGCTGTTGGAAAGTTGGCTAGAAAGGCAACACTCAGGACTGACTCAGTTCTAGGGTTTCTGCTGTGCTAAGCACAGTAACACGAACACACCTCCCTCCCCCCTCCTCTCAGAGGCATGCTCGTAAGGAACAGCCACTAAACTGTTATTCCCAATATTTTGCTATCCTAGGCAACCAACCATCAACTCCAGTCGGCATGACACAGGCTGCAAGAACCAGATAATCTAGAATCAATTTGCTACTCCAGTTGAGTTTGATTTTATGATCTTAACACTTGTCATTTTGGGAAGGAACAAAACATTCACTGTTCCCAGGGTATGTAATGCTACTGGGAAGCCATAAATTTTAATTCAGTGCTTTATTTCCCTCATGAAGAGATGTTGTTCATATGTGCTGTCACAGCTGGGGGTTCCTCTTTTTTTCCTTGTCCCTTCATTAAGTTGGAACACACTCAGAAACACGACAGCTTTTGTTTCCATCAATGATGGATATTATAGTGAGAGTTTTAGTCTGGTTTCCTTGGACCAGGAATTTTTTCGCATTAAATTTTCTGCTGGACGAGCTGGCACTCCTGGCTCCCTCTCCAAGCTCTGCCAATCACTATTTTTTTCCTTTCAGCATTTGCCTTGAATCTGAAGTGGCAGGATATAGAGATTGATGGTTTTATTCTTTAGAGGAAAGGAATCAATTCAGAGTGCATGCTGGTGCCCAAAAGAGTCTTACGGAAGATAAATGCTCTGTCAGTTTATCCAAGTGTATTTCAAGGCTTGAAAGTGGAAACAGAAAACTTACTAAAAATATTTGTATTTTTATTTAAATTAATATTTTAATTGGAAAGCCCACACTCTATAGAGTTTTCTGTAGGATATATTGCTTCATATTTGGGAAAAAATACCCAGATGTCTAAAAGCTCAGAAAAATGCCTGTTTTTTCATTCTTTCCCCTTGTATTTTCCACTTGAAAAAATTTTACCATGACAAAAAATGAAGGTACATACAGAAGAAGACCCAGTTAATAGAAGGCTGCCTACTGCAGTCTGTGAAAAAAGATAGGTGTTATACAAAAGAAAAGAAATTTTAATTACAGCAATCAAAGTTCAAAGGAGAATCTTTTAAGGGTTTTCTACTATTTTATGTTATGGGATAAAAGTATATCCTGTCTGTGAGGTCAGAAACTCTATTTAGCTCCTGTTTGAGAAGGAGACTCAAACTTCAGTCAGGAGATTGGCTGAAGCTTTTAATATTTTTTAATACTCAGTGGTCTTAGCATTTTGAGGACTGAAAAGGAGGAGACAGATACTGCAATTTTTATGTTTTTCTCCAAGCTAGGTCCCCACAGAGTAATTTACGTCCTTGAAAATATGCAAATTAATTTTACAAATGGATCTGGATAAGAATCAATTTTTAATGGTCATCAATTTAATGACCTTGCAGATAGAAGAGGTGACCTCTCTTACTGCTTAAAGGACTTTAAAATCCAGCTGACATGTGGAGTTAACTGTTTTCAGTGGTGGAAGGGAAATTATTGGTTTTGGTTGGATTTTCTGTTCCCATCCCTGAAGACCACATGAAACCTGGCTACTGTCCTGGGACTTGTAGTTCGAGTTATTGTCTTTGTAGTCCCTGGAGTTAACCAAATAGCCTGGGATCTTCACTGTAGAAAACATTTGGAGAAAAATGAATTTATGTTCTCTTTCCTGCATATTTTTGATAGCTGCTTGGCCAGACTAACAGCATCCCTCCTCGTACTGTGGGACGGTAATCTTTCGGCTTTTGATGGCTTTTTGCAGAAGGAAATCTGGATAAAAAATGCAGTGTTTCAAATGAAGGCCAAGGTTTACTCAGAATAGGATCAAAGTAACACACATACAGCATAGATGTAGCCTTTTCCTCTTGTGGTCTTTACTACACTTCTACAGGAAAGTTGTCAAAAACTAGACTGTTTCACACCAAATGGGGAGGATACCGAGTATGAACTAAAGGGGGGAACTGGGTGTTCCAATCTGCTTAGGTGCAGAGAGACAAAGTTTGCCTCGATCCACAACATGGAGAGATGTTCGGTTCTAATGCACCTGAAAGCGATATTATTGCACAAATGAGGCCAGATGTTGGATTCCAAAATGATAATTCAACTTTATTTTCTAAAACAAAAACGGAGGAGGGAAAGTAGGAAAACAGAACAGTAGGAAAAGCCCAGAGAAATTACCAGAAGCAGAGAAAAGTGGTTACCACAACCATGGGCTCAGCACTGGCTTGTAGATTCAGTCCTCCTGAGTGGAGGGGATCTCCACTGGTCTCCAGTCTCTGAGCTTCTGTCTTCTATCCCCAATCTCCTCTCGGCCTTCTGCTGTCTCTCATCCTTGTTGATCTTCTTCTGTGGTCTTCTCTTGTGATCTCTTGCCCTGTGCTTGCTCTCTGTGACTTGTTGGGCACTTATATGCCCTTGTAGCAACTGCAGGTCTCACAAGAACTTAATTTTAATAGAAACACACTTACCACAGTAGGGTCTGGGTGCTCATTGGCTGATCCACTGGTATACAAGAAAAAATCACCTGGTACACCTTATTTGGGAGAGTGTATTTAGCTGAAGCCCTTACCTTGAAATAGTGTTTTAATTAAAGAGATTATTTTTTAATCAAAGCAACTTGTCTTTAACAGTTTTACAATTGAAGCAACTTGCCTTTTACAGTTTTTCAATTAAATCTTTTTGTTTCATGGCTCAGGCAATGGCAAAGCATATATTGTTTTTAAACATGTTCTTCACACCAGGTTGGCTGGGGCTTTGAGCAGCCTGGTCTAGTGGAAGAGGTTGGAACTAGATGATCTTTAAGAACCCTTCCAACACAAATCATTTTATGTTTCTATGATTTTAAAGCTGTGTCAAGCCCCTTCCACTCCTCAGGCAATCACAGAGAATTATTTGCTCCAAGGGAAGCGGAGATTTAAATGCATGTTCATTAGAAAGCCTCCTACCCTGTGTGTCGTGTTTGCCCACGTGCAAACACTTGCACAGCCACATCTTGTAGCATTGGTGAGCTCTGGCTTTACACCAGTGAGTTGTACAACAGAAAGAGGTTGATTGCATATGATGTGAGAAACGAGCCTTCAGGCAGGGAATTGCTATTTTGGGATATTTCTGGTTTTGGTGGATAATCAAAAAAAGGAGTAAAACTAGCCTTCTGCATGTCTACTAACCTGAAAAAGGAAAGTTTTTTACCAGAGGACTCCAGAGCTTCACATCAGCACAGAAGGACTGGCTTCCACAGGTTTTGACAGAGGGTGCTGTCTCATTGCTCCAGGAGCACGTTCTACTGCGGATGTTTTCTCAGGCTGCAGCGCCTGTGTCAACTGGCTGCTGCTGGACACGCGCAGTAACCTGGAAGCCTCCTCTCTCCAAGAGTCAGGTTTGGGTAAACTCCAGGGACCACAGAAATCTGTAGTTCTGGGGTTGCCATTTTAGAAGTTATGCCACCGTGTGCTACCTATAGGCATAGAAGTAAGGTCTTAAAGACACTAGCAGAAACAACACCTAATTTTTTTATAAAAATAATTTATTGCAATGAATGCAAATAATTAACTCCTCAAAATACAGTAGCTCAGTGAAAGTCTTACAACACTAATGGAAACTACAATTAATTCTCTTTTAAGACTTTCCTTGGACTACTATGCACTAATGTTTTATTTTCATCTGCTTCTCTTTGAAAAAACCAAAACCAACTGGTTACAGTTCTCAGCCGATTTCATACATTTTTGTGCCTTCATTTAGAACCCGCTTCATATATTTGCCAACTAATTTAAAAGAATTATTGCATTCCAAAAATATTCAGAAAACCTGGATGCAATTGATTCCTGTAAGACATTTTGTTCTACAGGAAAATAAATTATCTATTGTTAACCCTTTAATCTCTGCTGGTCTCTATCACAACTACTTCCACATGCATCTTTAAAAAAAAATTAAAACCCACCGCATTAAGCGTGGGCCCATCTGAAAAGTGTATTTTTAATTGGAGATTTACAATTTGTTATTCTGTGCACATACTCTGGATTTTTGGAGCCCCAAGTAACAGTAAGAGACTTTGATGTGTGTGATCCCTCTTCCTCACCCAACCCAACTCATTCTGAGCAACTAGCTCTGCCCATGGGTGAAGCTGCCTTGGACCTGGTACAACCCAGGTAAAATTTTTCAGAAGTACATATGTGGTAGTTATAAATAATTACAACTGTAGACACAGGATTCATCACTAGAGGCACAGTTAAAAAACTGGAGTGTCTCAAGCGAGGAAGAGGAAGGGGCTTATTCCTGAGGTGGCATTTTGAGTGATAAAGCTCTAAATAACTGAGGTTTTGCCTGTCCAAGTTTGCTTTCATTTCATCCTTCTGTTAAAGGACGAAAAGGAAAAAAAAAAGAGCCAAAGAAAAAATAAAAAGCCTCTTTTTTATTGCCCAATGTGGAAAAAAAAAGAAAAAAAAACAAACCCAGAAATTAAGAGAAGTGATGTGCGAGAGTGAGCCCTGATGGGCACACGGGTTTCCAGATGCTTGAGCTCTCCCATTCATCACAGCCATTTTATTCTTTAAAAAACAGCCCTCCCCCCCCAAAAAAAAAGGGAAAAAAACCCAAAAAACCAAACCAACAAACCTTTTCTAAGAAACAGGGCTAAGAAACAGGATGCGGAGAGAAGGACTGAACTGAAACAGCTTTCTCATCCTGGCTATTTATTTGATCTTGAGATGAAATGAAATATTGAATTGCATCATCTTTTCTAGAAATTACAGCAAATCCTCACATATTTGGATCAAGAAATTTGAGTCACTCTCTTCCTTCGGATTGCTTTTTCATTCTCTGCTTTACTCTTGCTGTGTCCCGGATGTCTTTTTGATTCTATTTCTTAAGAATTGGGCTTAGCCATGCAAGGCTGTCAGAACCACAGCACTGCTGTAAGTCCATGACGAAAAGACAGCTAAAATGTGTCAAGCAAGCTGATGCTGGTAGATGTTAGGCACATCGTGGAGTGGCTAAAAAAAATTTAAAATAATAAAATCATTCTGTGCAGGCATTTTTCCTACTGTAGAAGAAACTGTGTTTCTTTAAGAGACCTAGTGCAATAAATGAAGCTATATTTTGTCTTTTGTCGCTCCACCTACTTTGCAAACTACCTTAAACTCATTAATTTCATTTTTTTCAGCATTAAGCTGGCTCTGACTTTCAAAGCTGCCACAAAATGGTTTCAGCCTATATCCTCTGTCCTTTCTGAGTACTCATTATTCATTACAAGTTTACTTGCTCTTGCAGAGATTTGATGAGACCAGTGTTCACAAAGAACTTCAGTACAGCTGAGTTGAATTTGCAAGAGGTAAACTGTGGGTGCTGTTTATATTGCTGACTTCTGGGAAGAGCATTTAGAAACATGGAATTTTGGGTGGAGGTTTTCTGCATGTTATAACCTTGGAAAATAGAACAATGCTATTGCTGTTCTGCTTTTCTCAGTCTTAGTGCTTCAGAAACCTGCCTTTGGTAGTTTACTCCCACGAGCTCTGTTCCTACCACCTACTTCACACGGACATGTGAATGGATCAGGTTTGACATATCTGGCTCTTCCAGATTTAGAGCACTGAAAGAAAACTGTCATGCTGCATTTGACAACTCTTTGGCTGCGTATTCCACGATCCCTCGAGGCTTCTACTTCCATTGAGCAGTCTGTCACCCTGTCAATTATTTTCCCAGATTTGTTTCAACAACCCCAGCTGCCTTTCTGCCAGGTAACTTCTTCCATTACTTACAAGCTGCTAAACAGAGTGTCCTGAACATCTTCAACTAACACACAATCTGGACCCAGTCACACCTCACCTCATCCCACAGAGTAATCACCACCCTTCTCTGCAACCTCATTTTCTGAATTTGCAGTGGTGAAGAATGTGTACCTTGGAGACCCTCAGCTTGATAGGCCCATCAGTCACTGCGCTGTCAATTGGACAGGCAACTACCATGCAAGTCATGGTTCAGACCAGGAAAAGACCCTGCTGCAGGTGAGTCTGATACAGCTGCTCTAAGGGAGCCGTAGAAAGAGCTACAGGAGCAGTGTGTTACCATTCAACCTCTTCACTGTGCTACAGAGAATGCCAAAATTGCCTTCTGTACTTCATTTTAACTTCCAAAAGCTCTTGCCAAGCACGGAACGAGAGCTAAGGATTTGTGCTGGCACCCATTTTGAGAAAGTTATCTGGAGGACATCATGGGAGCCGGAGAGCTTGTGAGAGCTGCTTTCGCCAGGCGAGAGCTTCCTAGGTTCCCAAAACTGCTCATGTATCACAGCCCACAGGAGCTGGTCCAGATGCTCTGGGGTAGTTAACCAACGTGTAGCAACTGCAGTAAGAGCAGATGTGTGCTGTAAACTACACCTGATTCAACATGATGAGCGCAGACATACTGTACAGCTGATACACAGATAACACAGGTTTAATTATCCACAGTTTGATTATCCGGTGTTGACATGGTTTTTATGACTAAGTTACCCCTGAGACTCTCAGAATCTGGAAATTGCAACCACAGATAAAAATTTCCTTGCAGCAACATAAAGTCATAGTACTTTTCTGACAAATTTTGGCTGGGAGTTTTGAGCATTTTTAACTTATCGAGTTTGCATTGCTTTTTACAAGGAGTGAAGTCTTAAGGCATAAATCATTGACTTAAAGGAAAACAACTGTGTAACAATATTACAAGATATACAGAACAGGATGCGCTTGGATTCCAGTTTCTGTTCACTGGCTCACCAGAGACAAGGATCATAAATCAAAAATAAAGAATGGAAATCAAAGAAAAGTAACAGGAAGTGTCAAAATGAAAACCTGGCAGAAATTAGCAATAGGAGGAAAAGAAAAAAGGCTCCAGATGTTTTTTTTTAAAAATAAAAACCTGGGAAAGATTCAGGGAACAAAAGATCTACAAGCAGAAAATTAAAAATGATAGCTTGAAGGGGGGGGCTTCTCCTCCTTCTTTCTCACATACAAGCCAGGCCTATAGTGAGGTAAGAAAATATGTATCTAGTAAGATGAG
>JAYRBT010000082.1:130223800-130268800 GCA_036023395.1 Myiotriccus ornatus | reverse complement strand
TTCTGAGCCTTCCTTGCAGCTTTTCTTGTGCATTTCTCTCCACTCTCTGTAGGCCTCTTCTGGTCCACCCCTGACATCCCTTCTTTCTCCCATGAAGCACAGATCTGGAAACCGTGATCCCACAAATATTTCAGTTGGGCTTACAATTCAAAAGGTTCATTAAATCCAGGATTATTACCACGAGAGAACTTGACCAGAGCAGCCAGGCTGTAACGTTTAAGGGGCTCCTTATTCACACATACCTACAGGCTGCAGCACTCATGTGAATCGCAGCCCTGCCAGCACCAAGCTTTTTCCTCTGGGGCCATCTGCTGGCTTTCCTGCAGATGCTTCTCCGGACTTTTCTAGGATGGTGATTGCTTTATCAGGTGCATCAATGGTGCGCAGTGCTGGAGCCATTCAGTATGATTTCTCACAGAGTTGTGGTCCAAGCTGTGCTGGAGGCTCCATCTCTCTGTCCCACATGCCACCCCAACTCCCACTGGTGATGCACGTTCCACAATCCATCTTCTGAAGACTTAAAACAAAGCCCAAATCCAGCCCCACTTCCAATACTTCCCTTGCAATCAGAGATGTTTCCCCCCTTCCCCAGTGTGTGCTATATTTAATTCAAAAATGGTCCTAAATTTTAATAATTTTGAGGGTAAAGCATGCTAAATCCTTCCTCCAACTCCAGCCAACATTAATCTATTCGCCTAAGACTTTCAAACAAAACTGTGAGAGAGAAAATTAATTTGCAGACTGATACTTAGAAAGACAAAGTCATTACTTATCCATGTTTAATTTCTCTAAAATTCAAGCTTAGTCAATAGACTCCTGACTCAAAAATAGATTACATTTTTATTTGTACATTATAATTTCAGGGTAATTTTACCAACTGGCATATATTTGTATCATGCTGCTACTAAACTACAGCATATTGTTGTAAATTCCTTTTCAAGCTGCTTCACTCAAGAATGGCTATATGCTTAAGGCTTTCATTAAAAAAAAACCCAAAAGAACACCAAAACCCAACAACCTACACACACTGCCCCAGTCAAGTCAAACACCTTTCTCCTTTCACCCCCCAGCATACTTCACAAGTTTTGACTGAACAACAATTCATGAACTGTACTGTAACATGAAGAAACTTTCAATCCTAGCACATTCCATACAAAAATAATCTCACGTTATAAGGAAGAAAAATATTCCCTGTTATTAACAGAAAACGTATGCTGACCCACCCCCAGCAATTTGCATCTGCAAAGCTTATTACCTTTCAGACTAGAGAGACAGACTGATATGCTTTCGATTTTAAAAGCTCCAGTTGCTATAATTCAAAATTATGTAGCTGGGCTACATATTATTTGCATTTCATTTAAGTATTCAACTTTCTGTTCTAAGTTTCTCTACTTGGCTCCTTTGCACTGCAGACACACGTCTTCAGATACGAGGAATCAGGAAAGCCACTTGCTATATATACTGGATCAGACTGCATGCAGCTACATGGGAAAGTGCACTGTGGAGTTGCAGTCCACCTGACCAAAGGGTTCTAAAATGGAAATGATGGGTTTCTGTATATTGTTACAGCATCCACTGCTTTGGGGAGAAAAATGAAGAATATGCTTCTTTAGAGATAAATAAGATCATGACAGTGACCTGTTAGAAATCCTTAACAATGCAGACATCAAAAGTAATACTAGGTCTGTTTATGCATTAGTTATTTTCTTGAATAATGCTAAAAAGCCTTTTAATTATTTTATAATCTTAGAGATATTGAGGCTCAGAATAACCTCAAATTTGAGACAAATTAGAAGGGCCACAGAGTAAAAAACGAGGCATTCTTTGGTAATTTTGGCACTCTACTGCATTGCAATTCTACTTAAACCTCAATATTGAGCCTTGCAAATCTGTACTGTAAAGATGCTGGAGTCCTTAGCAAAACAAGACCTTTTTTATCTGCTGGCTGGTTGTATAACATATAAATTAACCCTGTCAAGCTAACAAAACCCAGGGCTTCTCCACACCCTGCAGCCAGTGAAAAATCCCCTCGAGTGACATATCCCAAGACAGTCCTGGAGCAGTGGGAAGTAACATCTGGCAGAGCATCTGACCAAAGACCAAGAATGAGGTCTTCATGGTCTTCAGTTGTGTCTTTATCTGGAATGCCCTTTTTCTTCTTCTTCTTCTCCTCTTTTTGTCTCTTTACCTTGTCCTTGAATATGTCACGATGTTTTGGCTCTTGAGGACCACAGAAGAGTTTGTCTTTGCTTAGATGCAGCAAGTCATCTTCTGTTGGGATGCAAATCATGGCATGTAATTCAGGGTTCCCCTTTCTCAGGAGTGACAAGTTGACCCAGACGAGAGCCCTTGGATAGCTCATCAGGATTGGCAAAAAAACATCTTCAGTCATTTCCTTCTGTCCCAGTCGAGAAATAAGACGGATTCGCCGATCTTTTCCAGCAGTGGGATAGCACCAGGCTGATAACTGCATTAGTAGTTTCTCACTCCTATTAAAAATTTTCAAAAATAAACATCATGGATAGTTATTAACAAGCAGTACAACAGAAATCCAGCACCCCACATATTTGCAAGAGTGTGATTAATAAAAGCCCTGGGGTTTTCAGATCACTCAGCACAAAAAGAACATGGGGGAGTGGAATTCACGTGTCTTCTTCAGAAGGAAGGTGACATTACTTCTTAAAACCCCCAAAACTTGTTAAACCACAAATACTCTAAAACCCTCAGTGACATTAATGCAGTCCAGAACTTCCAGTGTTTTTTTCCCTGGTAACTACACAAAAATTAAAGACTTGCATTCAGGCACTTTCCAAACACTGTTGCTGCCCTCATGCGTTGCACTGGAATGCAGGGGATTCTCTATTTTCTTTAGAGTGCAAGAACCTCCTGTGATGATGTATTACAGAAGAGAATGCAAGACGACTTTCACAGCAACAGTTTTAAAATCAAAACCATGAACATCTAAAAGCTCCATCCACCTGGAAGCAGCCAGAATATGCCAACTCTGAGAACACAGTGAACTCCAAAGTGTTATATTTAAAATAATTTCAGGAATTTACTTCATCTAGTCACTAAGTTTGCTGGGGAAAAGCAAAGGACTTCCACTCAACAGTAAATTCTGATCCTCACAAAACTATTTAATCTCACTGTATTTGGATCAACTAATTCCCTTATCTTAATATTCAAGGCTTGGCTCTTCTTTTCCTCAATTCAATAATTCCCAATAAAGAAATAACATGTGTGTATCATTTTGACATACCTGAGAACAATAAAGTCACTTGTCTTAGTTTCATCTCTCTCACCAAGGTCTTGGGTGCTTGTAACATCCTCTGTCTTTAGGGCACCTTCAGAACTTGTTATTTCTATGGTCTCCTCTACCTCATCAGTCTCAGGGGAAGTTTCTCTGACCACTTCTGCTTTGGGGTCACAATAATTATGCCCTTCAGATGTGCAGCACTCAGGGTGTGGGGAAGAAAGACGTACAACGCCTCCCGAAGCTTTCATTCTTCCTTCCCAATTCTTTGTCAGCTGCCCCCAAGGACAGATGAAAGGAGATAGAGTGCCCAGCTTGACATAATTTGCCCTTTTTGCGGGTGGACGTCTAAATAATAAATCAAGTAAGTAGGTAAGAATATTTGTTTCCTGGGCCTTTATTCAGTACTTAGCACTTCAAAAGGTTGTCTCCTTTTTCCTGCAAGTCTAATAATGTTTTCTGTTTTCAAAATCAAGTATTTAGAGCAGAAAGTTAACTGTGCATTCCCTTTGTTACCTCACTGAACAACAATTTTAAAGTAACAATCTAGAAAACACTGCTGTATTTTTGACAACCAAATCCTTTCAGCTATGCTGGAAATGTCTGTGTGCTGTGATTGACACCACCACCTTTTCCTCTGAACTTCTTCTACATTCCCCTCCTAGCTTGAAGTGGAACCAACATCAGCTGGTGCAGAGGACACTTCCAGCTACTCCATACTCCTGGTTAAGACTTTTGTGTTTGTTGCAGCAAAAATGAAGGAAAACTTCAGAATACCTGATATTTTAAAAGTACACACTGAGATGTACTTCTTAATTCACTTTATTCTTTAACACTTGGTATGTGCTTCGGTATTCTGCCTTTGCATTCTCTTACCTCCTGCCTCACTTGCTGCTTAGGGAACTTGGAATAGCTTTGTTTATTTTATTGTTTTGCAGCCTTGTTATAGTCCTATAACTGAGCATGTCCTTGGGAACAGAATGTTTTAATTCGTATGCCCTGTTTAGCAGAGTTCAATATACCCAGGATTCTTTTTAATAATACAAGATTTAATGCATTAGTGAAAGATGTCAATATTAAGTTCAAGTTTAAATTAACACAATGACAGATAATTAGGGGAATATTTTAAGCAGTATTCATTTTTGTCATTCTTGTAATTATTTTTAAGTTAATATTACCGTTTGAATTTTTCAAGAAGACTCGTTTCCAGTTCTTTGGCAAACTGCCTTCCTGCCTGGCAGTCTGGGAAATCATTTGGAGTGTGAGGTGTTCTTTGATATTCAGAATGCATTAATGCTTCTTGCAAGCCACCGACACGTACACCTTGATATATCTGTTATAAAAACCAAACACCCAAAAAGCAATGTTTGTACTGATTCTAGGTTCCTAACTGAAACAAAACATTAATGCTCCAGAAGGTATTGCCTTAGAAAATTGAACGTCTAACACTTTAGCTTTCAAAAAACAAAGTATGGTTTCTACAGTTCTACATGCCTATTTCAACAAAAATGTTAGCAATGCTCTTTAAGTTTAATTCTGAAAAACTATCAACAAAACTGAAAAGAATTTCACAGGTTCTGATCCTGTACGTTGCCAGGAATGTTGTAATACTTCAACAGTCACTGCCCACTCTATACCACACAACAGTATCACTGCAATTAATGGTCCTGCACATTCAAAAGCATAAATTTAACTGCAGAAGGATATTAGAACTGCCACCTAAACATTCAAAGCAGGATGTTCCAAACAGCATCAAAGAAGTATTCAAGCTTAACTCAAAGTCTGTGTTTCAAGCTCTCTCCCAAATCAAAGGCAACCAATTTGTTGACAGAGGTGGAGATAGCCAAGCTGGAAACAGATTAGCAGCAGGCACCAAATGATTTCTCTTTAGAGGCATATCCCTGCAGAAACACAAAATCAGAGAGCTACAGCTTCAGCTTCCTCTGCTGACTCCCCACTGATTTGCTGCTTTTAGATGCTATGTGGGCATACTTATACCTAACAGAAGATGTGAAAAGCTATTGTTTATTTTTAAGGTTTCAAGGCCAAGCCTCAGTCATCAACCAGTTCATACATGCTCTTTTATACTGGGGTTTTGATCCTGTAATTGTGAATTGGTTATACAATGTGAAGTATACCGTCTAAAATCAATTAATTTAAACCAAATTATTTGTCATATTTACTTGCAATTTGGCATCAAAGTCACTTACAAAAGGAATCCAGAAAGCCATGCCCCAGCCCTTTGGGAGATAGATATCCCAGCCACTCCCCCATCCTGGTCGATCTTCTCCAGCCATTTTCCCAGGCTGCTGCACCAACAGTATGGGAATCTTAGATTCACAAGGACCCAAATCAAGGTGTGATCCAGGTACCAGTAACTGAGCTCTCATATGATTTAAATCCTGAGAAGGAGGAGACATTTCCCAGAAGTTAGTAACCATTCTTTTTCCCTCTTCCACATCCCCTTCCAAGATACAGAGAACTGAGCTTACAGTTAGAAAACATATGCAAGTAACACACTACATATTTTAACAGAATTTTACCAGGGTATGAAAAATTATTTTAGAAGAGTATTAAACACCCTCTTTTCCCCCTTCTTACTTCTGTAGTCCTTGATGGAGAGCAGATACTGAAACTCAGGGAAAAAAAAATGTACAACACAGATGAAGGAGGAAAAACAAATATTGCAACTTTGTATTATAGATTTGTGCACAAGACTAGACTGAACAGGTGCTTTCAGACAGTTTGTCAATACACAAGCAAATCTGAACTACATCCAAGGAGATGGGAAGAACATTTGGTCATGAAACAGTTTCACACAAAGAATGCTGGCATCAAGGCTTTGTCAATCACCAGTTGTTATATTCCATTGTACCACATTAAGAATATATTTATAAAAAACAGACCATCAGACTCCCTCTGTTTTATAAGGTAAACGTTAAATTTCATGATAGCATGAAAAACAGTCATCTACAAAAAGATTGTGGTGATAACTGTCATGTGCTAGTGCAATATTTTCCAAGTACTCTGCTTTTTTTACACTATGTCAGCCCGTTTGAAAGAGCACAAATTTAATTTTCATAAAGAGAATATTTATACAGATCTTTCTGCCATACAAGTGTTTACTCTTTCTGATTACAATGGTGCTGAAAGTTTATCACCTCTTGTGACTGAACCACCACGTAGAGTGCAATTCACCCATGAACTTTATGGGCTGCTCCTCCATTGTCAATTAAAATGTCAAGACAGATTTCAAACCTGCAACAGTATATTTAAAGTTCTCTACAAATCACAGGTTATTGCTCAGAATGCCCACAGCATAGTGTCCTGCAGTTCAGAACCAGAGGATTTATTTCCTTCCAGCTTCCACGGTTCTTTTATCAGGAGAATAATCCTGGCTACGAGTGAAAGGCCAGAGCCTCTCTGCCACTTATCCCTCTTATTGCTGCACTTGAGTCAAGGTGATGTAGGAAAATCCAATTTCAAATTCTTCTGATAAATAAACCTACAACTATTTAGTCCTGTAGACAATGCAATAAGGCTTTCTTTTAACTAAGTCATGAACAATAGTTGTGCAAGAATATTATACAAAGGCTACAAAAAATCACTTCAAGTCAGCAACTGGATACTCTGACATTAGGAAACTACTAATCGACCTCGGATTTATACAAGTCTCAAGAGTCTCTCACAGTCTTTCTATGGACTCTATGGACCATTAGCCATTTTCTCTGTGGCAATCCACCTACTTAGTTACCTGCTCTGAGATTTTATTTTCAGTGACGTTCTTACAGATGTCCTGGTCCCAGATAAAGCTGTGAGCACAGTCTACAGGTACACCCTCCAGGTACAGCTGCCTAACTTTATCATTATCTAGAAAAGAAGAGAACCTTTAAACAAAATTCAAACAATTTTTGTGGTTTAAGTATCAAATTTCCAAAATAACTCCACTATCATAAGTACAATGGGCAGACAACCAAGGAAAGACTATTAAAAGCTTAACAAGCATCACTGCTTCTGGAGTAGGTTCCTATCATGTTTTTCCAAATAGGAAATAAGCTGTTAGAAGAACTAACCTGGCATTTTTTTACAAGCATTTCTTATTACAAATAACATCACCTTTGGCAATCTAAATTAGATCTTTACATGTCAACTTTAATGTTCTGGAATTTGACCTTTTAGGCAGGGTGTGAAACTCAACAAGTTTGGTGAAAATCAAGAAGAGGAACATTACAAAGCCTGAAATGAGTCTGCCTAAGTAAACTTGTAAGAAAAGTGAGTATTACCTTTTAGAAATGTACATACAAGAAATACTTGGATGGAAATTACTAGCATGGAACTACTCATTTAGCACTAGCTTTCCACTCTGGATCTTTTCAGACTGCACTTCAAGGAAGGGACTATTCTTCCTTATGTCTGCACAAATCAAAGTTGTGTACATTACTGAAGATAAATAACACTTCTAGCTTTAAAACTGATTGTTGAAGTATTAAATACCCTATCTCTTCTTCTGTTTTGCAATCTAAGCAAAGCAAAGAAAGCGTATACCTACCTTTAGTGATCTGTGGATTAAAAGCCTCCAGTGTATAGTATGTAATGCATGCTGATCCATATTTTAAGTAAAATAATTCTTATCCATAAATAATCCAATGAACCTATTAATAGTTCTGTGATTAAAACTTAGAGTGACTGCTCCTCATTTTGTCATCTACAAAGTCTTACACATTATAGAAACAGAACATGTCAGGGTCTGGTTGCTTTTTAAAATTACTTAAATCTTTCAAAAAAACAGTTCCACTAATTTTTCCAGGTAACGTTGATGAAGACTCGAAGCACAGAAAGTAGGGACTATTCAGTGGCAATAATAATACAATAGGTACTGCCAAACATAACTGCAATAACTATTTAAAATCCCTATTCTTTAAGATGTCCCCATTACTAAAATTTGCAAAATCCTTTGCAAGAAATATTACCTATGGGACCATTCGTGACAGTTTCACAGTGTTATCAAGTTGATACTTGCTATGCATTCTTGCTAATGAGTTAGATTTATGTGAGAGTCAATGCTAAAGAAGTTATCAGATTAGGGTGACGTTCCTTCAAATTAAGAACAATACAGCTAAAAAGGAAATCCTTGCCAATTAAGCCAGATTTCCTTCTCACACCAAAAATTAAGGACAGGAACCTGATCAGGAACCTAAGAGAGCTCAACACTCCTAGAGACAAAGCACATTTTGTCTGAAGATACAGCAAATATCAATGCCCCAAAGGAAGAAAAGACAGCAACAAAATTATATGTGATGGCGGTGGGGAATTCCTTCCTGACTCTTATTATGTGACTTAGGGCACATAATTACAAGCAAACATAAGGTAGGGAACGACCCTTTTCCATCTTCTATACAAAAAGCGTTTGTGAACACCAGAATCTCTTTATGTTAAATTACTCAAACATGTTCTAGTTCCTTCCACCGTAAATTATTCACTGTAACTTTTTCTGCCTTTTTTTAACATTTATTTTTATTACCACAGTTCGGGCAGTCTATGCTTGTCATATTCTTGGAGTTCTTTACAATTCCTGTATACTATAATGGCATGAATATTTTTTCCCACTACAGAAAGCCCTTTTAAGTCAGTCTCTCCATCACCACCACACATCCAATATCTTCCTTACTACCTTAAAACACTCTTCTCTACCCTGGTACATTCTTCTCTTTGATCCCCAGTGATCTTGTAGTATTTATTCTTTCTACTAAACTTACTGTGATTCAAATCATAATCCCAAACCCTCACACCAGTTCTTATTTCTTACCTCTCTCCTGTTTTCTTCAGTCCACATTTTAAGATTGCTGGGGAAATAACCCTACTGATGAAGAAGTTGGTGATGATAGTGAAAGATGTTGGGGCAGTATAGAAAACAGGAGGTTGCATTACTAAGCACAGAAAGCTCAGTGACAAGCTACTTCTGCTGGTGTCAGTGGTGGTGCTTAGATAATACAGGCAGATAGAAGGAGGTTTTGCTCCAGTTCAAGCTGTTGATCTGATTTGCACAGCTGATTATCTGAACAGTCTTAGAAGACAGGGCTAAGAGTTGAAAATTCTCCTTCCTCCTTTTGCAAAAAAAAAAAAAGGCCAAAAATAAGCAGTTTCAGAGTCCTATGTACATAGGGGTGTGTGTATCAGGACAACTGAGGACAGATACCTAAACCTCTGCAACAGATGTGTTTACAGGCAAGGACCCAGGCTCTGTGTCTGCAGAAGGAACTTCAGCTCATGTATCTTTCATGGTCTATTTTCCTTCTATGCATCTCATTCATGCATCTATATGTATCATTTAAAAGCTTCAACATACTCCATGCTGACTGGTTTTTAAGGCAATGGAATTTGCTTTCTCCCACAGAAGACAGTAAATACATATCAAGATGTCAGAAGTGTACTTTAAACTGGAGAAAAGAACAGCACTAATCTGCAGTCATGTGAGAGAACTGATTGCTTACGGGAAGCCTTGAACTCCAGGAGGCATAAGGCTGCTGAGAAGGCAGCGAAAAATGATTTAACCTCCAGCCTGAGGAAATGAGGACAGTGCTTTGATTAAATCCCATCAGCATGTGCCCATAGCACACAGCTTTCACACATGCATATGCATTCAAGAGTGAGAGTAACTGGGAAAGACTGAAGTTACATTTCATTTGTTAGCATGTCACCCACCGGGAAAAACTACTCAGGCATCACTTAGAACAGCATTTGGGGAAAAAAAGCAATCTGGACAGATGAGTATCAATTTCACAGAGTGCAGGTATGACAATCCACAAGCAAAGACGATGGCTGTAACTTACCTAAACTCATTTGACAAACAAATACAGATTAGTAAAGACTGTCTAAGAAAATCAGTTAGCTTTCATATAACACTGAAGAAAAAGAAAGGCTAAAGTACATACAGAATCTGCTACCATAAGCAAGCAGTGGCATTTCAATACCAATCCTAACAGCATTTGAGTGTCTGGGAAGCAAAAGGAGGAAAAAAGTGTGGAATATAGAAATGGTTCCCTTTTTTTGCTCAACCAACATGACATGTCATTAAGGCAAATGAATGACTATTAACATTTTTTAAATTGAGATCAGCTGAAAATACTACCACATGTGAGTAAGGCTACAACACAACCAAGGCTCAGAACGTTTATGTAGTTCTAAGGCTCACAAAAAGATCTTTTTTTCTTACAGAAGGGGAAAATTAATACCACTGAAATGGAATTACAGATCTTAGAGAAGTCTAACTTTTTTCTGGGTGGGTGTTACTGTGGAAATGTTGATAATACTATTGCTGTAGTGATGTATGCTACGTGCCATGATTAAATTCCTTCCTTTTCTGGTTGAACAAATTGCCCTTCAAAAAAGTGAAGAGGAGGACAGTCTCCATTCCCAGGTTACTCCTGGCAAAAGAACCAGTAGAATGAGGGGACAGAACAGATTGGAAAAGTGCTAGTGAAAATGCTAAGTCAAACTAGAATAATCTTTAGGAATACACTGCTTTTGATGAAGTTCTTGCTGGGTATTACACTCATCTGATTCCAAGTGTGGCCAATAGAAGAGTCCTAGGGAAGAGTACAACACTTGTACACTACAACGATCAGTACATTGTGTTGCATTTCTTCACTCTGCCAGTTCCTTGCCTCTTGTGGCTTACAAACTCCAGTTAGAAGTGATTCTTTTGCAGTGAGTGGCCTGCAATAGGTTCTCCTTCATATATTTAACTGATTTTAACTTCTGCAAACCTGCCAGGCAACCAAGGAGGCTTACAGGAAAAAAGAATAAATCAAAGTGATGGACTTGGCAGTGCTGGGTTAATGGTTCCAATTAATATGGAAGAATACTCAGAGGGAAACAGGAGAGTGGCAGTTAGACCCCAGTCTTGAGATGTGAACTACCGTGCCATAGGATTCCGCACTGCATGTGTAATAGGAGCTTGTAAATTATTCTGTACCTCCTCCCCCACAGCATTAGGAAGTCACTTAGATGGGAAATGTAGAAAACAGCTGTCTCTTTCCCTGCTAAACCATCAGTCCCTCCTACTCTCTCCCTAACTACAAGAATGTAGGGCCATCTTCTCCTTTTCTACTCCCTTACCATGACATTCTTTTGATTTTCTACGGGAAGACAGCTGTACTGTCTGTCTTCTTTCATTTTTCTGCCTACTCAAATTTTATAGTTTTGTGTAACACTAAGTCATTTAGCAGAATCCAAATTGGAAGATATTAGGCAGTTTACCTTCCCTTGCTAGCTGATCAAGGACCTTCTCCCTCTCCTGAATAAAAGTCAGAGAGGACAGAAGCAGTTTTAATTTAATTTCATGATGAAACAAAAAAAAAAGACTCAGAAAAAAAAACAGAAAGCAACACCAAGTTTTCTGACTACTTGTGGTTTGGAAGATTTTTTGTAAGTGAAGGATAACCCCAGGTAGAAAGATCTTGAAGATGGACATTTCTAGCTAGTCACGGGAAAAACCATAAAGGTCCTCTTGCCTACCTATCTTACATCATTACCTCTTTACCATGGTAACCTTCCTGAGGGACAAACAGCTCTGGTAGTGAGAGAGAAACTACTATTAGACATTTCCAATACCTAGATGCCTTCTCTTGATCTTACCTCCTTGAACACATCTTCAGACATGGCAAGCAGAATGAAACTTTTTGCAGTTGCTAACTCCCTATCCACTCAAACCAGTATCCTTAAACAAGTGGTACGTTGCTCACCTTACTTCTCAGCAGGAAGGAACCAAAGTAGAGGTCATGTATACTGCAGCATTTCCAACAGGAACACTAATGATGAGAAAGTTAGCTGAGAACTAATTAACAGAGAGGCTGTTCTGGAGTGTAGAACAGGAGGATGTAAGAAAATGAAAATAATAGAATTGTGCAGAGAGCTAAAAGACAGCAACTGAAGTAGGTGTTCAACCTGATTTAAGTGAAAGGTAAGACTAGATAATCCTAGTGTCTTTTACTAGACACCTCACCAAGGAAATTAAGTATTTTTAAGTCTCTGGAACTTTAAACTTTTTCTGTGTGCTACTGCTTGCTAGCTGGCTAGGATGTTTCATATATTAGGTTAGACAACCTGTGTCCACTCAACCTAATTGGGAATGCCTACACAGCACTGTGCACAAACCCCACTGTATATACTCTTGCCCCTTTTTCAAGAACATTCACATCTAGCCGAACTTGAATTTTGCACTGAAATAAAAATTTCAGAAGTCATGCTTGCATCTTTCATTTTTTAGCATAACCAGCATCCTGGCCATCTGAAATACTAATCTTGCAATGGTAATATTTTTTCCCAATGGAATTAGAACTTTCATCACTGTAGGACTATAAACTAAAAATAGCAGATATCTTTTTGGAGAGATAAACAGCATAGGAAGACTAAACAGCAAACAAAAACTTACTAAGCAGCTTTTAGCACCTGGTTGGCCTTGCCAGGATTCGAACCTGGATCATCTGTATGGTCAGACAGAGGCTTCCACTGAGCACAAGACCAGCTTTGGTGCATGTCCCTCCCTCACAGCTCCTGTTCTAAAACCTATGCAACTTTCAAGCTGTTTCTGTTCTGCCAGGGGTTGTGGAAAGGGGAAGAAAACATTCTGAAAACCAAAAGCTAGAGGAAAACAGCAAGAGACAATCCATAGAAGATGACAGTAAATGAAAAAAAGTGTAGAGAGAAAGTGAAACTCCTCCCTTTATCAGTTCCACAAGAAGCATAATATAAGCCAGGCATTTTACCTTGGTATTTTTCAAAGTCAGGCACGGCTTTTGTCTTCTTTTTTGGCAAATTGATTCGAGGATCTCCAACAGTTAGGCCAAGTATGGTACCTGGTGGCATTTCTGATGGTGAACTCATCCCTTTAAAACACACAGATGAACAATGAAATGAAAGCAACAATTAAGTTGTGATCTTTTTCTGTGCTAGCATTTTGTGTGTTTTTGACTGGAGGGATGTGACACCGCCTAAGCCAGCAAAGCAATCCAGAGTACTCTATTTAATGCTTTGACAACTCACCAATGCTTGTTAAATGTCCAAGACCAAAAAATCAACAACAGCAATGCACGACTTGGTTTGCATTTAATTTTTAGCATAGAAGTGAGGTCATGCTCACAGACTCAATTCATCCTTTGCATTTGGCACGTATCAAAGAAACAGCAACCTTTGTTTTATACTTGTCTTCCAGAGAAAGAAAATTTAAAAATGTTTTGTAAAAGTTTTACCTCATCTCTGCTTAACTGCCTCACATTGGATAGACAGCTTGAATACAGTGTGAGATCTACCAAAGCCAGTTCCTTACCTACTTCAGTGCTAGAAAGTGAGGAGATGTTGTTAACTCTATGATACTTTGCAATTCAGCCAAATATACATCTGTTAATTAGAAGCAAACATTTATAAAGCAAGGTATAATACTTTCACTTTGGGTAGAAGATTACCATTTTATCTGGGGAGGTATTGTACAACTTATTGTCTTAATTTGAGCATTTGGCGGAAGAGAATGAGAGTGTACATTAGGCTGTATATCCCATCAGCAATCTCAAATCTAAGTTCACAAAGATAACAAAAAAGATTCAGTTTATCTGTTAAGAGTTTGGATACACAGATGATTTAAATTCCCTTAAAAACTCTGATGTAACATTTCTCAGTTCTTTGTCCTGACATGGTAATTACCTAAGCACATTCTCAAAGGCATCACTCTCTTGATCATGCAAAAAATAAGCATGTCCACACTGAAGTCAGCTCATTAACATGCCAATTCTGACCACGAGATTTTAAGTTTCCCCTTCCTCCCATAGCACCCAAATGCCCAAATACCTTCTAGTAGCTCAAAGATAGCACTTTGACACTGATGAAGAGATACTTTTTCAGAGTCCTTGCAGTTTTCTACCCACCAATTATTCTGTTCTGTCTCTGAATCTGCCATCTCCTAGAAAACAAAACATCTAATTAAACTCAAATGGTTATTTATTACTTTCTATCAGTATGAAGTCATTATCAGTTTGCCTCAACCACTACAGTCGCTTTCTCTCCCTTCATGTTTTAAACCAAAATAATTTTTTCCTGATGCAATGTAGTCCTATACTTTACACTAATCCCTAATAAGCTGTTCAATTTAGCCCATGTTCCAAAAATAAACAAAGCACAATACTTCCTAATTCCATCATCATTTCTTACTGAAAGCCAGAAATTTCATGGCCCCCATAATTTCTACTGCAAGAGACAAAAAAACCCCACCAAACATTAAATCCACAGTGACACTATGTGCCAAGAGGCACACAAAACCCCCAAATCCTGGAGGAACTGAATATTTGAATGAAAACACAAATAAGTTTGTCCTTCAGTTCTAGTGCTCTAGCTCATTGCTTGAGAAAATGGTCTAGGGTTTGTCAAAGAGAACATGAATTATTCTGGATCCCTCAGCAGAATACATCACTATGGCAGAAACTACACAGCCTGCTCAACAGCACCATTGGTTTTATTTTCTTCCTATCCCCACTTAAAATCCAGATATGAGTTCTTCCTGAGATCAGCATTGATCAAGAGACCCAATACAGAGAAGCTAACAGAGTAATACACAGGTTAGCCTTTATAATAAGTAAGGCTAGATAATTTACGGTTATTTCTAGCCAAAACAAGCTTGCACATGCTAGGAACATTACCAAAATTACACTAACATCCAAGCTGCCAATTTCCTTACTGTTTGGACAGAAGCAGCTTTCAGGGTCTCTGTAAGGACCGAGTGTGATAATGGGCCAATAAGCCGGTATCTGAGAATCTCCATGCTTCTGTCACTGAAAGAGAAAAATTTCAAGTGAATGTACAACACACATTTTTTTCCCCCAGTATATTATTAAGTCAGAATTCAGCTACGGTATGTGGTTATAGGCCACAGTTTCTGACTACTATGAACAAACCTGATTGCAATACCAGTAGTCTGTGAGATCCAAGAGTAGGACTGGAATAGATCTCTAGTGCCGTCACCAATTATTTTTTTCACTGGCACAACTTTTTCTCCTTCTTTATCCTCCTTCTTTCTTTTCTTGCCAGGGTTCATAACAACCTCCACTGTTTTTTCCTCTTGAACTGATGTTGTAACAGGCTCGGTAATACAGATTTCTTCAGGCTCTGAACACTGAAAAATTGCTTTTAACTCCCTCAGTATGTCCTTAAGAAAAACAAAGTTTGGATTAGGATAATACGCAGTGCACTGCAAAACTGAAGTACACTTTAAAAAAATTACACTTTATTATTTGGTTTTCCTATTGGGATTTAAAGGAGTAAACTTAATTCTGCTGAATTTAAAGGCTTGTTAACAAAAGCTGAAAGTAACATTGAATGTAACTAAGAATTTGTTCTCACGCAAATTAACGTAAGAAAAATTCCTGGCGCACAACATTTTACCTTTTAAAAATTTTTTTAAAGTTGATAGCTAAGTATCAGATTATGACTACCTGTGGTGATATTAATCTTAGCCTGCTGGGGGTGCCAATGGAAAAGATGTGAATCAAGCAACATCCCACTGCACATGTATCCTGAAGCAAGTGCCACTACAAAACTTTCAACAAGCTCAAACACTAAACACCTCAGCAGCATCTACCTTCCGTACCACATTTATAAAAACAAGCTGCAGAACATGAGCATTGCTACAGTGGAAACAGTTTTCCAACATTTAGTTCCTGAAGTCATATATTATATCCAACTCTTCCATACTTTTCAAATGACATCTTAAGCATTAATCCTGTGCAATGCATAAAGAAACAGGAGTTCAACTATACAAAAAACCCCACCTGCTTTAGAGCCGGATGCACCCATATCCACAACTGTCTGTGTTCAGACCCATCTCTGGGTCTCCAAATAAATGTAACAGGACCAAGCATATCCTGAGGATAGCGATCTGCTCGGTAGAGATTCAGGGAACCCTCAAATCTTCCAGACAGACAACAAGCTTCTTGAAATGTTAATCCTAAAAGAGACAACACTTACTGAAAAACAAAATAATCTCTTGTTTAATAAACAAAATAAAATTGAAAGTCAGTCCGGCTGCTGGGTTGCTAATGTTGTGTCATAATTAGATTATTAATAAGCAACTGGAATGTCTAGTCTTAGTATGACACATTTTAATTATGTTTTCCACCCAAAATCACAACTCAGTATCAACTTTGTTACTGAGACTGGTACATTATTTAAAAAGGAAAATGATGGGTCATCCTTTAGTGTATTCAGAATCTTTCTTTTGAATTACATAAATTTTACCTGTGTCAGTGTTACACATTCGACCAAGTTGCTTCAGAAGTTCATTCTCTTTACCAGTCAATTCCAGGCAACAATAATATGATAAATCCTGAAATAAGAAGACAGCGCTAAAGTGCGAATAACTCTTGAAAGTGAGCCTGGTAAGAAAGGACCAGACAGGGTTTCAAAATTTACATGGAAGTATTAATTTTTCATTCCCTAAAATTTGTCAAAGAGAAAGGAAAAATGACTCTTCCTTTTTAAGTCAAAATTGTTAGTTATAAGAGCTGACAGGTATTTCTTACTTGAGGGCCAACCTGCCTTTCAAACCAACAGACCTAAAAGGACATGGAACAAAGTGTCTCTCTTCAATAGCATCCTGCTTAGGAAGACGATACAGGGTCTTACTTAATCTCTTGGCTCTTGAGAAGACTGAAAATGTAGTATTTCAGTCATAGTTACCATAAGAGTCTTTTAAAGATTCATCTTGTTCTCTCTGATACTCGTCACCTTTAATTACAAAATCTTTTATTTCATACTTAGCAGTTTTTTTAACAGCTGACACAACAATACTTCAAAGAGACAGAAATATTCATCATAACTGAAGAGTTGATTACTTCACCTTGGCAAAATAACAAACACAACAGATGTAAAACGTGGTACCTGAAGAAGGCAGTGTTTTGTCATGGCTCGATAACAAGCCCTGTAGCTCTTCTCTGTAGGGCTGTTTCCTAAACAGTATCCCCATTTCTTTACCATGTGAAATCTCTTTGCATGCCAAATGTGTGTTTCCAGCCAAATATTCTTTCTTTGTCTACGATTAAACTCTGCCACCAAATTTATGTGGCGCCTTCTGGCTTTGCGGCATTTAGTCTTCGACTGTTCTTTTTTCTGATGCACAGCTTTCTCTGCCTGTTTTTCAAAAGAGAGGATATGGAAGTAAATCTTGAGAACAAACTTCTGAAAAGAAAAAGGCTGAAATATAATGATACAGGAAGCACTAACATTAAGTTATATTTTTATTCTGATGTTGGATAATTCTTGAGGGTAACTAACACTTTGAAACATTCTACACAAGTGACATCCATAGACGTGCATCAAGGCTTGACTGAAACCCATACATAAAACAAAATCCCCACACATTCAGAAACTTAAGAGGGAACAGTAAGATCTGCTACTTCCTGTCTGAGTTTCTGCCACACATCAGTATATTCACATGAACAAATCTATGTGACAATAAAAACACCTGGAGATTTGAGCTCCTAAAGAAGCAGTATGGACTCTCAGACTGTCAGGTAGGACCCTAAGGGTTCTACAGTACATAGAAGCAGGCAAGAGAGAACTGTGGTGATATTTCAACCAAATTTTTGATAACCAGACCCAGTCAAGGTCTGAATTATTATGGGTGAATGCATGGCTGGAGAGGAAGGCTTGACTCAATCAACATTTGATTTGTCTTTTTGTGAAGTGGTAGAAATAGGGAATGTAAGATACAAAAAGATTCTTAGGATATCCTTTGTAAGCTCACCAAGAAACAGTTGACAACAGACCACTGGTTATAAGAATAGCAAAGGAAGGAGAATCCTAGAAGACTGCTGCCAAGAACACTGAAAACACTGAAGTAACCCATGAAAATTGGAAAAAAAAAAAAAATATCTTCCCATCAGACCCATCATTCCACCTCAGAGGAGGCAATACAAGCCACTGGATCAATGCTGGGGGACTGGTTCAGAACGGCAATGAGAGAAAAATGGATGTGGTACTGTAGGTGAAAAATATACATATTTAAGCTTTTTGAAGAGATAAAGAGGTGGTCTGGGTAAACGTTTAGATAAAAACAGTCAAGATAAAGGACCTCAGACAAATGAAGAAAATGCAGCAGAACTGAAACAGATAACTTTGAAGATGCAGACCTCAGACACTGCAAAGTAATAGACAGAACCTTTACAAAAGCTAATAATGGAGATATGACAAGCTGTAGAAAAGCATGAAACAAAACAGCCTGTGCAAGCACACAAACTACACCAAAAGACCTGAAGACAGAAAATACAGAAGACGAAATACAGCTGCACCAGGGCCAATTAAATTATCTCAAATATCCAGGAGTTCTACATGGAGTGGAAACAAGGATGGGAGAGTGTGAGCACGTACAGAGAAGTTAGACAAGCTGTCACATGAAAGGAGTTAAAAAAGCAGAACACAAAAGAACACAGACATTAAAGAAATCTAGATTTAACAAAGATAGAGCACATAACTAATTATGCAAAATAGTCCACACCTTCTTCCTTCAGTTCTCAGAAAACAGGCCAAACTGCATCTCTTGTCATGACTGACAAAGCAAAAAGAATGCTAACCAAGACAGTAAAATAAGAGTTGTGGGTTTTGAAGACCCATTAAACACACCCTAAGAAACACGTAGTTCGTTTGTGGCAGGGAAGTACCCAAAGCAATTTCTGAACCATTAACAATTATCTTCAGAAACTGAGGATGGAGGCAATAAGGTCTCAAAAAACTTAAGAAAGACAATGCAAGGGAAAAAAAGAATGCAATAAATACGATTATCAGTCAATCTTAATACATAGAAAATTTGCCAAGCAAACTTAATCACTTTAATAAGTCTCTAGAGATGATAAAGTGATCAATGTGAAACATCAGAAAGACCATTTCCCAATAAAATCCTGCCAAACTAGTTTTTTAATTTTTTTTTTTTAAACATACATGAAAGCCACAGGGGGTAAGGAGCAAGTAACTCCATAGGCGTTTTCTGACTAAATGCTGAAATACTGACAAAAAATGAGTTTCATGAGCTACTAGGAATAGTCAATAAGTAAGTCTCAAGCTGCATGCAGCCTGCCAATAACCCCAGTGTGGCTCCCACATTTGAGCTATAACACAGGAACTGTCCATCAGCCATGCTGGTTTGAGCCAGCAGGGTCACACCCTAAAACTGTGGTGGTGCAAGGCAGACAGGTCTTACTGAGGACTCCTGGATGACCTGAGACCAGTGCACTACCTGAACAAACCCTGCTGCAGTGGGCCCTTTTAACACTACTCCAATAACTTTTCAAGACGTCCAGCAATCGCAAAGCCAAGTGGTTAATGAGACCTACATGAGGTAACATCTAAAACTGAGGTGTTCCTGCATTTTGTATGCAAATGTCACTCAAACTTTAAGGGTACCCAGGGAAGTTTTGCAAATAATTACAGGTCTTAACATTAATAAATGTACAGCTGAACACTGTGCATTAGTTATGCCCACTATATCAAACACTGTAAAATGCACTTATACCTCTTTCCTGGCCATCTCTTGGAGCCGCCTGGGTAGGCGTTTAATGTTGTGACTCATTGCTCGCCTTCGCATGTGCCTGGGTAGAGTCTGGAAAACCAGAGAGTTTGAAGACTTCTGCGAAACTGCTTTCAACATGGCACTGATTTCAGCAGCACGAGCTTGAGCAAAGGTAGACACTGGAATGAAAAGGACTGCATCAGAGCATGACAAATGGCAAAAAACAAAGAAAAGGATACTGTACATAAATTATGGAATTACTCCTAGTACATCAGTCCAATACCTTCTTGACGTAAAAGTACTACATATTACTACTGAAAAAATTTCAGTTCTTTAGATATCCTGAAGCTTACAGATATGTTCAAGCAAATATTTATACATGAATGAATCTGAAAGCCGTGGTATAACCATGAAGCCCTATTTGCATTAAACAGTTCTTTGTTAAATTAGAATAAAAATCTTTTCAGATGATATTCAGAAAGATGAAAAGAACTTCAGCATGGAAAAAAAAGGAAAAAGTAATCACATTACAGACATCACATATCAAGCAAAAATCCAGATCCTGGTCTTGTTTTATGCTTATGAAGGTCTATCCACTATCAGAGCACTGCCACATTTTGCAAAGCTAATCTGCTCTCCTAAATAAACGTTCTGTTAGACAAAAAGCTGTCTTTAACTTACACCATGGGTAAAATCAGTTTCACTGGCTACATTAAAAGCAGATGACTGTCGGTACTCATTTTGCTGGCAAACAGAAACCAAAATGCATATCCCTAACTACAAGCAGGTGCAGCTTTTCAACTCAGAAGTCCGAAAGGACCGACTGAACAACAGCTGGTCATTCACTCCAGTTCACAACTACTTCTGTGTTTTGGAGAAAATCGGGAAAAACAGAAGAACATAGAATCAGTTGTAATTTTTGCTCTTGCACAAAAACAAAGACACACAGCAAACTTAATCACCAGCAAAATTGTCCTGGACATAAAATTATGACCATCTCATATATACAAACCCGTTATGTATTTTGGCATTTCCTCAGAAACACTCTGGCATCCTCCTTGCCATCCTCCTCTTCCTCTGGCTCTCTCTCCTCTACTTTGCCCTTTTGAAAAATATTGGTCTTTTCTGCAAGAAGGCCCGGCTGACTGATTTGAAAATTTCTGCTGCTGATGCTGCTGCTCAGAATGAACATCTCCTGGAAGGTTTAGAGATGAAAAGAGGTTAGAGAAACACAAAGCAGTTTGAGTAACTGATAACCCTACAGTCTTTCCTCATAAAACTGCATTGTAGATTCCTCCTATTATACTTAATATATATAACTGAAAAAGCCATCAGAAATCAGAAGAATTAAGTTCTTTCTTATAGGAATAAATAAGAATTTTATACTGTTCTGCAGCAAGCCTGCAGTAGATTAAGTAACTTTTGCCAATTCTGAAAATGGTACCCAATCCAGACTTTGCCTCCAAGAGCCTGATTGAAATCGGTCCATAAAACATCAGTAGTGATTTTTATTATTGTCTAGTCAGAGATTTAGTACCAAACCAGGAGTTATTTTTTCATCTTCCCCCTTGACCTCTTTTCCTATAAGCAAATGTATTCTTCTCTGACACTGTATATCAAGAGTGTTTAGCAGTACTTAAAGTTGAAGAGGGCCTTGAAGTTCATATTCAATGATTAGTGTATATTCACCCTAGACTAATATTATATATTAGTTTAGATTACTTTATATTCAGTTAAGTCTTGGTTAGGATTTCTAGTATAGCTTGAGATGTGGTTCTCAGTCTGCTCAAGCTGGACAACCTAACTAAAAAGGGCCCAGACAGATATTCCCACCACCCCACCCACTTCATCAAGATGAGTGCTTGAGAGAACATGGGGCCATACAGTTCAGGGACTTCCCTAGTGAAAAATCAATCTGTTTGTGCAGAGAAATGGGGTGAGACAAGCCTGTCCTTTCATCCCAAAAATGCTACCACCGGCATAAAGAACAGCCAGGAGCAGATTCACCTCCAGCAGCATCAATTTATGTGAACTAAAAACGGCAAAGAACCTCCTTTTTCCATTTCAAACAAGCAAGAAGCTGAAGTTTTATGTTCAGTAGCAATGCTGTTACAGCCTGATGCAACCACAAATCACGCAGAACTGCAGCAGCACAGCTGAAAAAGTAATTTGGTGTGGAAAACAGATATCAGCTTTTATGCAGAACAACTCCTTGACCTAGTTTATCCACGTGGCTGAGAGAAACACTGCCCAGGCACTGAGGTGAAGGTAAGAAGGAAATAGTTAGGAAAGAGGGATGGAAGCTGTCTCAGACAGCAAATCTGTGTAGGCTTACAGCCCAAAATGATCTCATATCACAAACACACTCTCTCCATAGAGGAACTAAAAATTTTAATCAGAAGATGGAAGAGTGTTTCAAAAAGCAGTAAATGACTTAACACCTAAATAAAATTTAAATTATTTCAGCTTCTATGGATATCCATAGTTTTATAACTCCTATTTAGAATTTTTCTTTCCTGTTTCTACAAAATAGCCCTGTAAAACTGAGATAGTAACACTACCAAAGAATGTTACATGGATGAAAATCCACTCTATTTAACAGAACAGAAAAGCATAACCTCGTAATCTTAGAAGTTCCCTGCTACAAATAAAATCAGAAAAATGTGTTTAATCTGGCAATACTGCTGTAATGATATTCCAAAATATTCAGACATGACTGAGCATAATTTGCAATGTCATTCTGTCTGCTTAAGAGCTTTTCAGTCACCTAAACACATTGTGACACTTGAGTATTTTTTTTGTTCAACCACAAAGATGCAATCTGTCATCTTTTGAAGCTCTCACAGTAACAAGCCCTTTCACGTGTGGTGTTTATAGGTAACAAAATATCTAAATGGGACGGTGTGCGGTGGAAACTGAGGTCCAATTGAAGCATACAGGATGCAGTTCAAAACATAGACGAAAAAAGCATGTGCCATACAAGCTGGCAGGATTCTTCAGTCTTCAGCTGCAAAGGTTACCTGTGTACAAAATGCTCCAGCAATGACTCAGAGACACTGCCATTTTAGGGACAGGCCCTGCTGCCTCCTACCAATACCCTTCCATAGACACAGGAGTCACAAGCCCCAAGAGGCAAACCGGTCGGCCACGCTGATCTGAGGGAAAACCAGAGCATTTATCACAGCGCCAGAAGGCTGAACCAGTCCCTCCTGCGGCTCCAAGGTCTGACAGAAAATGAAGGGGGCCGCTGGATGGAATATAACATCCGAATTCGTTTTAAGACTAGGAACCAAAAGGATTTGTTGTGTAATCGAATGAATGATACAGAGAAGCGCATATTCCCAGAACTGTCAGGGTCGGAAAGGACCTCTGGAGATCATCCTGTCCAACCTTCCACCTCAGTCAAGGCAGGGTCACCTAAAGCAGGATACACAGGAACGCGCCCAGGTGGATTAGGAATTACTCCAGAGACGCAGACTCCAGGATTCTCCCATAATAACATGATTCCCGTACTAACGGGATTTATGGCAGCACCAGGACTAAAGGAGTCTATAACGGGAAGAAGCCCTGGGTACTCCCACGGCGGGCACACCAGGGCTGAGGGGACGGGGACACCCGGCCGGCCATACCTGTGGGAGGGCAGGCTCTGCTCCCGCCGCCGGCGAAGGGCCCCGGCTCTGCGGGAAGCGTCACGCTGGCCGGCTGGTTCCTCATCTTCTTGGCCCGCTTCTTCTCCCGCGCCCCAGACATCTCCGGCGGGGGCTGCCGAGCCTCTGGGTAGCGGGGGGAGGCGGGGAGGGGCTGGCGGGCCGTGCAGCCGCGGGCGGAGCGGGCACAGGCGCCGCCACACACCCGGCGCTCACTCGCGGCGCGGCCTCCACCGCCACACGCGGCTGCCCGCGCCCACCACGGCGCCTGCGCACAACCCCCCCCACGCAGCCTCGGGGACTACATTTCCCATAAAGCCCCGCGGGCGGCGGGTGGGGCCGTGGGGCCCTGAGGGAGGGCGGGGAGGGGCGGGCACCGCCGGCAGCCCCGGCACGGACCGCGGCACCAGCGCCAGCCATGGCCTCGCTCGTGAAGAAAATAATCAGCACTACCAAGGCCCCTGCGCTGGGTCCCTACAGGTAATGCCTTAGCTGAGAAGGACCTGGGAGTCTTGGTGGATGACAAGTTGACCATGCAGCCGGGAGGGTCCATGGTATCCTGGGGTGCATCGGGAAGAGTGCGGCCAGGAGGCTGAGGGAGGTGATCCTGCCCCTCTACTTGGCCCTAGTGAGGCCACATCTGGAGTACTTTGTCTAGTTCTGGGCTCTGCAGTTCAAGAAAGACAAGGAGCTACTGGAGTCGGTCCAGCACAGAGCACAAAGATGATGAGGGGTCTGGAGCACCTGCCTTATGAGGAGAGAATGCAGGAGCTGTGTCTGTGTAGTCTAGAGAAGAGAAGACAGAGGGGATCTCATCAATACATATAAGTATCTCAAAGGCGGGTGCCAAGAGGATGGTGCCAGACTTTTTGGTGATGCCCAGCGACAGGACAAGAAGCAATGGCCGTAAACTAAAACACAAGAAGTTTCACTTCAACATGAGGAAAATGTTTACACGGAGAGTGGCAGAGCACTGAACAAGCTGGCCAGAGAGGTCATAGGGTCTCCTCTCTAGAGACATTCAGAACCCATCTGGACATGTTCCTGTGCATCCTGCACTAGGTGACCCTGCCTTAGCAGGGGGATTGGACTGGATGATCTCCAGAGGTCCCTTCCAGCCCTGACAATTCTGTGATTCCGTGAGGGAGAGGTCTCTTGGGAGAAGCAGAATCAGGTTTTCCCGGTGAAGTTTTGGCAGGTCCCGGTGGGGTCTGTCAGGCAGCCCTGTGGCTGAGGTGAGGGCTGGACCCCCGAGCAGGGGCTGGTCCCTTCCTCGGTGACCCCAGGGACACCTGGAGTCCAGCAGCAGGAGCGGGGCCACACTGCCACGCAGGGGGATGTCCCCTAATCATTTTAAGATGTCCCTCCAAAAGTCAGTTTGGGAAAATAATTCTGAAATTAGTGGCAAGAAGTGAGTGAAAAATAAACTGCAAGAGGAAGAGTGATTCCTCTCCAGGAAAAAAGTGTTTGCCTAGAGACAAGCATGTTGCGGAGGGAAGTTTCGGAGAGTGCTGACTATGGAAGTGATGGAGAGGGAAGGCTGAGCCCGATCCAGGGCAAGCTTGGGCAGATGGAGAGTTCAGTGCCTGGGAATTGCAGATCCTTTCTTATTTTTAATGTTTATAAATGCTTTTCAGGCTAAAAACTAACTGCTGTGAAAATATGTAAGATGTTGTTCAACGTTTTCACAACAAGTTTGTTGTTGCAGCAGATCTGCATGTAATTTAAAAAAAAAAAAGAAAAATCCCAATTTTAATTGGAGAAAGGTTTCTCTTTACTATATGGATGAGGGAAAAATGTTCAATCAGTATAATAGACTCTTATAGCTAAGGTACTGAGGGGTTTTTACTAGGGCATTTTATATGACATTTTAATTCTGCATTCAGGCTTTGTATTCCCAATAGCACCTTGTTGCCTTCTAGGTGCATTTTTGTCTCCATTGCTATGTGTCCTGAGCTGTCTGAGCTTCAAACATATATGTTCCTTGTAGGCATTATAAAGATGGAAAAATACAAAGTGTAGAAGCCGAGAGACATGACATGAAGGTTAACTTCTGTAAACAATAAACTTGCTGGACTGCAGCCAGGGGTCCGGCACTGCTTGGCGTTAGCAGAACGGCTAAGACATGGAAAGGCAACGATTCTTCTGCTGCACACACCACACTGGCCCAGTCTGCAATATAGCTCTCCACGTCTGTTGTGCATTAACTGCCCTCCAACATTTTGTGCTTACTGGTAGCTCTTGGTGAAATACTTCTTATTATGCTGCCTGTTAACTGTCTAACATCCATTAGTTTATCACTAACTTAGTTTATCAGATTTCAGTAAACTTGTCAAAGTCCAGTGGGCAGAAGTTGCACAAGAAGTGACTGCCCCATCTCTGCTGTGAAATTTGAGCATGGTAACACAGGAATGTGGGCTTAATATGGAATGAAGAATTGGGATGTGCAGGATGCATTTTGGTTCTGCTACAGCCATTCAGTATGCTTTTTGGGGACCAGCTTTTACTGTATTTTTCTATTTCCTTTACTGCATCCATTTGCCAGTACCTTGAGATAGGTAGGTAGGTAGATAGGTATTTAAGAAGACACATATATATGTATGTGTACATATAGATACCATTAATGTTGTGTATATATCTCATTAATGTTATTAGCCTTTTAAAAGACTCTGCAGAGATACTGTTCTTGTATTAACCCACAATCATTTTTTTAAAGAAGATCTGTTTAACTTGGCAGTCCTTGTCTTTAAACACCGTCTCTCTGATGGACAATGTTCTTCCAGCGTCACAGTGTTTGTCCAGTTATGCGTTTAGACACACTGAAACCTGAATGACTTTAGACACACAATCAGATCTCTGCTGATTGAGATTAATGAGTACCTATGAGTGACCCTGGTTGTAGGGTACATCTGCAGTACAGAGTGATTGGGGTTTGTGTGGTTGAAGTTTCTCCGAGCTTCGCTCATGCATTTGACTGCAGTAGAGCTGTACCCCTTGGCTGGTAAATTGTTACTAGTATTCATGAATGGAGGAGTCCGTCATTAAGCATGCCAAGAGAAGGAGGCTGAGGAGGAGCAGAGAAGGGGACCCAATAAGGCTGTTGCAGATGTTAGTCTAGCAGTGGTATCAGAAGGCTGCAGCTTGTTTTTTCCCTAGTTATTTGTGATTTAGGATTTTCCAAAGGCCTCTGTTGAGATAAACATCTTGTCATGTCATTCATTTTATAATAAACAGTACAAGACAATGTCTTTTTTTTTTTCTTTAGAGGGCTCATACCTTCTTGTTGCATGGTTCTCTGTGCTTCAAACAGAACAGAAGTTTATGTGCTGAGGGGCTGTGCCTCAAACAAAGCAGGACATAGTAGGAAAAAAAATTAAGGAAGCACGTGTGTACAGGCACACGTTTTCTATCAGCAAGATTGTGTCAGCTGGAAAATTACTTTATTCACTGGTTTCTTGTCTTTAAATGGTGTAGTTCTGTGATTTACTCGTTTTGTTAGTTGATGACAGAAAAAATAGTTGTCACGTAAGATATTTTACCATATCCAGTAAGTTACTGGCTGTTTTTTCCCCTTATGAAATTACAGGAGAACGTAGGACAGGGATAAAAGGAAAGATGGGAATGATGGCCCTGTTTGAACTGCCTGACCCTAATCATTTTACTGAGTCCCTAAATCCGGTGTGTCCCCTGTGAGGTTGGGTTGAGACGATCCAACTGAGTCAATCTCAACTGAGAGGTGCAATAAAATGTACTCTGAAAGTGTCCATTTCTTTTTCTACTGACATTAAAGGGAAGCTAAATTCCTTCAGATACTTCAGGAAGGTTCTTTGCTAGTTTATGTAGCTTGAGAGACTTGTTGAATGGTCAAAACAGTGCATTTTCTCGTGGAATGGAAGAGATAAGAAACATGGTGTTGACACATCACAAACACTTTCAAAAAATCTTTCTCTAATTCCTTTGCAAAATATTTTTAATTACTGGCTGAAGAGAACTGAATTATGTCTCTTGCATAATGTTTGCTAGGTAGTTTAAATCTTTGTTTTAATCTTTTAATCTCTTTGTGATAACTAGAGACATTAATAATTGCTAATTCTACTTCAGCAAAAACACACCTGACATTTATATAAAAATGTTTTGCAGCTAGCTTTAACTCTGCATTCTTCTGAATTAACTTAGCCAACAGGTCACTCAGGTTATTTGGTGAGAGCAGAGTGATTGTTCTGGGGATGGAGTGATCAAGGTGTTTTGCTGACTGGCCAAATTCATTACTATGGGGAAATACGGCCAAAGTACTAGTGGGCAGGGGGTCACCTCACAGCTGTAACTCATTATCATGGTGCCTGTTTGAGAACAAAACTCTTAAATTTTCTGATGAGCCCTTTTATGATTTTTCTTTCATTTGTGTTTGGTTTTTTTTTTCCCCCTTCATTCTCCTCATCGCTCTGCAGCTGAGATGTAGTTAAAAGGTATTGTCTGCTTCTCAAACTAGCATGGAATATTTATCTGGGCATGTGCAAAAAATGTCTATTTACTCTGCCTTGCTTCTGTGCTATCTGCAGTGTGAAATCTATAGGTCAGTTTGGTGTTGTGTTGCTGCATTCATACCCTGAACCTTTGCAAGAAATGGAGTTTATTTCCTCAAAACCAGATCTATGCAATTCCGTAGAGGGTCTAATCCCAGCACTTCCAAAAAGGATACACCAGCTGAGTGTATGACTGTGTGCACAGACTTGTGTGTGCTTAACCTCAGTCCTCTTTCTGAGATACTATAAACTACTGTAGAAAATCTGAAATGTGCTTTCAGATACTTGGATGTTTTCATGGGGAAACATTCAACCTACAATGTGACTTGTGTTTTCAGCCAAGCCGTGCTGGTGGACCGGACAATGTACATTGCGGGACAGATAGGCTTAGAACCTTCCACCGGGCAGCTCGTCTCTGGAGGGGCAAAGGAGGAAGCTAAGCAGGTAAGAAGTCTTCTAGCAATGAACTGTACTGGGATTGCCACATGTTTAGTTAAACGTGGAATTGTGAGAAACTAAGAAGACTAGAAAGTGCATTTTGCATCCTCCAGATGAGGAAAAAGCAAGAAAAAGTCATTCCATCCTAACCCTGTCTTTTTTCCGCCTGAACAACTTGGAGGTCAGGGGAGAAATCTGGGTTTTTATATAGGAAAGTAAGAAAGAATCAATGTTTGTAAGAAAGGTTCACACCCCTGTAAAAACCTTGGCTTGAGTTGGGCAAAGATTTATTCCCCCAGAAGCAAAGAGGTGGAACAGGATCAGATGGAGCTGCATCATAGATTTACATCTAATGAATGGATGGTTTAATATTTATGGTTTATTAGAGGTTCACTTTTATTAATTTTTATTGTGGTCAGTTTTGACAGTTGAGGTTTTGCTAGGTGAACTTACAATATAACGTGGATGTAGCCAAGTTACAAGTCGTATTTACATACCTACATAAATATAACCCAGCTGATAGTTAGAAGATTTTTGTTTCATTTTCCTTAGGCTCTAAAAAACATGGGAGAAATCCTGAAAGCTGCAGGCTGTGACTATGGAAATGGTAAGTGGTGCTGTGATGGTGGCAAACAAGTAATTGTTTTTACCTGAATTAAAATACAGTTAAAATCAAGTGACTTTTAAAGTGATTTTTGCAATGGGTATCAATGGAACACTGCTCTTCACTGAAAGTTTCTGCCAGTGGTACTAATACTTTAACTCCAGCTGGGAAAACTTAGGTATAGACAAAGCTGCACCTGGCTACAGCCATTTTAAGCATCCTAGGCTTTGCTCCAGGTAAAAGCAGGTTTCTGTCTATGGTATTAATATTCTAGACACTTTCAGTACTTTGTGGGGGGAGGACTCTAATAGTGCAGCCAAACCAGGATTAATGCTGGCTTAGACAGTCATGGGCAAAAAATTCTAGCATGGACTATATTTTCAGGCCTTTTTATGGACTTTTTTTACAACAGATATTATATATGATATAAGTTATTGCCAACAGTTGGTTTACAAGAGCTTTTTTAATTGACTTGCTTGTCAGTTCTGTGCCTCTTGGAAGATTGGCTTTTTCATAGCTGGTCAGGAATGCCTCAAGTCCTTAAAGTTTTATTAATACAAGGTGCTCAGATTTTTTTGGTGGTTCTCTATGCTGTAGCTCTAATGGTCAATATCTGTTTGCAAAACTTTTCAAAATTTTTAGAATACTCAAGAGAACTTTATGAAATAAAAGCAAGAAATGCATTAAAGTTTTTCAACTTTTGTATACAAGGCTGAGGTCTAAAATAACTGCAGTTATATAATTTCTAGTTGTGAAGACTACGGTTTTGATGGCAGACATGAAGGACTACAATGATATTAATGATGTTTATAAGCAATGTAAGTAGATGTTTTGTTTTTGTTTTACCAGTATGGCTTGTGTAACAAATTATATTCATGGTATTCAACATGTTTGAATGACTCAGATGATGCAGTTCCATATTGCTTGAAATTCCAGTACAAATTAAAAAAAAAATTCATTTGCAAGCATCAGATCAAGCACAGCCTAATTTCTTGTAGATTTGTGGCCTATCATCCCACTAACTCACTGTCCTGTGAAGATCAACTCCTCCTATCCCTCCAGGTTGATCTTCCATGCCTCTATCTCTGTAGATGCTCTGTTATCCCTACTATAATTCTACTGTAGGCAGCCTTCAAATGATTAATTTTAGATTTTGTCTCTCCATTTCTTTAAAGTCTGTTTATATCTTTGAACAATTTGTGGGTTATTGTTATGATACAGGGATCATTTTTTATACAAAGATGAGCCACGCTGCTCCACTTGAGGAAAAAACCAGACAATGCTTGGTTAGCAAAACTGAATGTAAACTGAAATGGGTGATGCCAATGGGCCATATTGTGCAAAAGAATTTGAGAGATTATGCACACGAGTTCCTTATGTTCCTTTGGCTTTAATTAGGTAGCGGCATCTGATCTTGAATGAAGTCATTCGTTGATGAGCAATCAACACAGTCAAAATGGAATGGTGTGTGTGTTTAAGCAGGGTAAAAACAGACCAGCTGGATGCTTAGTTATGTGTTTTCTCCTACCTGTAGTTCAAGAAAGCAATTGTTGCTGTTCTTTCCTTGTGAGTTATTATCTCAGTGATTAACAGCTTTGAGTGAAGTTTCATTTAATTATGCAAACTCCTTGGAAATGTTTAAAGTCAGGTTGGCTGGGGCTTTGAGCAACCTGATCTAATGAAAGATGTTCTTGGCCATGGCAGGGGTGGTGGATATGACTATGTGACCATTAAATGTTCTCTCCAACCTCAGCTATTCTGTGACTCTACAAATTCAGCTCTTACATCTTTACAAGAACCGTTACCCCTGCCTCACCCCCTGGTCTAACACCTATGAGCTCCAGGTCTAAGTGGGCACAGAAGAATAGGCCAAGGGCCTATTTTTAATCTGTCTTCCTTTGAGATGAGTAAGTTTGGACTCCTGTTGACTTTGCATAAATCTGGAGTCTTTGCTCATGACACTTTTGGCAGGGGCCTGTTTCTCTCTCTTGCCTTTTCTGTGAAAGAGCTGTCTCCCACTCTTCGGTGTTTGCAATTGTAGATCACAATTCTAATTTAATCTTTCAGCCAAGCTGGTGTTAAGACCCTGCAGTATCAGCAGGGTGCAAGTATCACTGGTCACTAGATCACAACTGCATCTGGCTTCTTAGTGATGAATGGTGGCTTGCTGAGATGGGAGAGCAGTCAGTGACCAAAACAAACCAACAAGGGGAAAATGATAGCTGGCACAGGAGACTTGTAGGCTTGAACTATTCCAATTGACTGCGTTTTATACAGATTACTTTGAACTATCAAGCAAAATTCAGTGATTGGTGGATGTTTCTGTTTAAATTACAGTTTTCAAGGCAAACTTCCCAGCCAGGGCAGCCTATCAAGTTGCTGCTTTACCCAGAGTAAGTGTCACTTTTCTGCCTACAAAAAAAACCATTTCTGAAATACCTTACTTCTGAAGCATTCTGACAGCTTTTCTTAATCTGAAATAGCTTCAATTGCAATTATTTGAATGAAGACTCCTAATTAGCTTTTTTCTAAGTATACCAGTCTTATTCTGATACACTACCAGAGATCTGAATATGAGATATAAATTTCTTTATGGTGGAAGATAGTTACAACACTAGAAGTAAGGCTTATGATACTTGAGTAAGTGTAAAGTAAATTGTCAATATTACTTAACCTTGCTAAATCAGTAATACAACTGTCAGAAGTGTAATCTCTCTCAAATGTCACTGTTCTTACAAGGTTGTGTTGTACATCCACTTGCTTCATAAAATAGATGCAATAAATTCCTGATGTGTTCCTTCATTGTTTTGTCACAGGGTGCCCGAGTTGAGATTGAAGCTATTGCCATTCAGGGACCCCTCCAGGATGCTTCAGCCTGACTATAAATAGAGACTGGATATCCTACAACAGCAGTTTTGGATTTGATTAATACTTCTCCCTTACATCCGATTCCTACAGTTGACTAACAGCAGTTCCATACAGTTGAAAGTAGTAAATTTACCAAGGAAAGGTGCCTTCTTCTGGACTGGGGCCTTGGATTCTCTAAAATATGAGTTCTCTGCTGGCAAACCCTGAAACCTGTGGGAGTCCTGCTAAAATCAGTTGATCTTGACTGCAGGACAGGGCCCACCATTTGTGATGGTCACTGGATATTCAGGTATTAAGCTACACGTTTGGGTGAACTTACGACAGTTATGCTATGTGTGATCTGGACATAGAAAAATATCATGATTTGTAAGTAACAATTTTAAATAACAAAAAATGACAGAAATGAGAAAACAGAACACTTGAATTGCTTAGGACATATCTTCATTTGGGGAAATTGTATTTGTTTCTGAATTGTCTTAACCTCTTTCTTTACGTAATAGATTACTGTTGGTACTCAGATTTTTTTCATATGTAAGCAATTGTTTAAGAAAGTTAATATTAATTTCAGAAATAAGAAAATTACACTTCTCTGAAGTGCTAACTTTATAAATCAGCTGTAAATTAATATCTACCTGACCGTTTTTCATAATCTTTTTCATAGCAATTCAACTTTGACTGTGTTTTGATTTTAAAAAAAAGGCAAAATCCACAAAAAAAAAAAGAGTTTAATGAGAATAAAATATAATTGCAACTGCAAAAATGTTCTTGTCTGTTCTGGGAACAAACGTCTTTTCCTGATTGTGCTTTGATTATCCATCATAAAAAACATCCTCATTTTGCTTATTCAATAGGAAATTATTTGAACCAGAAGAATAGGCTTATTATCTCTCTCCTAATAGCTAAGGATGAAATTCTCCAAGATAGGAAGATTTTGGCTATTGTGGCATTACAGTTCTTGGCTCTCTTTTTGCTGCTATTAAGATCAGAAACAACAGTTTCATGGTGTGATTAAGCCATATTGAGAAGTCTGGTGCTGCTAGTAAGTTATCCGATCCCTACTGATCTAACCAAGTAGAAATGGATATTGTGTTTTGAAGGATCTGTTTGAAAGTCAGCTGCCTCATGGCAGAGTTGATTTTCATAGGGTAGGCATGCAAGAAGAGTCCAATCTGGCAGTGCCTTGTTGCTGTCAATCTTGCCATGGCACGTGCAAATGTTGCCTTGTCTGAAAATCCCCCAGCATTCAACAGCACAGCCACACTGTGTGAATCGTCTGCCATCCTTGGATAAATTGTAGGTGTCCCACTTGTGGTTTGTTACCTTCCCGCTCACCAGCTATGCTTTCCAGATCTTGTTACTTCAGCTGCAGTAAGAATATATTGTATTTTTCATGCATTCCTGGTATCACTTTAGCGTACACCAGAAGGGCCGTTGGAAAGCTGTGAGAAAGTCAGCCCTATTTAACCCTCGTGGATGTGATGGGAAGTGGCTGTTTCTGCTTTTCACTGAGCTTATAAATTGTATCTTTATAGAAAAAAGATTCATAATGAGGTTGTCACAGGAGGCATATACAGATGTGTGATATTTTACACTATTATCTTGCTTTCCCTTGAAAAAATGGGCAATACTTATTTTTATTAGAAGCAAAATAATGCTTTCAGTATTTCAAACAGTGAACTTCTAAACAACCTTTTAAAAGTACCTAACTTTTCTGCAAACAAAATTCCTACACATAAACTTTATTAGTTTTGGCTTCTGCTTTTGTTCTGACTCCTTGGCTATACTATTAATGTCTTTATGCTCTACAGCTTTGACTCAATAAGCAATCCCACCTAAGAAAACACATGGTCAGACTTGTTAGGAAGTAGTTAGTACTAATGTGGATATGACTTTCTAGGAAACACAGAGCAGATATTGCTTCATTTTGTCAATTAGTAAGAATTAAGAATAATATAATTGAATTAATTTACATATAAACTCCATTTAAATGGAGTTTAATTCCTAATTTATATTTGGCGTTCTCTGTAACAGCTTTGTTCACATATAATTGCTTTGTTTGAATTTATTTCACTTATTTGTAGTAGTTCAAACAGTTCAAGTTCCCATAAATCAGCCGATTTCAATAGTCTTGAACATCAGCTAAGTTCAGCTTTGTATAATTGCTGTGGTTATCCCTTCTTACCTCTCACGTTATTCCCACTGCCGTACCTGTGCCGTGCTGCCTCTTTGCCAACCTTGAACATAACACTAGATGGCAGTTTCGATATTTTTTTTTGGTGTACTGACTTGTGCATTGGCTGATGTAAGCCCTTTACTGAACTCCTTTGGGAGACTTCCATAGGAGAAGTAATGATAATACACCATTGCTTTATGTAGTAAGGATCAGTCTGAGACTATAAGTGAAACACCTTGAAAAAAATGCATTCTGGATGCAGCTAACAAGGCAGAACACATTGATTCCATTAAAAATGTTATTATCAGTGCAAAAAGTCAGGAACTAAAATTCACTTTTAGCTTTACAATTTTTTAGGTGGAGACCAGCTGTAGTTTTTAGACTTCGTGTTTAGATCAGAGCCTTTTCTTGAATGGCTCTGACCTAAAGACATATTCTTCTGGTACAGGAAGTCTAGAATAACTGAAAAAACCTCTCTTATTTACAGCTATAACATAATACTTCTCAACATAAACAATCAGCCTTCCATAGAGGTGTTTAAAACGTTTATTTTTTTAAGCAGACCTATATTATTTGATTCTATTCCTTAAAACAAAAAGGCTGATTCTCTAATACAAAAAGCAAGTATCATGGCTATCTCTTAGGTCTTAGCATACAAACTACTTCATACATGGATATTTAATAAAACCTGTTTTAAGTAGAGGCAAGTTAAACACAGCTTTTTTTGTTTGCTAGACTGAGCCACTACCATGCAAAAATATGAAGTTGCAATTCAGCTGGTGGCATCCCATTTTCACCATTTAAAATTTCTTTCCATCCCATGTAACAGAAAAACCACAACAAAACAGGTCCTCTCTTTCTGTGAAAGTGAAGAAATACCAAAACATGCATGTTGTACCAGGTGTTTCTTATAGTAGAACTTTTTCTTCTTCAGATGATTATATTCTCTATAGATTAAACAATGCAAAAATAAATTTCAGTACCAAGTTCTAACTTCGTTCTCTTAAAGCACTTAACCTGCCCTGATCTTCTGCTACAAGCACTTGCTCTTGCTGCTGTGTTTACCTGAAAGCAGCTCCTCAATGAGTGAAAGAGCCAACCCCAGCCATCAGATGGCCAAGTATCTTCGGAGGTCTTACAGGGTGCACATGTGCCTGCATGGAGCTGACAGGGTGCAAATTTAACCTCTTCTAGGACTGTGCTTATTGGTGATTAGAAAAAAATTTATATCAGAACTTCCTTGTTAGTTTGGAAATCCAGTTTGTTCCATCAAGTCCTGCCCAGCACTCCCTGCAGCATGAATTAATTATTTCTACCTTGGATGAAGTTGAGGGCTGAAGATTGTCCAGCTTTTGATAAAATACAAAATAATTTTCAAAAATGCTTGCCTGTGTTAAAAAACATAGACATTGGAGCATATCCTTTTCCCAGCCTTTAACATGAGAAAGCTCTTTGATACACAAAGCAGTTTCTATCCTTGGGAACCTCTGTGATGTCCCAGGTTTGCAGAGGCAAAAAGGAATAACTGCATTTTGGCCCTTTATCCATGGTACATGCCTTGGTAGCTTACAGGTCATGAATATTAGACCCCAATGAAATTTTCAAGATAGGAATGTTTTATTTCTCAAGGCAGAGATGTTCGGTATCTATCTAGCAGCTGCATTGTAAGAATTTAGGTGATTTAACTTTTCATGTTTAACAAAGTATCAAGAATATTTCATCTTTTAGAAAGGAACAATAGCTTTCATCTCTTGTAATTATAGAGTATGTAAGGATGAAGATGATTGAGAAAGGCTGATACTTTTGGGTCACTGACTGGTTTATATTCATCTTTTTTCTATTTGCATTGCTTACTGACCTGAAAAAGTTGAACAGTGAGGCAAGAATATATATTGTCACCCATCTTCCTTGTTACAACAGCGGTAGAAAAGAGTGACTCTGAGGTGAGGAGGTCATTTTGGCTCCCTTGTATCTTCACATTTTATTTCCAACTGCAGCCTCCTCTGTTGCTGTGAATACTAGTGACCTCTTGTCACAGAACTCTTCTTGGTTTATGCTTTAAAATTGTTTAATATAGCTGGTCAGACTGCAACTCGTGATCTTACAAGTAGTCAGCGTGGGTCCTCCACCATTTTAATCTCCTGTGTTTGGGAGTGGGGCTGTGCTGGTGGCTGACCTGAATTCCCAGCTCACAGGAGGAAATCTGTCCTGAGGTGCAGCTGAAGGTGGAAGTTGTTGGGGCATCCTAGACCCTGGATGTACACCTAGTCCTGTATAACCCAGGACTGTCCTCATTCTGCTCAGTACCTGCTCCCCAACTCCTCAACTCTGGTCCAAAGTGTATGGTATGTTTCTCATGAATTTTTGTCATGTTTTGTCTACCTTTCTTTGTGTTTTTAACTCTCACTCTATTAATAGATCTCATAAATTTTTAATAGAAATAGATGCTCATTTTAGCTTCTCTATTATAGAAAGCTAGTAAAAATAAAAATAAAAATAAAATAAAAGCAACTTCCATCTACCAAAACATTCCTTAAAAAAATAGTGAATATGCATTTGGATTCTAAAAGTTTATGGTGTTGCCTATAGGAAGCTGATATTAAATGAAGCTGACAAGTTCAAAAGAGTGCTGCAAAGCAGAAAACCTTAGATTTAGTGATATAGCCAAGTTGTATCAGCTTACATAAAAGGCTGATAGCCCAAGGATATCAATTAGATTATGTGATACAAACCAGAGTCAGCTGGAGTCAGATGTGCGCATGCAGCACAAAATTTAGCTCTTAGAGGGGCTTTATATAATTTACTAGTGACAGTAAAAAATGTTGTTAAGTCCTTTTGTACAATAAAGCTAATAAAACAGCAACATGTGCTTGCACTTTTTAGGTAAATGACCTTTTCTCCATGTTCTTCTTCCTGATGCTAGAGCATCCTGTTGACACAGTCCCCAGTAATATACAGTATATAGTCCCTTTGCAACATTCACCATCAGAACAAATTTCTGCTTTCTATCTGATCCATAACACTAATGATATTTAGGACCCGTTTTCACAGGAAATTTGTTTGAAAGCTTTGCTATTCAGCTTCAGCTCCAAAATGTTTATTTAGCATTTTGGAAAATAGCCTATACAGTCCCTAATAGCATACTTCTCCGGGAGGACAGCACTACAGGGAAGTATAATAGATGACCTCTCCTTCAGGAACAGGCTCATAGTTGTCTCTGGTTAGAAATCTATTTTAGAAGCCACAAGTGCATATGAAGAGAGCTACACAGCTAAAGACAGGTTGTTAATCACCATGAATGCTAACAGCTGTGAAGTTTTCTTCTAGGATTTATGTGACTAAAACATCCTACTCAGTTAAAAATGCCCTCTTCTCCCTGTTTTGCAGAAGTTATCACATATATTGTGCTACTACCCTTTCAATAAATTTATGTTTAAAAATGGGGAGTGAGCAGCACACAGCACTTGGGTCCTAGACAATGCACCCTGTTATCTTCTATTTTCTGGAAAACTAACCTCTGCATTTAGTTACAGCCTGGTAAATGGGCACTTTCATCTCCCAGTTCTCTAGGTCTGTCCTCTAAGTCCTCCAAGCTACACACTTCAGCAGCTCTGTACACTGGTAGTCCAGGCATTCAGAGAAATTGCCCTTTTCCTGCATTACAATCACTTTAAAAAAAAAAAAAGCTGCACTGTAGTCTCTATCCTATATAAGGCTGATTGAAGGTATAAAAGGTTTGAAGTTAGTTATCTGAACCTGGAAAAAATCCTAATTGAAAATGGAATGCTTTTGGAAAATTATCAAACTGTGTACAGAAGGCACTCTGTGGAAGGGTGGTAGAAGTTTAGGTATTTCAAATACTTGAGGTCTTGGCAGCTTGAACTAAAAAATATTTACATTATGTAAAACTTTTTCTGATGCCTTTTATTCAGGTGTCTGTAGCTTGTGGCTCAATCCATAAAAGCTTTTCTATCTTCCCAACCCAATAAAATTTTAAAATGTTCATGTGGACAGAAGAGCAGGCCCAAGAAGAGGACGTTCATAGAGACATAACTTCTATTCCTTGTTATTAGCTCTCTCTGAAACACATGGAAAAATTAATTTAGCAATTAATTGAAGGTACAACATGATATTCACAAAAATCTCACAGGAATTCAAAGTGAAAGTTCCCTGGAAGCATTACAAGGATGAAGGGGGTATCTGTTCTTCTCCCAGATCTGTAAGAATGTTCTGTGTGGACCTGACATGACCACAAGCAGCCACTGGCTCTGCTTCCTCTTGCCCCATCCTGTTCATACAATCTTCCTCTCACAGATATTAACATCACCTCTGTGTTACGCTGCACCAGTCTCGTGCTCCTCCCCACCCTGCTGCCTTTTCTCTTAACAACTTTTGAAATCACTACATCCTTTCAGTCATATCTGACATAGAGGCAGGCATCTCATGGACATTAAATCTTAAACAAGGACAAGAGACAAAAGTCATAAATTCAAGTAACAGAGTATTACATTCAAATGTAAGAAACTATTTCCTTTTTTTTTTTTTTTTCTCTAACGACAGTTGACTGATGAGAATAGGCTGCCCACAATTTATGGAATCCCCATCCTTGGGGATTCAAATCCCAACATGACAACCTGTTCCAGCTCACCCTGCTTGGAGCAGGACTAGACAAGCTTCAGAGGCACCTTTCTACCTCAGCTGTTCCATGATAAAGTATGGTTGGGGAACCAGCCCCTGAAACCACCAATCTTAACCACCAGCAGCTGAGAAGCCCTGAGGCTCACTGGCTTCCTTGATAGCTAAAAAATAGTTTCCGAGTGGATGATTGGCTGAAATCAGTGTCAGACCAGCCAAGCTCAAAGTACTTCTTTCCCAGCCAGAAGACACTGCAAGGATAGATTGGGAACATGAGAACATGGGACTTCCTCATAATGAATAGTGGTGTTCCATGAAGGTGGGTAGGGAAGACAGGGAAGGTGGGAAATTTGCATGGGAATGAAGGTGAGTGACAGACATCCAACTGCAGTGACTGACTGTGACAAGGACAGTTAATTTGCATGAAGACTGCTAATATAACATGAAAAATAACCAACTACCTTTAATAGTTTTGAATTTTTTGAATTCAACACACTTAGCATGTCACTGAGCATTCCCTTGCCAAGAGATGGATTGCAGCTACCTTTAGAGCAGTATTTTTTTGCACTAGGAAAAGCTCATATCCTCTTAGTCGTACTCTCTCAGAGGCAAGGCTCTGACTGTTTTTGATGTCTCTCAAAGTAAGAATTTTTTCATTCCCTTAAGCCATTCTGTTTCCCTGCCCAGAATCTTGTTTTAGTTCTTCAATATCCTTTCAAGATGAAAGAATTGCTCCCTTACACAACAGCATCCCAGGTTTAAATGGTCACTATTCCATTCTTAACATTGTTTTCTCTTCTCGCCCGCAGCCATTCTCTGAGCTGTGAGCATCGCTGCACTCCTGTCATCTGAAATGCATTACAGACACAGAAGCAGGGCTGCTTTTTCTGCTTCCCTACAAAACTGTTGGGGAGAATATTGTCAAAGCAGGAAAGTGCAGAAAGTATTTCAATAAAGCTGTAATCATCACATGATGAAATTTCTGGATTCTAGAAGTATTCAAAGCCAGGTTGGATGGCACCCTGAGCAACCTGATCTAATGGCAGGACAGCTGGAACTAGATGATCTTTAAGATCCCTTGCAATCCAAGCCTTCTTATGATTCTCTTACTCTTCAGGAGCAGGAAGATGGTTTTAAGCTGTTCTTTGATTCTCCCAGATTCAAATGCTTTGCTGAACTCAGCACAGACAGATAATTCTTTGCAAAAGCATATGGGCAAGATACTGAATACAAGTTGATTGAATAGAACTGTTTTGACTTCATAAGCAAAGCTATATGGCATAAATGGCCTTGACCAAACTGCTAGACCATCACAATATTGGTCTTCCAGGCTGCAGTGCTTGTGCTGAAAAACATTTTCCTTAGTCTTGTAGCACAAGTGGAACAAGCTAGCTTGCTGCTGGGAGCTCAGAGCTGACATATACCAGCATATACTGGTGCATGCTAGCTTTGGGAAGGAACCAAAGACTTCTCATCCCAGTTGCAAGATGTTTATTTGGAAGTCATGAAAGGCACTGGTGAAAGGTATCTACTACCCTTTCTGCTAAAGCTGTCCTGAAATACAGAAATACTCACTATCCTGGAGAGATTTTGAGCATAGCTACATAGGCTGGTGGTTAGGAGGGAGGGGAGAGGGGAAAGGAAGTTTCAGTCATGCAATAACGTTCAGCAGGGGAAGAGAGGAGGTGCCTGCGTTGCCTGCTCATCCTTTTCCACATTCCAGCAATACCACAGGGTAATCTGTGGTGATGGAATCACCATCCCTGAAAGTGTTTAAAAAACGTGGATGTGGAACTTAGGGACACGGTTTACTCGTGGACCTGGCAGTGCTGGGTCAACCACTAGACTCGATCTTAGAAGTATTTTCCAACTTAAATAATTCTATTATTCCACTTCTGTCTTCTGTGGCACATAATCACCTTATGTGATGGACTTGAGTGTGGGATTCTTAATGAATGTGGAGGAAGAAAAATAAATCATTTTTGTAGAAAGACTGTGTTGACAGAATTGTGACCATAATTTCAAAGTCTGCCAGAGGGATAATCCCATTCCCTCAAATTTTTCTCTTCACTGGTGTGACCAATTTTCAAAGGCACTTTATTTGGCCTCTGACTTTTCCTTCCCACCATGTGACTGCATTTGCTGTGCAATGTGCTTTCCCCACAGCACCACACTGCTGATTCCAGCTGATACAAAGAACAAGGGGATCTAAAATGACTGGCATAGAATGGAAATCACAAAGCAGCTTTAAGGCTTAGCTTAGAAGAAGCCTGCGAATAATAATGAGCCAGAGTCATGATTTTAACACAGGTTTTTATTTTCCAAGACTGCATGTTACAGTCTAGCATTCTCTCCAAAGCTGGATAATTTATCTCTGGTAAGGTTCATGTATTGTATAAAGACAACCCATGTAAAAAGCATGACTTCCAATTGATTGCTTCCAAAAATGTCTCTTAAGGTAAACCAAAGTATTTTTTATGCTCTCATGTTAAAATGCAGAAAGCAGCTGCCTGCCAGTAGGGGAATGACAAGAAGTACTCATTAAGGACAGCACAGTCTTTTCTGTCTCCTAAACAATAACCCATGTGGTCCTTCCCTCCTCTGTCAACGTACCCATCTCTGTCGCTGCTGCACTATCCACAGCTTCTCCTGTTTCTTCTTTTGTTTCAGGCCCTCCACTTACTGTCTCACTGAGCAGCTCAGTTTCCACCTGTTCTCCCGTCTCACCTGGGAATGGTAACCATGGAGATCAAATTAGCATCCACTGCGAAAAGCACCAAGTGCCCCATCTCCCTTCTGTAAACCTGATTTTGCTTTGTCAGCTCTCCAATGCCCCTTACCACGGTACCCCCTGAATGAATCCATAGGGAACAAACAGGATGATCCCATCCAGCTACATGCATGCCTCATGCCCATGAAGTTCTCCTTATGCTTTCACAAAATCCCCTTGATGCCATATCCAAAAGACATCATGAGTACTATTTCTGTTCAAATTATTTTTCCTTGATTTTATTTTATAGATGTGCAGTTTTATTTGCAATTCGAATAAAACAGAAATAGAAAACACAGTAACATGCCAGTCTGGCTGAATATGAGCTTTCCCTGCTGCCTGATTCATTTCCTCACACAGCTATGGAAGCATAAAGGAAAATGAAACAAATGCTAAGTATCCTATGCACCATAGCATAAAAATGTAAAGACTCTTCATCATATGCCTCATGGAATGCACACAAGTTAAGATATTACTTCTAGCTTGGAAGTAATAGGAGCAAAACTCTTTTTCCCCGAAGTCTTGTTCACTGGCCCTGCACACGTCGTTTGGTGCTTAAAGCCCCACAACTCACCTTCAGCCAAACAGTCAACTGTAAATGTGATTGCACAGACATGAGGTGGCAGAGCAATGTTCAGTGTGTGCTGCTCTGCCTTCAGCATTCTGTCCTGAGGCTTAGAATGGTGATTAATGAGTTTGCAACTAGGCAAGACTGTGTGTTTAACAGGTGAGCATCCTGTCATTTACTGCTTACATAAAAGGAGGCTTTATGCCTAAGGATAGATACCCGTTTTATGTAGAGAAAACTTCAAAATTCTTTTTTATGAAGAGACATAGGAGAGGACAAAGCAAGCCAACCACCTTGCTCAGCTACTGGAATGCAAAGAGTGAGATTTATACAGCCAGTTCATAGACATGCAGAGCAAAGCCACAGGATTAGTGGTAGTGTATGTAACTGGTTCTGGACTTCACACAGACCAGTCCTTCTCCTGCATCTTGCATTTCTTCAAGGCAAGTGTGGAGTGAGGAAGGCTGCTGATACCATGTTTCCCTGCAGAGAAATATTCCTCCCTGTGCTTCACTTGCTTGTTCCCTGAAAAAAATCTCCCCCAGGATGTATCTGATTCCATACCAAGCTACTATGTACAATTCAGGAGAAATTTGACTCCTCCTATGAAGTGTTCACCTTTTGCATGTGCAGTCCGTGTCCTCTGGGCAATAAGCCAAAGATGAGCATAGCCTACAACTGTCAGGAACAAGCACATCTCCCACTAAAGGTCCCTCTCACTGCACCATATATCTGCCATCTCAGACACCACTGCCTCCTCATGCAGCCTTCCTCCACCACTAGTCATCTCCAGACATTTTTTGAAATCCCAGCTCAATGTCCCTCTGTTACTACTTCTATTTAGCTCTCCTAGTAGCAAAGGCTCTAGGACAGACTGGATATGCCAGGCGTACATCAAAGAGATTTTTTTCTTATACATCCAGGAAGCCTCCAAGTTTACGTGCCCAGGGAGAGTTGCTTTATAATTAATACATGTGACTAAGTAATAGAGTCTTTGGGCTCTGCAAATATTAAGGAATGTGTCTGAGCTATACAGAGACACAAAGTTTTAAATGAGGGGTATGGTGGGGCATTTTGCCTGGTAAGAACAAAAAGGACATGAAATGAAGTAGCAGAGATAATGACTGGAAATGCTGATTAAATTTATTACAGCTTGGACTTGTAAATCTGAGGCTTCCTCAGCCACATTCTCCTATGCTCCACATAGTACAGACTCCCAGGACCAAATTCTGACTCCAGAAGCTCTTGCAAGGCTCTTAGTAAAGTCATAAGTACCCACACAGAAGTCTCTGGAGGCAAAATTCGATCTCCTGAATTTATGAAAGCACAAATATTACCCTCAATGAGGTGGTCCTCTTCAGTAATATGTACTTTATCGATGACTTCCACTACAGAGCTGTCACTGCCCTCTACCAGCCCACTGTCCTCAGCTGGTCCTGGTGATGGTACCCCAACATCATCTGGTGCTGCAGGTGAAGGCCCATTGCTCTCCTCTCTCCACACAGAAGGCAGCTCAGAGCTCTCCTCTGCTCCGACAGGCAGGGGCTCGGTGCCCTCCGGCTCCTCCCTTTTACTGACTGAATCGGTCTTCTCCTCAACATCCAGAATCGTGGCTGCAGCCTCCTCTCCTGGCAGATGCTCCCCCAGGTTTGTCTCCTCAGAGACGAGGCTCACATCCTCTGCTGGGTCCAACTGTGTTTGGTCAGCTATGGTTTCATGATCGTCTGCAGCCAAGGTGTTTGCACCTGATGATGCTTTTAGTTGCAGAAGGGCAAAGAAAAAAGAGAATTGGTGAGAAGTAACCTCGATGAAAACTAAACCCACAGTGCACCACACAAGCACTACCTGTCAAAGAGCTCCCTCTGAACAATACCCTCTCACAGGTGTGCTGCACATATCCACAAATATCCCATAGAGGATGGTGCTGCTCTTACACTAAAAGGAAGTTTTCATTTGAAGCATAAGATATATTTTTGTATAAAGAGAGCTGACCTGTTTACATTTTGCCTCATGTATCTGAAGTATGCAGGTGGTTTGCAGGTGATGGGACACTATGCAAGGAAGCACCTTATCCTGCCCCAAACCAAACACAGGATCAGTGTGAGGAATGTGAGGGAGCTGCTGGTCTGGGCTGCACGTGGGAAAATTCTCGTGGTGCCTTCAGGTGGGCTCAATGAAAAACCCTGAGAATGTTCTTATCCTGGAGATGAGCAGTACCCACTTCCTAAAACAAAAACCAATTTGTCTGTCTTTTTCAATACCAAACTACCATTCATAGTATGCTCTGTCTAATAAAAAATTCAATAACAGGAAGCCTAAACAAATTCACTTCCACTTCTTTCATCTTTCATCAACTTACTGGCTAGTAAAGCAATGCATTTTGGCAGAAAAAATTATGAATAAAGTACTGACAAAATTACTCTGACAGGTATTTAAGTATGAAAGTTGAAGACTCAAAATGAGCTATACCTACCTATCAGACTGACTTAATAATGTTCTGATTAAATTCAATTTGACAAGAGCTTGTAGTTAATCTTCTTCAAAGGAATGTCAGGATGAAAACCCTAGTAATTCATGTATGAAATCTGTTTATATAATAATTATATAACTGGAAAAATGTTATTTTCTGAGAAAATTATGATTGTATTGTCAAAGCCAGTAAGCAGAACCATATGATACTGCTCATAGATGAACACATCTATGTGTGTTTATACAGACATAGATGAACAGCAAAAAAATGTAATACCTCCTGCTCTTAAAACAGCTGCTTGAATACTGCTGCTTTAAAGTAACTTCACAGTTCTTTTGAGGCATTCAAGCAAAACACCTTGCCAGCAAGTGTCATCTAGTCCACATGTGCCTAGAGACACAAGGAATTATGATTAAGCAGGAAGAAGAGCACAGAGTGGCTGGAGAGCAGCCAGGTGGAAAGGGATCTGGGGGTGCTGATCGACAGGAGGCTGAACATGAGCCAG
>JAYRBT010000082.1:130197502-130223750 GCA_036023395.1 Myiotriccus ornatus | reverse complement strand
TATGTATATATAAGACAACTCGAACAACAGGAGATAAGTTCAGCTGTGCATGTTGGACAACAGAGCCCCCAAAGGGCAGCACCAGCCTCTGACAGCTGCTGAGGGACAGGGAAAGGCAGACAGTCCCAACCCACGGGGCTGAGCTTTAGTCCATCAGTGGACATTCCTCTGTCAAGCTGCCCAAGCCTCTTTTCAATCCATTTACTCTCAGCCTCCACCATGACCAGTGGCAATGAGAGCTGCAGCCCACTTACACTCCCTGCAAAACACATTCTGGCTGGTTTTAAGCCTGATGCAAGTCATTTCATCGAATGACAGTTCTTGTGTTACAAGAAACAGCAAATATATTTCCCCTAATTACCTTCTCTAGATCTCTATCACACCTCATCTTCCAGGCACTCATTTTCCTAACATGAAGCTCAAGGTGAAACAGATACCCAATTGGAATAATAACAAGTAAATCTTAACCTTAAGCTACTCTAAGCAGTGATTAAATAAAAGCAATGTATGCTCAGAGACCATGGACTTAATCTTTTCACATCCTTATTTTTCATCTCTTTGGACACTTCTAGATGCCTTCACCTTGCTTGGTGTCAGGAGCATTTAAAACCTATGGACAGAAATAAATGAGCAATTCAGAGTGTTTTCAATTGGTGTTAGCAGGAAAAACAAACAAACAAACAAACAAACCCCCCAACAAATTCAGACCTATTATTACTAGGAATCTCCTGCAGCTTCTATAAATATCAGCCTTATAATTTCCATCTAGCCTTCTCTTCATCAAGATGTTTTGTATAAATTGGATTTATAAAATACTGCCATGCAACATGAGATCTGCACTGTTGGAAACCCTGGAAGCATTCCTCTGCTCTCATCTGAAATGCAAAGAATTCCCTAATATGGAAAAAAGTAAATCCTCAGAGTAATCTGTTCAATACCTTTATCCCCAAGAAGAATGAACATCATGTGGCAATCAACATTCCTAGGATTCTGGCTAGTTTTGTTTTATTTTTAAATTTATAATTTTTTATTTTCCCTCCTGTAGACAATTTCAGCTGGAAAAACAATGACAAACACAGTGAATTCAAGTGGGCCATGGCTACAGTATTTTTCCCTTTGCCTTCTTTCTTTCCTTTTGGAAAAGCCTCAGATTTTTGTGAGTTACACATCAATGGAAGGAAATTAAATACATTTTCCCACATTAACACATTTGGATAAGTTTTTGGTTTTTTTTTGAAATTATCCTTTCTTATTAAACTAGATTTGAAAATTATTGATGTATCTGTCCAGTAACTGCCCAATTAATGGAGATCTTTCAGCTGTAATTACAAACCACACTTCATCCTTACCATGACATTAGTTTACGTATTTATTACATTTCATAACCTATCCTGACATGAACAGGTACCTGGACAGAATTTGTAAAATACTCCAAATAAATTACTTCGGTTATTTCCCTGAGCCCTTCAGTGTACCTGTGCAGACATCTTTCAGTGGAGGATGGAAAGGCAGAGGGATGGGTACACTGACCAGGTGAACAAGACAGCAGGCACAGGATAAAGAGATTTCTGCTGGGTACTTTCAGATGGGCTCCTGAGTTTGCAGATGTAAGCTGGCTTTATAGTGCCACCGGCAACACTCATCCCACACAACCTGCTATCCTCTCTGCAGCCACAAGCCACAGCACTGCCAGACAACACAGGGGAAATAAATCCATATGAAAAAAACATGGATGCTGCAGCCAGAGTAACAGCAACAGATGGTACTTATAACCCGAGAACATAAGAAAAAAATGCAGCAAAATGAAATGCAAACAACATTTATGTATATGTCTTCAGGAAGCATCTTTCTCGAGAAGCTAATATCTATAACTGTAGCATTCAGGTTCATATGAACGTATTTCCAAACCATCCTTGGAGCAAAGAGCTAAGTGTGATGGATATGGAAATAAAGTTTTATTTTATTTCCACTGAATAGCAAGGATATTCATATGCAACATCCTACAAATACATCTTGCACACAAAATTAGCCTGCTGTGACTTCAGCCAGTCAAAGCTACGGGAGGATTACCGATGCTGCAAACGGTGTCGGGGTAGATTTTGTCAAAAAACTGGAAGGATATTGGGATCAGGTATTGCTAGTTCAGTATTTTTTTAAGGGGGAAAAAAAGCCACTGGGTTGAATAGGTACTACACGAAACAGCCAACAGCAGGACCTGTCTGGAAATTAAAAAACAAACAAACAAAAAAGCCAACGGAGAGGAGCGGAAGGGGACTTGGCCATTCATTCATAAGAAACAGCAGTTTCGAAGCATCGCTCGCGGGGCGCACCTCCATCCACAGCTCAGGCAGAATTAGAAGCCGGGAGAAGCCCGACGGGCTCCTGCCCCCGCGGGGTTTCTGCGGGACGCGCAGCCGCGGCGGGACGGGACGGGACGGGACGGGACTAACCCCGCGGCTGAAAGCACCGTGGGCCCCCTCCCTCAGCCCCCGTCTGCGCTCCCAGCCCGGCTCCCCCCGGCTCGGCTCCCCCCGGCCCGGCCCGGCTCACCCCGCGGCGGCGGCTCCTGGGGGCGGCTGCGAGCGCTGCTGGAGCAGCCCATGGCGGGGCGGGCGGTGCTGCAGCCGCTCCCGACGGGACCGGGGCGGGCGGGGAGCGGCTGGAGGGCAGTCGGGCAGCACCGACCGACCGAGCGGGGGGGCGGCCCCGGCGATCGAGCCTTAAAACACACCCCCGCGGTTCAGCCCGGGCCACCGCCGCGGCCGTGCCTGCCCCGGGGGCGGATTTCAGCGCTGTGTGCGGGTGCCAGAAGGTGTGAGTGGCAGCAGCCAAGGAGGGGGGACTGCAGGTCCGTGTGCCCCGTCAGTTTAACCCTGGGGCTGTGTACAGAAACCTCACGAACAAGCTTCGAGACAGGTTGGCATCGAGGAGAGGAGATCCGTACGCCGGGTAAGAGGGTCCGGGTCCGCACGGGGATATTAGATGGACTTGAAGGCCATGCTGATGTTTGGGATGCCACGAATGTGGCTGAGCTTATGAACCCGAGACCGAAGGTGTGGCGTTTCTGTAGGGAATCCCAGTCCGGACCATCAGAGAGGAGCAGGACTGGGTTATCTGCACTTCAGGTGTACGTCGTATAGGTGTGCCGGGGGGGTGTGCTCGTACACACACAGGGACCTCAGCCCACCCACCATCCCTCCCTACAAACAGGAACAGAAGTGCATATATCTGTGGGACTGGGGGAGGGAGACTTCTGGGGTCTCAGCAACTGGGAGGCAACAAAGAACCCCTGGGCTGGAGACTCCTCTGGATTCAGCGACCACCTGCAGTATCCTTACTATGAGCCTGAAAGGTAAAATAAAGATAACATGATTTTTATATTTACATGTAGGCAAATCAGCAGGTGTCAAGGAAAGTCCAGGTGGCCTAAAAACTTTCCAGAGAGTAAGAATGAAGAATGTTTGCCACACATTTGCTGGCATGAGCAATTATTGCACCCAAGACATGTTTCATTACGTCCTTCAAATTTAGACTAATCACCCATACTTCTAAATGAACATTTTTTATCCATCCAGAAACTTGTCCAGACAAATCATATTGTCTTTGGGCATTTGTCCAGGCTGTGCAATGTCCCACAGCCAAGATGGAGCAATGGCAATAACTCCAATAACTTCTGCAATAACTTCTGCTTCCTCAGTTTAAGTTAATTTTCAGGACACTTTTTAAAAATAACAGAAAAAAAAATCTGTAGGCTATATAGATTTCTCCATGGCTATATATAAGATTTTGACCAGACACTTGATGGTGAAATGCTGGTAACTTTAGCATCAGCAAAGCATTTAAGGGCAAAAGCAGAAGTGCAAAAAAGGGCTTAGCAACTTAAATATTAATTTCAGAAATATTTAATTTTCATGCTGCTGGTGTGAAATCTCGAGAGTGCTTTGGTGGGAATGAGAGAATGAATTCCCTACACAGCACATGTGGGTTGCCTGTACAGCAGAAATGAAGACACCTGGGCACCCTGCTCATCTGCTGCCACAGGTAGGAAAGTAGAAGTGTCTGTGACTGTGAAGGAGTACTGACAGCTGAGGAAGATGCCTGGAGACAGCACGTATGAAAGGGAAGGATAGCAAACATACCTGATTTCCCACCTCTTTTCTATGATCTTTCAGAGAATAAAGCAAGGAGGACAGGCCACCAGGACAGACTCACTGAGCACTGGAGACTGAGGGAAATAAAAACAGCAAAGCTAACTCTTGCCTGCAAAGCTTTGTACTTGCTTCTCTCCATGTCCTAACCAAAGGGTATGTTGTGCAGAGTGCACCTACTATCCATCAATTTAAACAGGGGAGAAAGGCATCCAAGATTTATGAGGCCAGATGGAACATGTGTGGGCTTGTGTTGGCAGCCACAGGCTCACTGACCAGTCACTGGGCTGGTCTGTGCTTCATATTCCTTAAACAGGCCTTGGGTAAGATACAGAAACAGGATTGAAAACCCAAGGGCCATTTGGCAGGTGACTCCCAGAATCACTAAATAACAATTTCATGGTCTTCTTACCTCCTCCCATGAGTAAAGGAAAAGTTGCATCTTTTCAGCAAGAAGACCCAAACAGAGCCAGTGCTGGAGCTGATACAGGTGGGGCCGTGGCAGGACAGGGCTGCACCTCCGTGTACCTGCTGTTTTACCACGTACCAGGCCAGGCTTGGACAACGTGTGCCCTCTGCCGAGCATTCATCACAAACACATTCCTGCGGGAGAACTACATGCTGCCCTGCAGCTGCCTCTGTGCCACTGTCCTACCTTTTGGGAGCACAAGATTGTACAGAGCTTGTACAGAGTCCCAGAAAAATTACTGCAAGTGATCCAGTGACTGCAGCATGATGCTGGCAGATGAAAATCCTTGGTAGCCTTCCCATCCATTCCGCTCAGCAGGGTACCTCTCCACAGACTCCCTGCCTTCTCTAATCTGAACCACCTGGTACTGCCCCAAATGAAGGCAGTACCAAAGTAGCTAACAAAAAACCCTTTAACAGCAAATAAACTAAACAATCATCTCAAATTAGTTATTTTTACAAAGGAAAACTAATTTATTCAGGAATATAAATTAGGAAATTAAAATTAAATATGAACTGTGAGTGTTCAGGGATAGCTGTATCTCCAGCAGTAAAGCAACAAATACCTATGACCTCTTTTATACAAGCAGTAATACACTTCCAAAAGCAAACTTCATAAAGATTTCTCCAAGGCCCTGGCAACTTTTAAGTTCCCGAGGCCAGTATTCCATGATCAAACTTGTTGCACTCATTACAGAGCTCACTAGCTATTAAAAATTTTGAGTATTATTCCTACGGCAGCTATTAAATTTATATCTATTTTCTGATAGTCCCAAATCCTGGGACTTTCCAAATCACAGTGATTTTCATAACATTATGTTAATCATGAGTTTTCTTTTTTGTGATTTCTTTTCTCAGCTCTTTGGCTATTCTGTACAGAAATATCAGTACCTAACCAGGCAATAAAGTAATCTAAATTGTTTATTGTATCAGATAATTCAGGCCAAATGTTCTACTGATGCAAATTTCTGTAGCTCCATTGAAGGTAGTTCTGTGATGCTGATTTATGAACTGCAGAGAACTGCCTTCTGAAATGGCTATTTTTGTTTTGCATGGGATGCAATGACCTTGAAACTTACCTCCTAGGACATGCCTTGTAATTTCCTGGAAAGGAGGCAATCTGAAGATTTTCTTATCAAACTAGTTGCTAGGTTTAGATATCCGCACCAGTGAATTTCTGCACAATTTGGCTCTTAGAAAATGCAGTATCTAATTGTAATGGCATTGTATTTAAGATGGCTACACCTCTAGGTATACAAATGTATTTACGTGTGTATATGATTATGTATGTGCATACACACATACTTCTAAACATGCTTTCACTGGCTGAAAATCTATCCAAGGTGTGCAGATATCCAGGTATTCACAATAGACTGTATTTAACCTCAAGATTTTCCCTGTTCTCTAATGAGATAGCCTTTCTGCACTTGACCCATTTTCCTACTCAACTCCTTTCTTTCCTTCCTTCCTTTCCCATGACAAAGCTGCTGCAAGGGTGACCAAGGAGAGGTTTGCATGCAGATGCGGTGGACCTGTGTCTTACTGGGATTCCAAATTCCCAGCAATCTGAAATGAGCTGCATTTGTATGCCTGCCTGACAATATGGGGGATAGTTCGGTGCATGACCCTGTGAAAACCAGATGAACATGTTTGCATTCGCTGTAAATGTGGTGATTATCAGAGAACACTGTCTGTCACTTTTAATAGCCCTGATGTGCAAAAGTAGAAAATAATGGCTGCAGGTGTTCACACAATGTTATTATGTAATTGTGCAGAGACTTGGCCAGACTACAAATCTAAGAGAATGCAAGATTGTATTTTTGCATATTTTCATCCTATCAAAATAGTATATTCTGTTCATATTGGTAAAATAAAAATGTAGGCCTAGCTTCTCGAAAGATCTGCCTTCTTTTTTGAATTGAACCTCATCTTTCAGGGTTAGCGTATGACTTCTGGCACCTGAAGAGCAGCTGTAGATCTGCTGTCCCCCTTGCAGCAGCTTTAGCAGATCAAGAGCCCCCTCCTCTGCTGTCACATCACATAACATTTCCTGGAACTTTGCTGGTGATGAGTCAGTACCTGCTACTGTCTCAGGGACCCGGCAGCTCTGACAAGGAGCTCTACCCATTGCCTGCTGATGCTCAGGGAAGGGACCTAAGCAGGAGTACAGCTTCAGATGTTCCTCTGCATCCCTGGATGCCAGAGTTATCCCCACTTTTTCACAGGGTCAGCAGGGCTGCCTCTTCAGTTTTATAAAGATCTCAGAAGTTCAGAGCATTTAGCAGAATGATCCATCCCAGGCTGTGCCATAGGGTGCCTGTGTACTGCTTATTTTTCAGACTTCAGAATGATTTTTTCTCATTCTTCTTTTCTCTTTCTCTTCTTCTTTCCAACCTGTTCTCTCAGTTAACTATACACCACGCACAACAGCACATGTAATTAGCACCCCCCACCCCCATTTTTCTTAGTGTCTCATTCTCTTGCCACTGGTTTACATCTCATTTTACAATGAGATGGCCCTATTAACAAGCTGATGGTATTATTACCACTGCATTTGTGGAGGCCATGCTTGGGGTTCCATAACATGGAGAAAAAGTTGCTTTGGGATTTCCCTGTGGAAAGGCATGCTGCATGGATTGGGCCCACATCTGCAGCGTGTCCAGTACTGACTCCTTGCAACAGAACTGCTGCAGGAGACCCCCTGGGTGATCCTGGACAGGATCAAGACATGAAACACATGAACTTGCTTGTCTGTTCCCAAATATGTGTATGCCTGGCCACCATGTCTTGTGCTGTCGTTTGCTGATATGCTGATGTTGGTGTTAGTGCCGCTGCAGGAGCTTCCCTGATTTCCCTTTCTCAGATACACCAAGTTGGTTTCATTTTCCTCCAGACCCAAAATGATGAAGTTGGTTTCCAATTTTTGGAATAAGTCAATGCTTTATCAGTAACTTTTCTTGCAGTGCTCTCACTCTCCTTATTCATACCTCTCACTGATGCTTTCTGGTTACACAACCTTATCAGCATTTAAGGGGGGGAAAGTGATGAAAGAACTTTAATATCACTGCTGTCCAGACTAAATTATCTCCCTCTCCATTGGAACCCCTGTTCCTGCTCTCTCACTAGGCAAGCACAGACTAAGGCCAGGGTGGGAGGAGCAGTGGCTCTGCTTTCCCTAAGTACTCTCCATTCCCTGCATGCTCATCTTCACTGCCAAACTGAGCACCAGCCTGCAGAGCCCCTTGGCCAGAGTAACACCTGACTCAGCCGGAGAAGATCTCCCTGGCTGAGCATGGTGGGACAGGCAGGAGGGCTGGATGAGACCACAGTGTCTGCTCTTAGTGCTGGGAGAAGTAACACTGGTTTTTCTGAGGTTGCCAGCTGCTCCCTGGATCTCTCCATCATGAGACTTGTTCATTGTAGATGGAGACATTGTCTACTTCTTCCCTCCCTTTCATTTATTTCTGATGTATCATGGCCTCATTCTGGAGGGGAGCTCTGCATTCCTTGCTGAGGGTGCCTGGGTACCAAAGTCTGCCTGACATGCACCCTTTCTTTGCTTCTCAAATAGCTGCACTGTCAATGCCCATTTGCTCCCAGCTACTGATTTTTAACAAAACAGTGGCAGAATAATACTGTTTAAGGAATTTTGGTGGGTCCAAAGCCTTTTTTTTCTTTTAGTGTTGTTTTCATCCGACTTGGACTCATCCTTTGCCTTTATAAAGGACATTTTATGAACCATAGACCCCCAGGAAAGGCCTTCAGAGTCATAGAAGGGAGATTTGGAGGATGAGAGACAATAGTGCCCATTTCTGCATGTATTCCCACCCCTTCTGCCAATCCTTATTTCACCGAGATTTAGGGACAGAATTTGGGGCCCAGTGACCAAAGTGTCTGTCAGAAAGTTCTTTTGGAAATGCAGAGGTTTTTTTAAAAGCACATCACTGGAAAGAACTAGTATTATAAAGTGCTAAGGGAAGTACTGCGTTCTCTCCTAATCTGAGCGGAGGCTGCAAGGGTACCATAGGAAACAGCTCCCTCTCCTGGAGCCGTGCATGACTCCCACATCTTCCAAGGTATCATAAAACGTGGAATAGTCGAAAGGAATGGCACCGAGGGCTTCCTGAAGCCTGCAGAGCTTTATATTCCCTTGCCAGTAATTTCAACAGGCACGTCAAAATGTAACATTATTATACTACCATTTATGTACTACATACATCATTTATGTGCTTAAAATAGAAATTATTCCCAGATAACTTTATCATTAGAGATGGACCAATGTCTGAGTTTCACCTGGGGTATTTAAGCTTCACTTAAGTTTGGTGACATTTTTTCCAACCTACCTTTATCTCATGTTTATCTCAGCATGAACATCTTAGATATTAATCTAGGTCCTTAAACTGATCTGTCAAAACCTAAGTTTGGGATGACAGTTTGCATTTTGATCAACGGCTGCCTGTCACTGAGAAGGTTATCCTGCTGGAAATACTTTGGTAAGGTGTGTGATCATATACCAGAAAAAAGTCAGCATGGACGTAGGCATGGAGTAGAAAGGCATAACAGTATATTGCAATTAATGATTTCCCTTTTTTGAAATAAGATCTATTAATATAAGCATACTAGAATAACTGAATACAACATGTTTTGGCTTGGCTTTTTAATTTGTTGTTACGTATCCCATATCAGCAAAGGCATCAAACTTGCTAAAGCCAACAAGCACAGCACTCTCCTGTGCTTGTGCTAACCCAGGTGAGTCTAGAAAAGCACTTCTGCTTTGTAATTTTGTAAGAAAATGTACAAGCCGGGGTGCCTTTCTGGTGCCGTGTGTCTTCAGAGCACCAAGTCACACCAGCAGCAGACTTGCTGTCCTGTGGGTGGATGCCCAGGCCTCCTTTTGGAGATATCACAGGAAACCCTTGAAACTCTCTCCCCGAACACCCACACTGCTCATCCCTGCAATGCCCAGCTGAGCTGGTGCTCTCTATGCCTCTCTGCCCAGCTAGGCTGGACAGCGCTGTGGGATCGACCACAGCTGTCACTGGACCAAAAACGGGAACCTCATGTCACAGCCACGTTCACAGCCAGCATGGGTGTGCTCACCCAGAAAGTTTTCAAGCTGGTGGTTTCCAGAGGGCACAGGGGCAGGAGGAGGTGACTCCGGCACAGCCAAGGACTGAGCTGATCAGTGTGGGCAAAGGACACTGCACAGATGGTGGGAGAGCAGACCCATCGCCCTGGCAAACCCTGGAGGTGCTCTGAGGGTGCCCAGCGCTGAACCCAATCTTAGTGGTTTGCCTCATGCTTGAAACCCACGTGTCTGCGCAGCCCAGGGGTGTATCCCATGGGGACAGGCTGCTGATCACTGCAGAACTGGGGCAGGCAGGGGCTGCCAGGCCTGGTAGAAGGCAGGCAGTGCTGCTTTGGCGAGGCAATGCTCAGCGCTTACAGCAGGGACACGGAGTCAGACCACCACGTGTGTCCCCTGCACCACTGCCTTGTGATGCTCAAGAGATTTATTTTCTCCATCCCATAATTTTCCACATCACCCTTGTGTCGGAACTCTGTTCCCATGAGACCCCACCTGGAGTACTGCACCCAGCACAGGAAGGACAGTGACATTTTGGAGAAAGCCCAGAGGAGGCCACCAAGGTGATCAGAGGGATGGAACCTCTTTCCTATGAGCACTGGGATTGTTCAGCCTGGAGAAGAGAAGGCTTAGGGGTGACCTAATTATAGCCTTCCAGTGCTTGAAGGGAACCTACAAGAGAGATAGATGGAGAGGGACTTTTTACAAGGGACAGAACAAGGGTGAATGGCTTCAAATTGAAAGAGAGTAGGTTTAGATGAGATCCTGGGAGGAAGCTCTTTACTGTGAGGCTGGTGAGGCACTGGAACAGGCTGCCCAGAGCGGCTGTGAACATCCCATTCCTGGAAGTGCTCAATCCCAGGCTGGGTGGAGCTCTGAGCAACTCGGTCTAGTGGAAGGTGTCCCTGCCCGTGGCAGGGGGGTTGGAACGAGGTGATCTTTGAGGTCCCCTCCGACCCAGGCCATTCTGTGACTCCGTGATTCTGTGATGGGAAGCTCGGGCCCCTGGGGCTCTCCCTGCGAGGGGCTTCCCTCGTCAGCGTCCGGAGCCGGCCCGGGGCAGGGACAGGATCGGCCCCGCGGCCGCTCTGTGGGACGGGGGGGGGAGGGGGGCCGGCCCTGAACCCGCGCGCGCAGAGGCGCTGGCCCCGCCCCCGTCAGGCCCCGCCCCCTCCACTGCTCCGCCCCCTCCACTGGCCCCGCCCCCTCCACTGGCCCCGCCCATTGCCTCCGGCCGGGGCTGGGGCGCGGCGGCGGCCGGAGGGCGGGGCGAGGAGCGTGCGCGCGGCTCTCGCGAGAGCTGCCGCGGGCCTTGTCGCGGCGCGCGGCGGGAGCGGCCCTCTCTGGCGGCCCGGCCATCTTGCGGCGCGTCTGCGGTGAGCGGGCCGGGCGGGGGCGCGGGGCGGGCGGCGCGGCCGGGGCTGACCGCTCCCCTCCATCCATACACTGTGTTCCAGGTACCGCCGGACCCCGCGCCAGGCAGCACCATGGTGGCCGCGAAGAAGACGGTGAGTGGGAGCGGGGCCGCGCCGGCTGCACGTGGCGGCGGCCCGGCGGGACGGGCCGCGCCCCGGTGAGGGGGAGCGGAGCCCGGCACGGTCTGGGTTGGAGACTGGGGGGGCCCTCAGAGCTCGGGCCGTGCCCTCCTGACACAGACCGCACCCCCGGTTCCCTCCCGGGCAGCTCCCAAGGCCCTGAGCTGGATGGAGGAACGGGAGTTGGTGCCCAGTTCCTAGTGCGGGTGGAGCTCAGCGTCTGCGCTTCCTGCCATGTTCTGGCCTTTCTCTTAACGCGGCTCTAACAAGTCTGTGTTTCGTGTTAAAAGGGGCCATGATCGTCTTTGCAAATGCCCTTCCTTACGTGTGGGAGTGTCAGCACGGGATTACTTCTTTCTGCTGCCCACTATCACGCTGCCACTGTGCGCCCGAGGGAGAGACAGACTCCAGACCTGACTTAGATTTGCAAGGCAGAAGTCGTATTTACTTGGAGGTTGAGTAGCTAAGCTTGTTAAGGGCCTGTCAGATACACACAGATGTCATTGACTTGTGTTAGCAGCAGCAGTGCTTTGAAAGGTATTTTCTTATCATGTGTAGGTAAAACTTTCTGAAGTTGGGAAAACATAGTATCAGCAACTCCTGTATCAACAAGCTTTCTTACACTCATAGGGTTACTGGCCTTTCTTATTCCATATTTCGGATTATAGGAAAATTAGAAAAAACTGCTCGTATTTGAAATGTCTTTGTTTTCATATGTTCTCCACGATTTTTAAAAATGTAAAGTAACACGCAGTAATGCTTTCCTACATCTTTTTTTCAGAAAAAGTCCCTGGAGTCCATAAACTCAAGGCTTCAGCTGGTTATGAAAAGTGGCAAATACGTGCTCGGATACAAACAGACTCTGAAAATGATCCGGCAGGGCAAAGCTAAGTTGGTCATCCTCGCCAACAACTGTCCTGCTTTGAGGTGAGCAGACGTTTGAGAAAAGAGTTCTCTCTGAGACAGGTTCTTCTACAAATGCAGCGTGTGCTTCGTGCTAATTGCTGCAGTGACTTAATGCAGAGGACTTCATGGGCACGTTCTAGAGTGATGTGAAATAACAGTGATGGGTGGTTTGGTGTGTAATGGTTTCAGGTCTGGATGTGTTGAAATGCTTCCCAGTAGTTTGTTTCGTTTTGTTTTTTTTTTTCATTTCTGTTCCAAGGAGTTCATACTAGAGAAGGTACAGGAAGCTTTTCACACTATGTTAGCACTCACTGAGAGTGTGTTGGGGCTGAATTCCTGTGCTTTTTCAAAGTAGTATATTGGAAAACAATTTTACAGCTAAGAAAACTGATAATTGATTTAAAATATTTGAAGCATACAGAATCTGCTGTCCAAGTTATAAATTAGGGTTTATGGTCAGTGAATTTGCTCTTTTGAGAATGAAATCTTCACTAACTTCCTGACACTGTCCTTGTTGAATATCTGGGCCTTTTTTATTGTCAAGGAATATTGACAGACTCAAGAAAATGGAAATGTGGAAACCAGAAATCAGATGCTTGAGACTGTTCCAGTAGGCAGCAATTCCCAGTGTTAGTGGGGATCCCAAAAGTGCTTGAAAAACAGTATTGACCACAAGAATCTCCTGGTGGAAGCCAGAATAGAGAGGAATATAAATGGTCTTCTTGTTTCTTTCTCAGCTAGCAGCAGCTGTATTTCTGTTCAGTGTCTGGCCACTGCATATCAACGTTAATACTGATCTTTGTTTATGCACTTTGGCACAGCTGCAGCTTTTCAGAAGTCTACAAGACCTAAACCCCGTTTTTACTGTGTAGAAATGAGCATGTGTAGGAGCACCCTGAGGGGTTTGTTGTTACGTACCTTCAGCACAGGTCTGGGTAAGGGTTCCTGAGCCGCAACACAGCGCTGATTTTTGTCCGGCAAGGAACAGCTGTGTTTCTCTGGGTGCAGAGGAAAACTGTGTAAGGTTCAAGTGTGATATGATTTAGAGCTGCTCTCTCTGTATTGCAGTGAGTCAGAATTGTGTGTTAGTACTGTAACACCCAGTTTTTGGATTTCAGAAAATCAGAGATCGAGTACTACGCTATGCTTGCCAAGACTGGTGTCCACCATTACAGTGGCAACAACATTGAATTGGGCACAGCATGTGGAAAATACTACAGAGTGTGCACACTGGCCATCATCGACCCAGGTAATTCCCTCCTAAAGTGTAGGGACCAAGTGAGCATGTATCCATGGTTCCTCCTTCCTCCTGTGAGCAGCAGCACTGAGCAAATAAAGAGGTGATGACTCCCTTGTTCTGTCTGTTGCCCAGAATGCCTACACGTGGGTGTAATGATGTCTGTAATAACTTTCACCAAATCTTTCTCAGGTGACATCGGTTTGAATTCACTGTTACTTCAGAAAACTTTAACTTGCTTGTATTCAGATAGTAGCTGTAAACTTAATTTTCAAGATGTCACTTTTAGGTTTGATTTTTGGGTGGGGTGGGAGCTGCAAGTAAATCCTGCTGCTGTGTAATGAACCTAATGCGAATATTCTCGCTGTCCTGATACTGCTGTGATCAGGGGAGGCTAGACATTCGCTAGAGTAAAACTATGCATTGTGTCCTCCAGGACTAGACTGCTGCTCTAGTACTGGCTTTGTAAATGCTAGTCACAGGTACGTAATTACTGGGAAAATACTGTATTTGGATTAGAAATATACAGTCACAAGTATTTTTTTATCAAATCCATCAAAATTACTTGCTTTTTTCCTAAACAGGCTCTCTGTATTGCTTTTGTTTTCTTTTTTTAGAATCACCGTGGTGTTTTTATGGGTGGGGTATTTTCTTACTTTTTGGCTTATTTGTGAAAGCACCTTCTGTGGGTCCTCTTTTAACAATATATTTTTATTTTACAGGTGACTCTGACATCATTAGAAGCATGCCAGAACAAACCAGTGAGAAGTAAATGCTGTAAAGGTGTTATTTCTACAATAAAACTGGTTACAGATATCTTTTCAGAAAAATTTCTATTACACCTTTTTTGGTTTTGGGAACAAACTATATAAACGAAGATTCATTACCACTCCTGTGTTGCCTGTTGTGTTAGAAATAACCTTAATGGGACAAATCTTGGCTGTTTCTTTCTGTAGAAGCTGTTGATCGTGAGAGGTAATTGAGAGGTAAGTGGAGGAAGGCTTGATCATGGCAAGTATGGTGCCAAATCCCAGCTGGCTAGGGCTTCCTTAATGTTTGGGTTTTGAGTGCTAATGTAAAAACAAGGCATAATAACGTGAGGGACAGTAGCAAGTTTGGGATATTGGTGGGGGATCCTAAAGGGTTTGCTTGCACTGAAATAATTCACACACTTTTTACCAAGCCAATCACAGACCAGTAATGTGCATTATTCTGTTTCTTTTCCTTCCAAGAGTACATTCCTGTCAAAAGGCAAGCAGGATACTGCTAGATGTGTAACACGGTGCTTTCAGTAAGATACCAGTTAACTTTGCAAGGCTGATTTAAATTAGTATCCTCTAGTTTATCAAAGGTGTTAGATGAGTCAGTGTTCTCAAGTCATCATTTTTGAGAACGTTGGTACCTTACAGATTTGTGCCTGTTTTGTGCAGGACCATAACTGCAGGATGTTCCTTATACTAGAGACTGTTGAGGTGCCAGTGCTTTGCTGACAAGTGATAAAAGAAACACCCCATGAAAATCAGTAGGTACTTGCAACCTTGCAGAACCCCGTAACTTGCAGAATTCCAAAGTATGCAGAAGCACAACGTACCTTTCAAAGCTTGCTGTTATGTATCCATGCAGGCTCATTAGCTTATCTGAGATCACTTGATCACTTAAGTTCTGCTGCAATTACTTCTGTTATAAAATGGATGAAGTTGTGTCTTTTCCATTTGGAGATAGTAAAGAGGCAAACCAGTGCATGTCAAAGCAAAGGAGGAAGTGCTGGTGTCTTCATTAAACCACAGATGGGGATAAGTTGCAGCCAATGGGAAGGAGTGAAACTGTAAGGCACTTCAGTTGGCCAGAATGGCTGGAAGGAATTTGCTTGTTTGTTTATGTTTTAGTGTTTGACAAACAGGTGTGTGCAGCTAGCTGTATTGACCAGAGAATGTTTTCATAATTAAAATACTAGTTGCATTCAGGAAAGTTAGAGAATCTGAATACTGACCAAGGGACAGCAAGGAGAGGGTGGATGGTCTGGACACACTAAAAGCAAAAGCACTGGAAAGTTCAGAGTGTGATGCCCTGATAATCCAGCAGACTTGTCCCTCTGTGTATTTACTTTCATCACAGTTTAAACACAAAGGTGTATATTTGTATTTTTTACTTCCATCTGATTTCAGTAGTCTACTCATTTGAAGAATCCAAGTCAAACCTAATGGCTGTGGATGCTGTCCCACTGGTTCTGTTTATCTCTGTATGTATACCTAGAACTGTATATATCCACACAGATTTAAGTGCCTAAGTAACAGAGTGGAGGGAGGGAAATACAGAAAATCAAGCCATAAATAAATTCATACCCTAAAAGTACTTCAAAACATGGAGGTTTCACTTCAAAAAATAACAGCATTTTATTATTTTGCATAGCTTATTTCAGGTACATTCTACTTAATTCGAATTTTTGCTAGTTACAAAATTGTTTATATATATAAAATTTTCAACATTTCTTATCTGCAATCAATGCAAGACAGAATACCTGGCATAGAGATGCAGGGATTCAAAATACTCTTTTCAACTTCAGACACAAGGATTAGTTATTTTACTTTGAACCAGTTTAAGAAAATAGCTCTGACACATTTGTATGTATAAATATACAGTGTAGCATACACTTTAAATTCTCATCAGTATCTTAGCCTGTTTTCCAAGTCTTCCATTCTCTTCGTCATTTCTTCCAGTACATAAATGTTAAGGAGAGGGAGGTACTGATAGGATGCTTTAATAGAAAAAGTCATCTGCCTGATTGTTTTGGTCCATAAACTTCCTTGTTTCTCCTCTTTGACTGCCAGTAGTTCTAATACAATACTCCCCTGTATTTTGTTCTGATTTGATCAGCTGAGTTGAGAAAGCTGTGTGAAGTCTCATTCATTAACAGGCATACCTTGACTTCGAGTTCCTACTGAAGCTTATTAAAAAGGCTGGTGGTTCCTATGATTGATCACTTTATTTTAAAGGGAAGGTAAATATCCTATTTAATGCTGTTTAAAAACTGTTTCAGTTAATCACATGGAAAACTGCATGTAACTAGCAGATTATAAAACGAGCTCTGACAGTGCAGGAAGAATGTCTGCTGCTGCTGCTCTGTTCTGCCCCATGGTTGTGTAGTGTTGGGTACTGTTTTTACAAAGCCAGTGGTTTCCAGACAGATATGGAATAGAGCACAACAAGCCCCATGGAATCTAGGGCTGGCTCCATTTAAACTAGGAAGCTGTGATAAGCACTTCCAGGTGGCAGGAATGCTGTGTCTGCTGCAGCAGGAGGTTGAACCAGTACTGTTTACTTGAGCATCTCTCTCTGAGTGCCATGGTAAGGCTGCAGCCAGGGGAAGCTGAGAGGAAGAGGAGGCCTAGCATCAGGAGGGAACTGAAGGCATCGAGGCCCATGTCAGAGGGATGAAGTTGCTGTACTCCACTCTGCTTGTTCATCTGGTGTCTTTGATTTCAAGATTTTAAGGTCTTCCACAAGGGAAGAGGCAGAATTGGGCATATAAATTGGGATCTTTTGACAAGTGACACAGGAATTGAATTCAGGCTCTGAGGGTGGCCAGAAGAGCCACGTGCTCTGTGTCCCCTCCCTCCCCACCTTGACAGCAGGAGAATACATCCTCTGGCTCGTAAGGAGCAATAGTGTGGGTCCTGCTGTTGCTGTAGGCACCAGCCTACCTGGACCTCAGGTTTGGTCATTCCTCAGCATCTGTCTTGCAGAAGGGATTACTCTGCATATTGGCATCCTGTGAGCTGCTTTCTTTGCAACATCCATGTTTCACAGAGGCAAAGTTCAAGGAATTGAACTGCATTCAACTACACACAGAAAACATTAAATGTGGTTGGATATAAATCAAGAGTTTGGACTGGTCCCTCTAAATTTATATTCTATAACCGGAGCTAGTTTTGTAGCCAGTTCTTACACTCTCTCCCTGCCCCGATCTCTGGATGAGGACTGGCCAGCAGCCTTCTGCAGCTATCAAGAACTAGTATATCACCCTGTGTCTGAGCTGATCCTTGAGATAAGGCAGAGAAACAAGATTTGTAATGGTGAGAAAACTGGATGGTTCTTACTTTGTTCAAAGCAGTGGTTGCGCAGTGCTCTAAGGAAGTGCTTAGCACTGTTCCTGTCATAATCTATAGGTCTCTGGCTCAGTGTCAACAGTTTATTCATCACCTTGAGTCCTTGGAATAAAACTCAGAGGGTTGCCAGTTCAAATTGGAAAGCAAAAAAGCACATGTTGCTAAGCTCTTTCCTTTGATTCTGAAGAAGCTCCTCATAGCCTGGCTGCAGGAGATGACAGTAAAGAGGCTGAGGTTTCTGAGGGGGTGAGGAGCAGTCTCATTTCTTGTCAGCATCTAAGTTGGAAGTTCATATGTTTAACTTACATATGTGGGAAATTACCTAGAAATTTTTCTCCAAACTAATCTGGAGAAGTCCCTTCAGAGAAGGGCATTTGAAATGAGCATTTGAAACACCTAGCAATAACCTTTTACAATGGCTTTCTCACCCTTTATGAAATAATTCTACTTTGGATGGAATAATTTAATCAAGAGATCAGAACATGATTCCTTGAAGTGTCTACTGAAGGATTCTCTTGGGAAGGTGAGAGTGAGGCTGGCTGCTGCAGGTACATGAAGTGGCTGGAAGTAAGGTCTGAACTGGTAGGCAATGTTTTATATCAATTTAACAGAGCCCTCTGTGGTCCTGCCTGCTGTCACAGCCTCTGAGAGCTCTGTTAGCCTTGCTCTGGACAGACTGTTCACAGGTTTCTCAGTCTGAAGCTGTTCTTGTCTAGGAAGCACATAGTTAAAAGCTGTTGGTGTCACTGCACACTTCTGTGCAGAAAATAAGCACTTACTGATCTTGCACACAGTTGTAGAACTTAAACAGAAGATGTGATGTCGTCTTACTATTTATTTGATCAGAAAGAAGCAGCTTCTGTGATGAAAATGGGAATTTGCTGCGTAAATAGTGCATAAATACTGCATGATGTACTGTATTGCCAATTTGCTGCTGTTGTCTGCTGAGACATGGTAGATGTTACAGATAGTACAGCAACCTTTACACTAACAGTTCCCTTGGAAAAAACAGACTAAGGGGGAGAGGGAAGGGGCAGAAGCTACTGATCTCCACTTTGCTTATTTTTATCTGCATTTCTTTTGATGCAAAATTAATCAAACTTCAGTCCTCTGAATTTCTCTTCATCTGGACTATGGTTTTAAATGACTCACTGCATCTGGTGCCTCACCAAGCAGTTCAAAAGGGAAACATCTCCTGTAGCCAGTAAATGCTATTTCAGTACCGTCTGAAGAAGCAGAGAGTGTTAGTCTTGAATTTGACTAGTCATTTCTTTGCTGTCCCTGAAGGTGTTACTGTTAGGGGTTATTAAAACGTAAGATCTTTATTAATATCTTGGTTCCTTCTGTAGAGGAGAGACAGATTACAAGTCTTGAAGGCCTTGCTTCTTGGAGATTATTATGTGGTTTAGATTTTCATTACCATAAATTGATATGAGCTATGGATGCAGTTTGGACTTGATGCATTAAAATCATAGTTTCTATTAACCTGCCCTTCCTGTCTTAAATGTAAGAATTATTCTGAAAGGATATATCGCTCGGTGAGTTTTCTTACTTCGTTAGTTGCATAGTTCTGGAATGTCACAAGGTTTTCGCATTTGCACTGGTCGTTGTCTTTTGAAGCTTTTGCTGAAAAACAGAAACCATTAAGCAAAGGCTAAATGCTTAATAAATCGAATGGGATGAGAGGAAATGATAAGGACTTATAAATTCAGAGTAAGTTTAATACAGCTTCCTGTTCTCAAAACAGGTCAACATCTGAAGGAATGCTGGGCATAGATTTTGTAAATACTGGAAAACAGTAAACAACACGTAGGCCTGTATAGTGAAAGAGCAGTCTGGTTATTCTAAACAAAGGTAGCCTGATTACCTGTTGTTGAGTGAGTGTGACTGTCTTCAAAAAGATACTTGTGGTGTATTGCAAGGTGTGGACAATCAATGACATCTGTGATGGCTATTGTGGTTGATTCGGGTCCTGCAGGAAACCCCCCAAAAGTCTAAAAATCAAACCCACTTAATTATGCAGTATTTTTTTCCACTCACATGCACTGAGTTCTCCTTAATCAGTGAGTAATCTCACTGATTGCAGTGAGGATCATTCATGGAGAGGGCTAGGGACACAAAGATGTGAAGGAACCAAGCTGTTAGACTGTATTTACTGTACACAGGATCGAAAGATGTGGGTTGCAGAACTGAAAGGAAGCTCCGAAGGTTCCTGTGAGAAACGAGTGACTGAAAGCTGAACATGCTTGAAGTACAGTGTTGAAATACAAGTTTCCCCGTGAAGTAATTTGTTTGCATGCATGCAGCCATGCTTTTGTTACCGTGAATCTCAGTTTCTCCCACTGCAGAAAAGAGGGTGGCTTGGAGGAGGGGAAGGCAGGGGAATGCAATGAACAACTTCATGTGAATTGTGAGGGTTCTCTACAGAAGGTGGCGTGAAGAGGCAACTTAGCAATGACTGGGGAGACAGCAGGACACTGAGTGAAAACAGCCAACCTGAAGGCTGTGGACCCGTCTTAGGAAGTCTCCCAGATGATGGATCCTGCTGGTGACGTGACTCTCTCAAGGCTGGTAGATAGAAATTGTCAAAGGAAACGGTATCACAAAAGGAGCAATAAAAATGTTCACATTCCCTAGAAATGGAGATGTTTATTGCCAGTAACTTGGTGTTTGTCTCTCATTACACATGGAGAATGCCTCATACCTGTGCAGTTTAGAAGAGGTCCAGTGTTGATGGAAACTCCAGGACTTGCCCTTCAACTCAGACTATCAGAGGAAGTCTTCCAAAACCAGAAGTGCTTTATGAATAGATTAATAGTAGTGAAGCAATCTGAAATGACAGCAATCTACTTTGTGTCCTTTAGTGAAAATTCTTGCATGCTTCATTATAATCCATCAGTCCTTTGGGATGAACCGAATAAGAATAAAAAGTGCTTGGAGGAAGAAAAAGTTTCTTGCTCTCCTTCAGTTTTTTTCTTTGTAACAGGAAACACTGATCGGGGAATTGGGAGTGTTGAGGTGAGGAGGGGGAAGTAGAGTCTATTTGATGCACTGCAGTTATAGGCAAAAATACACGTTTCTAATTTATGAAAAACAGCCTTTAAAGTGTAGGGATTTATTTCAAACTCCGCATACTCATCTTTTTAGTCAAAAGGTGTTTGGAGAGAAATGGAAACCTGTTCTATCCGTAGGGGTAACCACCTCACTCGTGCTGTGCACTGCCCCTTTCTTGCCGCCAGAGGGCTGTGTGTAGGCAGCTCTGGTTCCTTAAGAACGGGTCTTTAGAAAATACACATTTCTCCCTTTAAGTGACTTCGGAGCCCTTAATGGCTCACATGTGCTAGAGAACATGTATTTAACAGCTGCACGATTTGATCGACCATGCCAGGGGAGTGGATGGAGCATCTGGGACTCCCTCCTCTGGAACACAGAGTTCCTGCACTGAAGAATGCATGAGAGTAAAAGGTAACAGTGCAGCCTCTCCTGATGTGCCACGAAGATACAGTAGGGAGATGGGAGATGCATCTGGGCTGCCCAGGTCTACAGCTATTGGGATCCCTGTACTGCTGGTTCAGTCAGTTCGACAGATGCACAGTAACATATATACAGCTGTGCTGAGTTGCACTGGGAAGGAGACAAGATCCTCTGGGGTGGGGGCTGGAATGACTGAGCATGAGGATCAGGGAATGAACAGAGATGAATGGCTGAATAAGAAGACCAGAGATCAGTGGGCAGAACTACAACATTTATATATATATCAAAAAGTCTGCATGGGAACCAGCTGCTGGAAGGAACACAGATTTTGAAGAAGACTTCAGAGCAGAGAAGTGTGCGATGAAATCATAAGGTAAGGTTTGAAAAAACTGGGTGAAGACTCTAGCAAAAGAATGATCAACTGGGAACATGGATGGTGATATCTCCGGTGTAGGAGGGAAGGAACAGGTAAGATGAACCTTGAGTGTTTGATGTTGGGTAACGATGCGCTCTAGAAGTTGTTCAAGAGATGAAGGCTAATGAGGGGGTTGTTTAGGATGGGCAGAGGAACTCACCTGAAATGTCTGAGCTTTGGACTCTGGGCTGGTATGGACACTTAATTAGGGACAGAGAAAAAGACAAATACATTGGTAGAGGTATGGCAGAGGTTCTCCAGTTTGGAATGGAAATTGGGCATTTCAGAAACTCCTCTTTAGGCTTCAGAAACTGGTTGGGGCTCCAAGATTTCTGATCTCATCGCCTCTGTAAAGCTGAATAAACAGACAAGTAGTGACAGAGGCTGCTCACCCTGAATCCCTTAGTGAAGTCAGTGCAGTGAACAAAATAGTTGGGGTACAACTGAAGTTGGGGAGTTTGTTTTTAGTGTTCTGTTTTGTAATAAAATACGAGTAGTTTGTTAAGCCTTCAAAAAGTGTCAGCAAAAGCAGTATCTGAGTATTTGCTGCACTAATAATGATCTGCAATTTAGAAGGAGAACAGAATACTAACCAGCAGGCTGCTGAGCACTGTCATACGATCAGGGGTCTGGTGACAAAAATAGTATATGACCATGTAATTAAAGGCTCTCATAATGCACATGCTCAGAAAGGGATGAAGCCACAATCATGTTGAGTATGTGTTATGTATGACATTGCTGTAGCCTCGTTAGTGCTTCCAGTCAGATGAGAAATAAACATTAACCAAGGCAATGAATGGGAACCTTCCGACTGAGTTCCTCTTAATAAGAGGCAAAAAAAAAAAACAACCTACTTTTTTTTTTCCCTTTACTTCTAGTCATGAAGAATAATTAATAGTAATCAGAAGCTATTCTACAAGGCAGATGCTTTCTTGCAGAATAAAAGGGGAAAGCCTTACCCCAAAAAAGATTTGGAGGGCTTCTGATTTAGTTGGAAACATGCAGTGCATCCACAGCTGGGACTGGGGATGAGAGGCTTTTTGTCAGTGGAGTCCATGAGGTTCAGAGGATCTCCCACTGTCCTCACAAGCTGGAGCCTCAGAAGTCCTCAGCTAAGGACCAAGGTGGGAGTAAAAATAAAGTTATTGCTGTTGCAAAGGAGGGGAAAAATTAGACTGTAAAAAACTGAAAGGGAAAAAGCCCCCCCAAAACTTTCAGCTTGGGTAACAGACTTGGAGGCAGCATTTCTGGTGGAGTGAGTTGATGAGCAGTAGCTAGTCCTGGAGTGTCCAGAAAAACAAGGCTGGATGAGTCCTCAGCTCAAAGGTGTGAGGCATTTCATTGCCTGTTGGTGAGAGAGGAGAAGGACAGAAGCTAAGGCAGTTACTAGAGATGCAGACTAGAAACTACCACAAAGGGGCAGGATTTACTTATTTTTTCATATAAGTAATAAAAGAAAAAAAATCGTGGTTGCTAACCACTGCTGTGGGTACCTGAAGGATGCATTTCCATCACTGAGCTCTGGAGCTTGTTAATGAATGAGAATTATTATACTGGGGTTTGCTAATGAGTGGGAATTATTATCCTGATTGCCAGGTAGTTTTGGCTTTGGCATCTCCACAGGCTTTTAAGATGACACGCTGTCATCAGCAGATTATCTGCCTAATAGGAAGGTTAATTGAACTGACTTGATTTCATGTTATCATAGTATTTAGTATTTCAGAAAGATGGAACTAGGACTTAGGACTGAAAGACAGAGAGTATACGAGCTAGGAAACATCCTCAAATTCTTTTTAACAGATTCTTCCTTGACATCTGTATGAGGAAGAAATGTGCTGCAGCCAATTTTACATAGTAATATAAATGAAAAAAAGAAAGCAAAACCTGTTTGCATTTAATTCCAAGAAAAACAACCAAATAAAAGCTAGTAAAATTAAATCATCTTGCACAATTCTCCTATGACTAATACTATTCCTAGTGTTCTTTCTGACCTTTGCTTCAGGTACCAATTTGAATGTAGAAATATTTGGGAACGTGAGTGGGAGAGGTATGCTGTCCTGTCTCTGGCTGAACAGCTTTCATCCCAGCTCACATTCCCCTTTCCTCTTCAGCTGGGAAAGGTTATATAGAGGCTGTTTGTCCCAGAGTGAAGAAGGGTGCTTTCTGGAAGAAATGTTTCACATTTGTGGAGCGTAACTTGGAGCTTACGCACAACTTAAATCTTTGTAGCTGTGAATGTGTGTTCAGTGAACTACTTTTAGTCTTCTATAAATAGGCACAACAGGTCTTGATGATTTATTTTGCTGTGGTTTAGGTTTTTGCCACTGGTCTTACAAAATTTTTTTTATTCTCGTTAAGGTATTACAAATCCCTGATTATTTTCCTACATTCCTAACGAAGTAGATCAGGCTTCTGTGGTGGGGTGGGGTTCATTGCATTACTGTAGAAATGAAAAAGGGAAGGAGCAATTGATTCTTCTGGGCATAGAAGTGTACATTTAATGCAACCTTTATGAAAATAAAGGAAAGATAATTTCTGTATACTTTTACCCAGTGATAGATTAATGATATACATTCCTCACATATTAAAAGGAAGAAAAATCTTAAAAAGAAAACACCTGTAAGCATTCACTCCTTTGCTATCTCAAGCAAAGTAAAATTTTATTACCTTCACAGATTTGGGCTCTTAGCTCTTCACTTATGTCCTCCAAAGCTGTGAAATCCTCAGCATAGAAGAGGTGTTTATATGATGGCTCAGAAGCAATTTCCAGCAGTTCTTCTTCAATTGCTTTTCCTATTCCAATTGCATAGATGATTATACCTGGATTCAAAAGAAGTTGCACATAATTATTACTTCAGCAGTTCTAATTCTAAGTACTTGTTCCTCTGTGAAAGGAAGATATGAGAGAAAGGGAGAGCACAAGAAATGTCTTTGCTGTGTAACTTCAAAATCAGTGCTGAAGAGGCAGGCTTAAAATGCTTTAGTTACTGGGAGATTTGTAGAAACTCACTTGTTTGCTGTAATTTGACATATAGCTTTCAAGTAAAGAGATGGCAGTTGCCTGGCACTACCGATAGTAAATGACCCCAGACAGAGTTATTGCAAAACAACCAAGAGAATCACATAATTCACCCTCACAATTGCACTGAAAGTCCCTGGTCTGTGTATGCAGGGTATGTCCATTAAAGCTAATTATTGGGTTGAAAGGAAGACCTGTTACATACTAGAAAATGGGTCAGAATCCTGAAAGATGGCAGTAGTTTTTCAAAAAAATACTAGTGTTTCATGGAAATCCTCAGACCATAGTCAGACTAGATTCTTGCACTCTAGAGGACATTAGCAGGCTGGAAGGCCCCACTCAGGAGGGTAAGAATGGGAAAACAAATGATTTGTGGGGCCAGGAAAGAAAGAGCTTCCTTACAACAGGGATGCTCAGGATAAGTATTTCCCCAGCAGAGACATTACGGAGACAGTAAATGAGGATTTGTAGTTTTCTTAACTCTGAAAGCAGGGAAGGAGGAAGTGGACTCAGATTTTAAATAAGCAATGAGTACAAGACATAGTGATCTTCAATATCCTTTTTTTCAGCAGTTATTTTTCTATTCTCACGAACATATGATTTAATACATTTCCCTTTGCATCAGTTCTAGCTTAGGAATTGTCCACCACTAGTACTGATTTGTGATTCACAGCACAGCTATGAACTTCATAGCTCTTTTATATGATTCAAGAGCAGAAGCTGCCTTAGCTGCTTGGTTTCAGATGAAACTTGGGATGAGGAGATTTGATATCTTTATTATCATGGAGTAATAACTGCTGCACACTCACAGAATTGCAACTTTAACCTTTTTGCTGAAGAATCATGGGCCTGATAACATAATACAATATGCATTTTCCAAGTTTTTAACATTTAATGCAAGCAACTCCTTGCTTTTCTTCATGAGTCTGCCTACCATTGCATTTTAGCCAGGAAAGTCAAGTGTTCACCAGAAACTGATCCAATCTGATGAATGCAGCAGTCATGCTGAGATTTGGATTTTTTTAAAAGACTTGGAGGTATCACTGATAAATAATTCAAGGTCAGTTTCATATTCAGCATTACTACATTGGCTATGCTGCAATTACCCAGGGGATGGGTTTGGCTTGTAGCATTACAGCATTAGTATCAGCAGCCCAGAGCTGACATTTCATTGAGCAAGTAAGAAGGTTGGCTTGTACTTCTTCCCTTCTTCTGTAAACCATCCATGTAGTGTCACGCATCTCACCAGTTAGCCTATAAATATTGGGTTTTTTTTAAAAAGTAATTTAAAACCCACTTGGTTTATTTACCCATTGTAATGGCATCCTTGTTAAAACATACTCTTCTCGTAGCCTTGGGGATTTTCTCCTTGCAGAGAGGTACAAGTCCTGACCAATGCTATACTAATCATGTAGCAAATTCTGATTGATGTATCATGTCAATAAAACAAGAACTGAAAAAAAGATGTGCAGAATCTTTTAAAGTCCATCTGTTTTCTCTGAGTTGAGGGCCATCAGCCACGCTTCTTAAAGCAGTTTCTCATACAAAAAAACCTCACAAGTTTTGCAAAGAAGAAAGGGATTGTTTATTTTCTTGAAAACTTTTGAAAGTTTTCAGTTGACTCTTCTAAACAGATTAAAAGTTTCTGGTTTGTGGTACAGGTGTCATAGAGGATGAATTTCTCCGCAGTCATATTAGAAATTAAAAATCACTTGTCTGCAGTCACATTTCAGCATATCACCTGATAAGGCACGTAGAAACAAAAAGACAGCAGGATAGCTATATTCTTTTGAAAAGAGGACCCATCTTTCTTCCAGAACACCATCAGCACTACAGAATTGGTTCAAAATACAG
>JAYRBT010000082.1:130168501-130197402 GCA_036023395.1 Myiotriccus ornatus | reverse complement strand
AGCTATATTCTTTTGAAAAGAGGACCCATCTTTCTTCCAGAACACCATCAGCACTACAGAATTGGTTCAAAATACAGAATTTATTCTGTAAACAAAAATATAACATAGCCAATTATTACCGTAGTATTTCTCATGAGGATAGATTTCTGTATTTTCGAAGATAGCTTAAGAGTTTGAAGTTTTTTTATTATTGAATTCTTAGAATTTCTTACGAAGTTCCCAGTGTTCCCAACGTATCAAATGTCCACCCTTGTTGGGTATGTCCAGGGCACTGCAGGGCACCACCTGGGCGTGGCATAGAACCCCAGTGGTGAGACACTTGCCGTGGGTTCTGCTCCAGGGATGAGACACGAGCCTTTGCTAAAGGCTCTTGAGAACACCAAAGATCCAATGGTCACTGTAGTAGCCACACTCCTATGGCAAACGCTCTCTTGATTAGCACATGCTGTAGCACATCCAAACCATCCCTACGTCTTATTTCTACCAGTATTTACCTTTTAGAACTAAACATCAAAACCATCTCCACTTACCATTTTGTTTTGCTCTCAAAGCCCACTCAGAGACTTCATCCTGGGCTCGTCCATCTGTAAACACAATGGAGATTCGAGGGACATTGGCTGAAAGTGGTCTTGCTCCTTCTGCTTCTGTGAAGCTTCTCTCAAACATTTGCCTCAGCGCCAGTCCTGTCATGGACCCTCGCCCCATGTATTTCATTTGTGATACAGCTTTCTTCATGTCCTTGGCCGAGCTGAACTGCCTCAACGTAAACTCTGTGCGAACCTCCGTGGAATACTGAAGCAGACCAACTCGAGCAGCCTTGGCTGAAATCTCAAGTGTATCCAAGATTCCTGAGACAAATTGTTTTACAATTTCAAAATTATCTTCTCCGAGACTTTTTGATCCATCAATCACAAACACCAGGTCGATTGGGCCTTCAGTGCATCCTGTGAAATGAGCAGGAGAGTGTTCAGATCACAAAAAACCTCCACAAGGCTGCGAAAGGGATCTAGATACCCATGTGCTGCATGAACTCAGAGATCATCCAGAGTACCCTTTTCCTGGCTCATCCAATTTTGCCAGTAGGTCTGAAGATGTTGTGTTTTAAGAATGACTGTTAAGTGAACTAAAGAATATAACTAGGTTACAGAGTTGCCACAATTTTCTTCAAGGGGACAAGCCAGTATTCTAACTTTGCATTTGTATAGATCAGCAGCACTGAGAGACGTGGAAGTGAATTACTGAAGTTGAATTTGTACTGCAGAAGTTAAAAAATAGTTTAAAAACTATAGGTGAGAGAATCAGAATTGGTTAGATAAGGGTTTTTTTGCTTGTCACTGTCTAACAGTCTTGTAATTAGAAGGCTTATGTATTGTTGGAATCAACCTTTTCGGTTTATCCATTAAAGCTGGGAATTTGTCAGAAGACTGACAAATTTGGAGTTTTTGTACTTTTTGGCAAGTGCACATGCAAAAATCAAAGTTGTTTCAGCAGGCATAGACTACTGTGCTTTGTGCAAGGGCTAGCTGCAGAGATGCTTAGCTCCTGTATGATCAGTGGAGCTTCCAGGTAGAATTTGCCACTCTGAGGAATGTAAGATTTGCTTCTTAGTCTGGATCAAATAAACTTTGACCTCCACTCATCTCAGAGCTTTGTACAAGAAGAATGCTGAAAGCATTATACAAAAGAGTATTGTGCAGCAGAAATTACTCTGACTGCTGAAATTACTGGAGATGTTTGTTACCGAGTCAATGAAGGAATAAGGACTTTTCAGCTTTAAAGCTTGGACTTTTCTTTCTAGAAAGTATCTATTTTAAAACTGCCCAAGAATTCATTTCTGCAGTCATCTGAGAAACAGATGCCTCACACATCCTAAGGTGATGCAAATGCAAGGTGTATGAATATCAGAACCACCTCAATACTATTGTGTAAGTCAAGACAGGGCAGCAGTTCATGGTGCATGGTTTCAGCTAGGAGTGAGAACAGCCATGAACAGGATACCAATCTTTTGGTAATCATAGTCTCCTCAACTAAGGCATCCATTTTTAGCAGAATAATTATTTTTACTGTATTCCAGTAAAAGAATTTCTCCTCCAAGTATTAAGAGATGATGAGATAATGCATGTCATGTTGGAAGACAAGCAAATAGAATTAATGGTATTTTAAAATACAGTATATAAAGATAAAAGATCCGCAGTATATGAATCTGATTAAAGTGCACATTCTTTGTTAATAAGAGTCCACTTTGGCTTTTTTGCTGATGTTTTGAAATAATTATAATCGTACTTGATGCTATACCAAAACAACCAATTTGATACCTTTTTGCTTACGAGAGCATCAAGTTAATTGTTTGAGACATTTTCCACCACACATACATGCTTTGGGCTTTCAAATATTATATTAGGATTGAAGTGAGAATTTGCAGCAGTGTTCAAGGCCAGGCTGGATGGGGCTTGGAGGAACCTGGTCTAATGGAAAGTGTTCCTGCCCATGGCAGGGGGGTTGGAACTATGTGATCTTTAAGGTTCCTTCCAACTCAGGCCATTCTATGATTCTGTGATTTTTCTGAAGTAAGGTCAGTTACTTTTAGAAATCAAATAAACAAATGCTTTCTAAATAAAGTGTACTTACTTCTGCATGTTTTCTGATCCTCTTTTAGTACATATCCCTCCTGGCATTTGCAGATATATGAATCATCATTATTAACACAAGCATGTTCACAACCATGGTCAACTGATTTGCAGACATCTTTATCTAGGAAAAATTGAAATATTTATCTGTATTCTATTTAAAATATTTATAAATTCAGAGACTCCAAACATAATACTTGAAGAACATATGACAAGGGAGTATAATATCTTTGATTATTTATGTAGCAATGCCAGAGAAGAGTTGTTGACAGACATCATTAGTTACTTACCTCGACAAGTTTTCCCATCTTGTCGCAGGACAAAACCCTCATGGCACTGACAGCTGTATGAATTGTTATTACTAATGCATAAATGTTCACAGCCATGGTCAATGGATGTACACAGATCTTTATCTGAGAATTGTTAAGAGAATTTCCTTATTAGTCCACATTTTAAATGCAAAACTGGCATGAAAAAGCTTTGAGTGAAATTAAGTCTGTTATTTCTTTTATGACTGGAAAACAGATTCCCCATAAAAGTTTCAGCTACTCACTCCTGCATGTTTTTCTGTCTTAATATAAATCCCTTGTGACACTGATGCATGTACAAATCCTCAGTTGGAACACAGACATGTTCACAACCATGGGTGACTGTTTTGCAGACATTTTTACCTTGGAATAATGAAAATTGTATTTAGCACAGTTAGCTAAGTGGATAACTTTCACAAAATATAAGAATTATGGTAATAATTTTCCATGAAGAAGCTCACTTCCGTGAAGTTGATTGTATATTAAAGACACAACGCTACTGTTGCATAGTGTGTTTCAGTAACAGATCAGGAAGTACAAAGCACAGATTAAATAACTTACTTCTGCAGGTTTTTCCATCTTCCCTCAGTACGAATTCGTCGTGACACTTGCAGACATAGGAATCATCAGTATTAACACACATTTGTTCACAGCCATGGTCAACTGAGTTGCAAACATCTTCATCTGAGAAGAGTGGATGGGGTTTGTGAGGTGAGGCTGGGTTTTTTTAACCATCCCAAATACTTGGAAATCACAAACATACACATGTCCAAACAGCCACAACACTTAAAAGCCTCAAATATAAACGTACTTTTATGCTCAGGCTACTCACATCTACATGTCTTTCCATCTTCCTTCAGTTTGAATTTTTCACGACACTGGCAGACGTAGGAATCTTCAGTATTCACACAAACTTGTTCACACCCATGATCAACCGAGTTGCAAACATCCCTGTCTGCAAACAGGGGAGTTGGCAGTCAGCATGCATCAGCAGAGGCCTTGATTATATGTGTAATTCATCAAACTAGGTTCTCATGCTACTTACTTCTGCAGGTTTTCCCATCATGTCTGAGTAGGAACCCATCGTGGCATTTGCAGATATACGAATCACCAGAATTAACACACTCATGTTCACATCCATGGTTGACTGATTTGCAAAGATCTTTATCTGAAAGCAGATGACAGCTTTTGCTGGTTAATGCATTTCTACACAAGCATGAGCTACAGATGATGGTAAGTATCAGACTACTTACTTTTGCAAGTTTTTCCATCTTCTCTTAGCAGGAATCCCTCCTGACACTTACAAATAAACGAATCACCAGCATTAACACACTCGTGTTCACAGCCATGGTTGACTGATTTGCAAATATCCTTGCCTGGGAATAGTTAAATATTTAATATGGTTTGCTAGTTAAACTTTTTTTTACAACTACAAATATTGTGGGGGTAATCCCATGAGCAAAGAAAGATGGAAGGAAGTCTGCAAACTGAAAGCAAATCTCTGGTTAGTTAAATGATGGACAGCTTAGCTTACATCAAGCATGAGTTCTTTACCATCTGAGTAGAAAGAACTGCATGGTTTGGATGGCCTCCAAATGACACTAAATCATTTTAGGATTAATCTGACTAGATTAAGGAGGAGGACTTTACATTAAGAGCAGTAAGACTGAAAGGAAGGAATGATTTAGTACAGTCATTTAGCATAAATTCATGTTGGGAAAACAAAATTAGGAAAAAGACCACAGGACATGATTTAACAATAATTCTTTAATATCCTTACATCAGTGCCAAGAGTCTGCATTAAAAAAAAACCCCAAAAGAATAGGAATTACTTATTTGAGACAATAAATAAAATCTAACTGGTATTGCTGAGAATTGATAGGAGGACTCGTATGACTGCAATGTTAAGCCAGTGGGTTAAAACCTCTTCAAGAAGGATAGATGGGGGAAAGTACAGAAGAAAGTGGAGCCATCTATCAGCATTCCCTGCTTTTTTTTCACTGCAACACAGAAGAAAATATTCTCAGTTTCTATGGAGAACTACCTTTACACAAAAAATGGAACAATACTGACAGTCAAGCTCAAATTGACTCTTCAGGTTTAATATGTAGTGAAGAAAACCTTATGTTTTTACAAAAGCTTCAATCTGAGCCAAATTTCCTGGAGTTAATGTGGAACTTGATTCAGAGTAAAATCAAAGAAATGGAATTATTATCAATCAACTTGGTGTTATGGAAAAACAGATCCTGGAAAACTAAATAATTATCTTTCTTAATTGATGATGAGGCTGTTTCATAAAGCTCATGCTGTTCATACAATGGAGCAGTCAGAAAGGCAGAAGCTTTGGTATTCTGATTAAGGAAACAGACTGTAGAATCAACATTTTATGGACTAACACTGGCTTAGAAAGACCTTCAGAATCAATTGTAACTGGGAAAACATCAACTGGCTTTTTTTCAGAGAATCTGCTCTACTCTGCTACTATTTAATACTTTCATGGACAGTCCAGAAGAATTTACGAAATAATCACAGACAAATTTTGTAGTTACTCCAGTTTTGAGAGAATGGCAAATAAAAATAGAGCAGCTGCTGATAGAAGACAACATGAATCTTTTTGGAATCTGGATAACAGAAAATCATATGTATTTTAAAATAGCAAGAACTAAGCTTAGGCATTTAGAAACAAAGGCTGTACTTCCCAGGCTTGGGACACCTGTGTAACTGAGAATCAGTGACTAACACTATCTTTTGTCATTAAAAAAAAAAAAAAAAGATTAAAAAAAGATAAAAGATAAAAAATGATAGGTAGATTCAAATAAGAATTAGGTGGGTTATTGTTCCTCTACCCTGGCCCCTGCTCTGTCTCCAACTAGAAGAACTTTTTTCACACCGGAGTGCCCCTACAAGGATGCTGATAAATAGCAGAGGTTTTAGGGGAGCAAGATGAGAGTTATTAAAAGATTAGAAAACATATAAAAAGCCTGAAGGAGTTTAATTTGCATTTTAATTTGCATTTACAAAAGAACATTCTAAGAGGTTAAGATAAGGAACGGGTTAAGTTGTGACCTGCATGAATATACTCAGAGCAACCCAGTGGCAATTATAACTTCAACCAATTAAAGTGCAGCAACATCCTATGCTCAAGATTCAAACTCAACATACTCGATCTGGAAACAAAGTTCACATTCTTAAAACTACATTCAAACCTTAAAATTGGCTGATTTTCTGAAACGTATCTTTAGTTCAAGCAATACTTAATTTATAGAAGTCTTATGAAAAATAGAGAAAAATATTCCATTCTGGCCACTATGAATCAGTGAATAATACCGTAATAAAAGTAAAAAGAGATTTCTTCTTTTATTCATAAACTACTTACTTCGGCATGTTTTCCCATCTTGCCTTAGTACAAATCCATCATGGCATTGGCAAGTGTATGAATCGTCATTGTTAACACAAAGATGTTCACAGCCATGACTGACTGATTTGCAGATGTCTTTATCTAGGAATAATTTAGATTTTATTTACTACAGTTTCATGAATAGGAATATTTCCAAAACTTTAAAGACTAACAGTAATAATCTCCTAGTAAATAAAGAATTTATTCTCCTCTTTGTCAGGCAAAATCTCCTATAAGAAGACCTGTCTCTAAATAATATGTTTTTTCAGTAGACCTCTGAGTATAAAAAATATAGTAAAACAAAATAACTTACTTTTACATGTTTTCTTATCATCCCTCAATGCAAAACCCTCATAGCACTGGCAAATGTATGAACTATCAGTATTCACGCAAATATGCTCACAACCATGGTCAACAGAATTGCAAACATCTTTATCTGTCAAAAAAACAAGGTTGCCATATTTAAAACATATCTACAAATGCAGAGATTATAAAGGAAATCTGCTATTAAAGATAAGGATACTTACTTCTACATGTTCTTCCATCTTCCCTTAGTGCAAATCCCTCGTAACACTGGCAGATGTATGACTCATCAGCGTTAACACAAATGTGTTCACAGCCATGGTGAACTGAGCTGCAGATGTCTTTATCTGAGAACATTGATGATATCTGGTTAGAGCACATCCACAGTGAATGTATCATGCAGGGAGAAGAAATAGCTCTTACTAGGTCTACTGATATCACTGGCATAAACGGGCAAAAATTTAGGCAGCAAACACTTTTAACTCTTGGTACTTGAAAAACTTTGAGTATTTTCTGTTTCTAGTCTATCAGTTCAGCTATTAAAATACATTATTTTTATCCACAAAGTCTCTTACAAGCTTCTTGCAGGTTTAACAATACTACTCCTTTATTCTAACAGTAACCTGTCGCTGTATTTGTTCAAAGGCTTCTACAGATCTACATATGGTAGATAAAAGTCTATGAGTAATTATCATAATACTCACTTCTGCATGTTTTCCCATCTTCTCTCAGCAGAAAACCCTCATGACACTTGCAAACATACGAGTCATCTTCACTGACACAAACATGCTCACAGCCATGGCTGACTGACTTGCAGATGTCCCGTCCTGGGAATGATTGATATAAATGTAGGTTTCAAATGAAAATATGTTAAAGAAACGTAGATATCAAAAGTAAGCTTTCTTTTTTCCTTTCCAGAAAGAAGTGAAAAGCCCCTTTCTTTCCTTGCCTGATGCACATGGAAAAATGTTCAGCAGATACCGTTCACTCACTTCTGCACGTCTTGCCATCTTCTCTCAACGCAAATCCCTCACGACACTTGCAGATGTAGGAATTGTCAGCATTAACACAAATGTGCTCACAGCCATGGTTGACCGATTTGCAGACATTTTTACCTGGGAATAATTTAATATATAAAAAATTGCGTTTGTTAAGGGTAGGATGTTCAAAGTCTTACAATTCCCAGCTACTGAATGTTCTTATCCTTTCTAGTACGCTGAACTCAATTCTGCAAATCATTTATAGGACCTGCTGTCTTTTTTTGTTGTAACAAAAAAATACATCTTTCTCCTGCTGATGTTACAACCTTACTATTAAGAAGAGGTGCACTGTTCCAATTCTAGAGTTTGTGAAATCTCACATATCCCTAGTCTGCAGATCAGTGAGACACAGCAATTTCCAAAGGCACATAAATCCCACATTCACATTGTAAGCAAACTTTCTGGTGAGAAACAGATTTTTCTATCACCATCTTTTTATCTTCAGCAATGAACCTGCTCAAACCTGAAACAGTCTTGGTTTTCTTTGTGCTTAAACCTGGAAGGTGTTTCTCATTTTTTCTGTAAAGCAGGATGACAAAAGTTTGGTGTATATAGTATATAAGGGTGGTGAGAAAGACGAATTTATGATCCTGCTGTGAAATTCCGGAAAATTGTCAGCTATAATTGAGCAAGCAGATGTTCAAAATTTAAACACAATTAGCATCTCAAAATAAAGTCCACAACCATCCAATTTAAGGACTATGTTTTTAAATGGTACAGACATTCAGGGTACGATTCAGGTACCTAAAATTAGACATTCAGTACCACTTCAGATGCCTTCGCATATCCAAGATACTTCTGGCAAATATGACACCAAAAGGGAAATTACAGCCTCTTGAAATCATTGAACATTTAAAATTACATTGGACTACAACATTTAGGCAATCAAACCTACCTTACAGATTTCTTCTACGTGTGTCATATTAAACTGAGTTGCTGAATAATAACTTACGTTTACATGTTTTCCCATCGTTACGAAGCCTGTATCCTTCAAAACACTGACAAGTATAAGATCTGTCACCATTTACACACAAATGTTCACAGCCATGATCACTCAGAGCACAGTAGTCAACTCCTGTAAGAGCAATTGAAATTATTAAAAAATTTAACCAATAATGAATTGTTTTTCATCTCTAATATTTGCATCCCATAAAAACAAGTAAATATAAATACATTTGATCTGCTTAAACAATAATTCAGTTTCTCATCTGCTAATATACACATAGCTTCAATAAAACGTAAGAGGGCCTAGTGATGTACTTTTCACTGTTTGCTTTAAGCAGAGTTGAGAAATTATACTTTTCTATGCTTAAAATAGCTAAACAGAGTTCATGCCTTGGTACTTAGAAAGTGAATTAAAACAAAACAAAACACTTTGGCAATGATTTTATACAAGACACTGGCAAAGACGTAAAAGCTACCTTGTTAGCATTCTTTAAACAGTCTCTAAATGGCCTGATGTGCACATGGCAGACCCCAGAACTCACTTGTGGACCTGACCCAGTGTCTGTGGCAGCAAGCAGAAAACCTCTCAGATGGCAGTGCGATTTGGTTTGGACTATTCAAGGTTTTGCAAAGAATTGTAAATGACAAGTACTGTCAAATATGGTCCACTTTACATCTCAGATTTCCCAAGTGTTTCTTCTCTGTAATGTAAAGACATAGGGCTCCTGGGACCTTGCAGGCAGCACTTGATACTGTCTATTGGCTACACACACTCATATTTTTTTGTAATTAGTTGTTAGAGTATAGATTTGTTTACCACTCAGGTGTTCCCACAGATCTCTCAAGATACTAGTGCCGGTGTATATGATACTAGAATGTCCCAGATGTTTTCCCACTAGGAGTGGTATATATTAAATGCTAATGACAGTAGAGAGCTGTCAGGATAACTTTTGTTCACTTATTCGGGGTTCCCATATAAAACGTAAGGCTCAGTGTGGGGCTCTCAGTTCTCCACCTGCCCCAGGCAAGGTGATGCAGTTTCCCTGGGGTAGGTACACTGTTGTCCACACAACCTGTCAGTCAGACACATTTGTCTCGTGATTGAAAAACTGTCCTTAACACCTGGGGATGAACAGGTCTTCCAAAACTTTTCTGAATATGGGAGGACTAACAGTTATCTTGACAAGTATTCTTTCCTAAATCCTTTTTCTGTTTGTGCTTTCAAATAATTATTAAAGTATTACCGGAAAGGAAGAATAAATTGAAAGTGTGTCCTCTTCCCTGTATGAAAACAGAAACCCTTCCCAGGTGAGCTGAGATAAAGGACATTCTCACAAGACTTACGTGTGCAGGTTTTTAGGTCCTCGTTGATGACAAACCCTTCAGAGCACTGACAGACATAGGAGTCATCAGTATTTAGGCACAGTTGCTCACATCCATGGTTGCTTTCAGCACAGTGATCCACTCCTATTGATTTGTGTTAATGATTGAAGAAACCGCATTGGCATCTTAGATACATAAACTATGACACTGTAGTTAGTACACAATGCCTTTGCAGAGCAAGGGAAAAAGATCAGTACAGCTTTTTACTTACGCAAGTATCCCCATCTATTTGAGTAATGTGCGTTAATTAACAACACCTAAGTGAAATTAATACAACAACCCCACTTGGCAGGTAACAGACCTGGTGAAGTACAGATCTCCCTTGCCAAAAATCACAATGTGATTGAACTAACACAAAGTGGAGTGAAGGGAGAACCCTGAAGCCCAGTCTGGTCTTAGCCACAGAATCACGCTTTCTTACTTTAAAAAGCAAGACTCTCTCTTTTGTTCATCATAAAATTTTCTCAGCAAGTATGAATATTAGTAACTTTTGAAATAGAAGTTATGTTTTTCAGATTATTTAATAAACATCAAATTATTTCTTCAACAGGATGAGAAATCACCAATTTAAAACTTGAACCTGCCAACAGGTTCAAGCAGTTAAAGCCTAGTGGGGCACAGATACAAATTAGGAGCGTGAGAGTGTCTTAACAAGTTCCATTTCTTTGATTTTCCTATTCCAGGTAAGATAAAATGGAATATTTCTTTTAATTTCTATATGCAACTTGTTGTGTGAAAGATGAAAGGTGGGGTAAAGGAGAGAGAGGTGTAAATTTGGTGTAAAAAATGTGTTGTCTTATACAATGGACAACAAATCAGTCGGGTGAGATACGTGCACTCGCAGATGTTCTGTGTACTTTGCTGACTCTGTGAGTACGGACAAAAGGAGATTTTAGGAAAAAAAATTTTGAACTTCCTCATAACATTTTACTACTGGTTTGTTAATGGCTATTTTTAGTTACATAGGCCCAAACCACTTTATCTTAACTTGATCAAAAGTAGTGAAGTTCCCTCAGACACGCAGTCTCACGTCTCCGTTTACAAATCATTTACAGATGTGAGCAGGCATGTCTGTAGCAATTTGTTTACATAAAAAAAATCTGTACTTAATGTAAAATCACTTAATTCTAAACATTTCTGTTTATTAGTTTAACTAAGCAACGATTTTGCAGTAGTTGGTCCAGATTTACCATCATACATAGAGAGACAACATAGATGTCTTGCATAGATGAAGCTGAGGTGTCAGTTTTTACTAGCTAAAGCAAGATCCAGCTGGAACATTCTCCTTTTTCCAAGAGTTCACATCATCATGAAGAGGCTTGTGTAACTTCTCAGAGTACACAAAAAATGTGGGAAAAAAAGGAGAAAATCTCCATATTCTCTGTGAAAAATTGCATCTGTTTGGCACCATCTTTTACAAACACCCACACTAACCAAATTTTTAGCATTTAAATACCTTGGGTTCTCATGCATAATATTGTAACACACTCCTTCAAAGAGTGCAATAATCACAAGGGTGATAATACCAGGTTTTAGAAATCATTATAACTGTAAATTTGGCCATCACATGTGCTTTATTACATGTGTAAAAAAAAAAAAAGGTAAGAGGGGGAAGGGACTGGGAAAGACTCACTGTTTTTAAAAACAAGAAGTGTCTTGGAATATATTAATTTTTAGATATTCAACTTGAGATAGTCTAAAGTTATAATTGCTAAAAAGTTCTGAGGTCTTGTAAGACAACCAAGTTACCTTAAATATGGCTTTATCACAAACAGTTTATTTAAAAATAATTATTCCCTGTCCTATCAACTTTTTTTTTTAAATTTCAGTGACTGAGTATCCCTTTGGAAAAGTATGTCATAAGTACATCAGGTAAAAATGCTGCTCATATTTTAGATGATTTGCAAAATGGCTCTCTGCAATAAAACTATCTTCTAAAAACTGGGTGATGCCAAATGGGCAATGCTGTTGGGTTTTTGGGGGCCAACACTGATCCTTCATTTAGCAACATCCTTATTAAAAGAGGACATTTTATTGAATGAATCACTTCAAGTGTAAACACAGAGAAGAGGTAGGTCTCTGCATATCTCCACATATCAGCAGGATCAGGTGTGCTGCAGTTTACACAGCCCGTAACAAAGACACAGATGTTCAACAGCAAGTATTGCCTTTGTGTTAGACACACTGGCTGAACACATTTTCCCAGTTATTTGGTTTGGAGAAAATGATGCTGTTGGATCAAGGAATCTCACTACAGCATTACTTCACCAGGCCTGGCTCATGGTGGACTTTACAGTAACATAGGTTTGCATAACTCAGAAATATCTCAAAAGAGACCCAGGGGTATTTTCTCATTTTGTTCACACCTTGCCCTTGCACAAAACTAATCACTGCAGTTCATGAGACACACCCATTGCTGCACGCATTGCCATGGTGGTGTTGGGTGTACCCAGCATGACATGACACAAATGACCCTTCCATGTTAACACATGCATGTTCACAGTCATGCTGATCTAAAGCCCAGAAATTTGCTTCAGTGAAGAACTGAAGCCAGCCATAAGGGTTTCTGAAGTGGCTTAGAAAAACTCACTTTTCTTAAACAATACTGGATTCTGTGCTTTGAATACCTACTAAAGGTGAGGATCTGCGAGCAGATCACAAATACTCGGCTATGTGAAGCTTCACTTTGACTCCCACAGATCTGTAGTCATCAGAAGTCCCACATCATGGTGAAGGAGGAATGCCTGGTGCTAGTCACCACTCATCTATTCTCCCTGATTCATGAAGAGGGTAGATATGCAAATGTGCTGCTTTCTTTTACAAGCTCCACTAACACGAGCCTTGTTATAACAAGATTTGGAATAGGAGCTTAATCCTGGAAGCATCACCAGATTTACAGCCAAATCCAAGGCCCCCTGAGGAAAAATACCTCAAATGGGAATTAAAATTTGCCTTTAATTTGCAATTACATCCTTGCAACAAATATTCTACACAATGCTGTTCTCTTGCTCTCCAAGGCCATCCAATATATAAAAACCTGCACGTATTAAAATACCATATAGATAATAAAAAACAGAATAGCATGGGTTGCTGTAAAAACAGCACTGTGCAGACAAAATGCTTTATGAGAATGCATCTTTAGGACTGAAAGAAAACACAGTTTCAAACCCAGATACATTTTATGAGTTTCTAGAAATATAATTAGATTGCTCCAAGCAAGGTCATTATTCATAAAATCCCAGCAGTACAATCCCCCCCCCCAAAAAAAAACCCCAACTGAGTCACCAGATCGGGCTATTTTATTTTGCTGAATATATTCTCCCTGAACTTTAATATATTGCATTAAAAAATTGCTGTGATTCCAGGCCCCCATTCAAGAAGAGCAGTAACACTAAAGTCTTTTAAAAGGAAATAGTATGTATATTTGGTTTAGAAACCTGACATTGGTCAAGCTATTTTAAAATTTTTTTTAGAAAACTGTGGGGGTTTGTGTGTGACTTTTAGTTGATTTTGATAGCTGTTTTACTTATACAATGTTTTCCCAAGCTAATGAAATATATCTTCCTTGGCTAAACCAACTGGGCAAATCAAGGTGATTTTTTTTTTATTTAAAAGCTGTTCATGTCACTACGAGCCAAGGTCAGAAAGTTTCAAATAAGTTATGAACTTATTTTTTTTAAGGCACTTTCATTCCTATATTAATCTTCAGGTTTCCATAAAACTTTTTGGAAAATGTCTAATATACAAAGCAGTCTACAAAACAGCAAAATGTGTATTTTCCCAGCATTACTGGCTCAGTTAAAATTCAAGTTTATAAAGAAACATTTGTTTCAACCTTAATTATAGAGAAAGCTTCCATCCTTTCAGAAGGGAAACAATTCACAGCAGGTTTAAGAAATAAAAGCAGATAAACTTTATTATGTCCAAAGGATTACTCACTTTTGCATGTTTTCTTATCTGGATTAAGTCTAAACCCTTCTTGGCATTGACAAAAATAGGACTCATCTGTATTAATGCATTCCTGTTCACAACCATGGTCCTGAAGAGCACAATAGTCTGGTACTAAATGGAAAAAAAATTGTGTCAGTGAAGAATATAAGGAATAAACTAGATAAAAATTATGTACTTTGCTTTCTTTTCCTTAGCCTTTTTTTTTTCCTTAAGCATCATTCCTTTTACTGTATTGTTTCAAACAATGAAAACAAAGTGTTCATTTTTTCCAAGTATCTGCTATACTGAGGTACCTCTGACACGTACACTTCAAAGAATTATTCAAGAACACAAGTACTTCATGCAGCAGAGAAGTTAGAATCTTAAATATTTCTTAACATTTTGCAACCAAGCCTTATACATTGCCTCATCAAAACTGCCTCTCTATTTCCCTCAGAGCAAGTTAGGTACGATCTGTAGTAAACACATAAACATGCTTTTGAATGCTGTTCATTAGATCAAAGCAGAACAACCAGGCTATCAGGAGCACTGATGTTTTTGACAGTTCTGAGTGCTTGCTTCGTAATTTTTCCATTTGAAATGTTCATGGAAGTCAAGAAAAGAAGCCTAGAAACAGCTACCACAGGTGTATAAAGTACCACAGAAAGGAAAGCAATTGTGCACTGAGGTATTCACCACTTAGTGTTTATCACTATTGATGAAGTTAAAGAACCTGACGTTCACTTAGATGTAATGTCTGCCCATCACTTATATCAGTGGAGTTAATTAATTTATATTAGTGAAAAATGGTTTTAACCCCTCAGCAGTGCCAAAAATAAACAAGCTGCAAATTAAGCAAATTACACTTTAAAACATCCAGGCACTTTTGAACATTTCGTTACACAACCTGAAAACTGAGGGGGTTTTATTATTCCCAGCAGTTAATTAATTATTATTCCCGGAGTTAACGGGTTTCCTGAGGCAAGGACTGTGTTTTCCTTGTATTTGTGGCAGGTAAATGCAATTGAGCCTTTATATACGATGAAAGTTCTTAGCAATAATAAACCACCTACATTCTCAGGAAAAACAAAGTAGAATGTAACTTTCTAAGAAAACTCAGGAGCACTACTTTATAATTTATGACCATTACTTCATATATTTATAGAACATTTCCTTGGCCAAAGGTTTTTCTGACAGCATATACACATTTACATAACATGCAGATATCCCTTTACTAAAAAGAAAATAAAAAAATACAGTTTGTTCAAGAGTACACTGAAAGGACAGAAATCATAAAGCCATGTGTGTGCACCAGAGAAATATAGCTGTATGCCTTCTAGACCTACTTAGTGCTGTATTCCATTTACCTGCTTAAATCCTGGCTCACTCAAGTGTGCAGGAGAGACTTTTCCTGGATAACTGATTCTGAAGATGACCACAAGAGTTGAAAAGTATGTGTTATCTCTTTTGGAACCTTGAGGCTAACATGTTGGGAACACTGAAGACACACTTCGCAGGGGTTTATTAACACAGCCCAGATTAAGGATGGTAAGAGAAAGCCTCTACCAGCTACAAATCATGTGAACCCACCCAGAACTCAAACAGGAGCCTTCCCTAAAGAGCAAAAGACTCAGTACCCCTGAATACAAGCAGAAGCTGCCATCTGTCCTCTTGAGGGGAGCAGCAAGAATTTTAAAGGTCCCATTAATAATGACCTTAATAAAGCTCTAATGACCTCCACCTGTCTCATTGTTCAACCAAATTTGCTGCTCTCTTCCAGCCATAGAGCGCTTTGCTGGTGTCAGCAGGGTTGTCTTTGTGAGCCTTGTTCCTTTTGTTTCATTCTGAGAAGTCTGGAATAACTTCAACAGAAAACATTTGTCAGATATGCATGACCATACTGATAACATTTACATTTCCAAGCTTTTCTTTGTAGCCATGACTATAAAGGCTTGCTTTCTATTTTTGAAAGGAAAGCCAGGATTCTGAGACAATCACGAGATCTTTGGAGTCAGCACCCCAGGCCCAGGCCTGCTTGCTGATGCAGAGAGCTGCTCTGGCACGGGTATAAGTCTTGGCTAGCTGGCCATCATCCCTGAGATTCGGTACATAAGCCAAACATGTAGAAATTTATGTTAGAAGTTTTAAAGTCATAAACATTTTAAATCCAATGATACGTAATTTGTTTCTTTGTGTTGTTTATGCTGACTTAAAGGCAGCATGACTCATAACACATGGGGTCTAGGGGACACTTTTGCTTTGAAGAGCTCTCATGCTGTCTTGACTTTTGCAGCATTAAGAGCTGCACAGTTCCTTCATTCATGCTTTAATTTGCAAGGCTCAGAAGATAGCAAGTGTAAGGTAAAGTGGCTGGTAAGTTCTATTTATGCTTAGGCTCAGGACACACATCGCGAGTGATTTGACACAGTGGGTAAGACGTGCACACAACACAGAAGGATTATGTGCAGACTTGGTGACAATTTCCTAACATGGATTCTCAAGGGGTGGTGTTCCTTTTGACTTGGTACTGTGACCATGAGATGACAGCGTTCACAGTCCAGAAGGCTGGGAGGTGAAACAGCAAAATTCTGACTCCATATTTTACAAGCTCAGATTTCAGCTTATTCAAGGAACTGGGTGGAAGAGTCCCCTGGTAAAGAGCCAGCAAGACAAAAGATGACTAGGAGAGTTAGATTTTTTAAAAAAACTTGCTAATACCTCAGGAACAAATCATCCCATTGTACTGGAAAACGTGCTCAGAAGAGCAAAAGCTTCTCAATGAACTAAAACCACAAAGAAGAAAAATAATAGAGGGAGAAAAAAAGGACCAAGAAAAAAAGAGGAATATAAAAGCATTCATTAGATATTTTTGAAAAAACAAAGCTCTGCCGAACCTTTTATTAGTGAGGAACACTGAAGGAAATAAGAAGGGAGCCTACAAATACGCTGGTAGCAAAAAAAAAAATAATTTAGAAAACACTGCCATTTTGACTGAGGGAACAACCTAATGATGAATAATACAGAAATGGCTGAAGAAAATAATGCCCTTTTTACCCTCCCAGGTTTCTACATGTACCAATAGTTTGAGAAGGAGACAGCCTAGCAACATTGGTTAGAGACCAGTCAGAGAAACTGGACACACAGAACCATGGGATGACTTGTATTCACCTGTGGGTGCAGAAAGAGCTAAGTGATGTGACACCACTGTCTGTCATGTTTCAAAATTCACAGGGACCAAGAGAGGCCCCTGATAACTGAAAAGTGCTAACATTACACTTATCTTTTAAAAAGGGGAAGAAGAAAGACTCTGGGAACTGTAGACCAATCTTCATTATTTCAGTCCCAGGACCATGAGGCACATCCTCCCAGAATCCATTCCCACATATATAAAGGACAAGAAGATTCTTGGAAATAATCAGCATAGACTGACCAAGGGTAAACCACCCCTGGCCAACCTGTTCATCTTAAATGATGAAATGAGTGCATCTATGAATAAGGGAATATTGGTGAATGTAATACACCTCGGCACTAGTAAAACTCTGGATGCTGCCTCCCACAGCATTCTCATTTGGAAGCTGAGGGAGTATAGGCTGGAAGAAAGACCTGTTAGGCAGAGTCTAAATGTGCCAGGCTACCAGACTCCAAGGATAGTGATCAGTGGCTTCATGTCTGGCTGGTTGCTGATAATGGCCAAAGTACCAGAGAGGACAATACTGGGGGCCACATCACTGAACATCTTCATCAGCGACATAGATGATGACACAAAGTGCACCTCAACTAACCTGTGGGTGTCATAGGTTAGAGACAGTCATACAGGGAAACTGAACAGCAGAACTTAAATATGGAGGAGCCTTATAAACTTGATGATTAGACCAGAAGATGTTGTATGAAGTTCAGCAAGAAGAATTGGATAGTCCTGCCTCTGGGTTGGAAAGACCCCATAGCTTGTACAGACTGGCAAGGGACCTGCTGTCAGGGAGCATCATGGGCCAGCTGTTCCCCAGGGGAAGGAGAGCCCAAGGGGCCAAGGGTGATAATGCAGCCCAGCAGGTTAGGGACCTTGCAGGCCTGGAAATGGCAGCCAGGTTTAACAAGAAGTGCAGACCAGCAGACAAGCAGATGCTGCTGAGGCAGGTCTGAGGTCAAGCCAGGAAGTCAGCCTGTGTGTCAGCATGAGGCAGGGCCACTCCTGCTGAGGGCAGCCAGGATCTGACACAGCCCAGGGATCGCTGGGCAGGTCTGCAGTGTCAGCGTAAGGCCATGGTCAAGCTGGGAAGTCAGGTTCTGGACCAACAAGGGCTATTGCCAGGCCAAATTGCTGGAGAGAGCACCTGACATATTTTGTCCAGTGCTGGAATAATTCCTTCCCTTCTACCTCCAGTTAAAAAGATTAAGATGAAAAGGTTCAACAGAGACCTACTGCTGTGACATAGTGAACTTCAGTTGTGTGGAGAACTTGAGGAATGTGATCTGAGTTTTGTGAAAAAGAAGGTATTTAACTGCGGCCTACAATTACTTCTGGTGGGTCATTAGAAAGGTGATGCAGCTAAACCCTTCTTGTTAGTGCCAGATGATGTAACGAGGAACACCGGTCACCATCTGTGGCTTGGGCGGTTCATGATGGACATGTGCTAACCCTAACTTGTTGACTTTTGAGCTTGTTAGCCTGCTATCTATCAAATTTGACAAACAACTAACAAACAAAGCCAGGAAGTTACCATAATCTGGTGGAAACATAAACTTCATAGAAAATATTGACGTTGCCAGAGCTTTGTCACACTATCAAAGAACTCACTCTGGAGAAAAATCCACAGGAAAATAGACTGCAATGTTTCCTCTGATTGTAGAATTACTCATAATTTTATCTTGTCTTACAAACCAAACTGATTATAAATTGTCATGTACAGAATTCTTTGTTTACCCAGCAAGGGAGATGATATTCTAACTGAAAAATCAAAATAATCACAGAGACAACACAAGACAAAGCTCTGGCCTTTAACTGTTGAAAAGAAGCCTGGTTTCAGTCTAAAAGCTTCCTGTTCATAGGAGGGACCCCTACCCTTAGCCCCTCCCCTCAAAAGCCAAACTATCCCCCCAAAACAACTTGCATTGCTTTCAAGACCTTTGGTTTCCAGGGCACTCTAACATTTTCTATACCTGGCTCATTACTCAGTGTTCCCAGGACCAGTGGGACAACTGGAAGACAATTCATAATTAAATGTAATCACAACTTACTTCTGCAAGTTCTTTTGTCTGGATTTAAAATGAATCCTGGGTGGCATTTACAGTAATAGGAGTCCTCAGTGTTAACACATTCGTGTTGGCAACCTTGGTTATCCAAAGCACAGTAGTCTACAACTGAAAAAGAACAAGACCAACACGTGGACTTAGAAAAACAAAATAAGAACTATTATGCATAGATATTATGGTACTCACACAGTAGACTATTTAAAAAGAAGTAAAAGCTGACATAATTTGTAGCCTGAAAAGACTTTCTGCAAAAAGTAGCACACTTTCAACACCAGCTGGTAAACCAGATTTGATTGGAGTCCTGGATCATTTCTCAACTTTGAACATTTATCAACTCCCAGATTGTCAGGAATCTTCTCAACATGTTTTCTCAGATCTGGAAACCGTTCCTCAGTCCAGATGTTCAGATGTTACTCCGTCCATATGTTCACACTGTAGTCCAGGGCGTAGCAAAGTTTGTTTGATTTAGTTCTGTCTTCTGTCTCTCAAGTCCCAATCCTGGAATTGCTCTATTTTTCCTTAGTTCTCTCCCAGCTGTATTAGTTCTCAAGAGCTGTTCCTGCAGCCTGAGTCTATAGGAGAACCTTGGCAATATCTTCTGCATGGAGGACTGTTACAGTCATTCCCTTTAGTGTGCTCCAGATTTATTCTGTACAAAGCAGCTGCAACTACAAAGCCTGAGAGCTTCAGGCTGATATTCACTACTGACATTTTGCTTATATAATGCCTTTTGTAAGAAAAAAATATCACATGCAGACACTTATTTCATAAGTCCAGTAATTTATTATATAAATCCTTATTTACAAGTTAGATTGCCAAAGAGTAATACTTCAGAGTTACTCTGTCAAGCCCATTCAAAAGTGCTCAAGGACTTTTTTTTTTAATTATTTTTTTATTTCTTTGCACGTTAAGATGTATCTTCACAACAAAAGTCTTAGAAGAAATTAAAGATAAGTCACAAAGCTGATGCTCTGTCCCCAGAGAGCTGCCACGCCTACATTACGAAAGTATACCTGATTCTTTCTGCAGAAGACAGCAACGTGCTAAGCTTCATACAGACATTTAGTGAGACAGGTTCCTCTTTGCCAACTGAGTAATTTTTTCACTACTTTATACTTCTGAGCCTCACAAATTTCTTTAAGAGGCAGTAATTTGTTTCACTGAACTCAGTTCTTTCTTCAACTGCCCTGCTTTTGTAAATCATGTGCACTCAGGTGTGCTACAATATTTAGTCAAAGTCGTCTAGTCAGGAGCGCAGATAACTCATTTAGTTACTTTGAAAGAGTTTCTTTTAACCCTTCAGAATATTTGTGTTGAATCAAGTCAAATTAAACTACTTACTGGCTACTATGTGAGACCATTTTCCTGACATGCATCTTCCTGTTTCCAGGCTGAGTAGATTAATATAAAAACCTATTTACTGAATATGTATTCCAAGGATATAATGTGTCATACAATTAGTCGGCCTTCCTTTTAAATTAATTCTAATCACATGTACATTTTCAAGTGTTTTAAAAGACACATTAAGAAATAGGTAGGCTAAAGAATACGAATCTTTTTTCTATTTAGCATCATAGCTGGGAAACAGCCCATAGAGATTGCTCTGCAAAGTCACCTGCTCCTCTGCATTTAAACCTTAACAAAATTAATTATTACTACAATACCTGCAACTGTCTGACTAATGATTATAAACTTGAGAATAGAATATCCCATTGGAAGTGATATACAATGACCAACTGTCTGACCAGTTCAGGGGTGACCAGAAGTTAAAGTGTATTGCTAAGGGCTTTGTCCAAATGCCTCTTACACACTGACAAGCTTGGGAAGTCCACCTCCTCTGGGAAGCCTGTTCTCATTCTCTTGATAAAGAAATGCTTCCTAATGTCCAGTCTAAACTTCCCCTGGCAGAGCTTTGAACCATTCCCATACGTCCTATCCCTGGATAACAGGGAGAAGATCTCAACACAGAGCTCCCTCTCCATGTCCCCTCCTCATTAGGCTGTAGAGAGAGATGAGGTTGTCCCTCAGCCCCTTCTCCAAACTAGACAAACCCAGAGTCCTCCACTGCTCCTCACAGGACATTCCTTCCAGTGCTTTCACCAGCTTTGTTGTTTTAGAGACAACTAAACAGGTCTTAGAATGTTTTATTATCAGCATCTGGGCAACTATGACCCCAAGCACTTTCAAATGACAATCTCTGTGCTTTCTTGTGGCTATGCCGTTACCAGTGTACCTTGGACAGAAAGGAAAAAAACCCAACAAACTAAATAACTAATTTTTTCAGGCTTACTTTTTAGCATTTATAGCCTTCTGGAGATCTCTTACTGACAGAATTAGGTCTGCTGACCTGTAAGAACAATGAGCATATTAATTTAAATGATGCCTTTCCACTAACACAGTTAAGAAGTAAGAACATTCACTTGACAGTTGCCTTTGGAAATAAGTATTATTCCTTTTTTTTTCCAATAATTTTGTATACAAACTGCACTAATTACAGGCAGGCTTAGCCTTGCAGATTGGCACTAGTAATTGACTCATTTCAGTTTTAGCTTCACGTGTCGTTGTGGTGGTACTTGTTAAGAAGGGAAACTTGTCAACAGCATTCCAGTCAGCAGGTAGGTAAGCTGTCTATGGAGTGGAATTTTCCTGAAAAGACTGAGAAAAATCATAAATTTCTATTTCTCACATTAAGTACTGTAATCATTTAGTTGGTATGCAGAAAATACACACAGTTTGTACAACAGCAAACCAAAATATTTTCCTTATTTGTAGAAGTTTCATTATTTTCATATTTCTATACTGAGTCATGAGATATACATTAGAAAGTGAACACTTAGGGATCTCACTGATTTTACTGTTATGTCATGACTATTTCAATGATAACTTTTTCTAAATTAAGAACTAATGTCCTTTTTAGTGAGAAAACTATTAATTCAGTTGTCATCTCCCCAGGTTTGTTCCGCCCTGTTTTTGTTGCTCAGAATTAGTTAGTAAGTGGTAAGTGCCATCTTTCATTTCCAGTTACCAGTTCTGCAATCTGGGTGCTTACACTGACCTCTCTGAACTCTGGACAATGTAGCTCACCTTTCTCTTGTACAGCTGTTTTACTCCTACAATGTGTATATTGGTTACTCAGAGTCAGAATAACAAAGTAAGTTAAGGAGAAGGGTAGAAGAAAAGAGTAGGAAGAAAAGGTGACAGAGGCATAAGAAGGATGAAAAAGAACGAGGGGGAAGAGTAGAGCTGACTCATGGAAGACTCATAAGAACTTAAAAAGCAGCCAAAAAAATCTAGCAGTGCCCGGAATGCAGAGAGCTACCAGCAGCCAAACCACTGCCAGGTGAAGAAGACCCAAACCCAACAGCTGCAGCAATATGGAGACAGTCTAGCACTAGTGCCAGGAAAGAGAGGGCAGCGTGTCCAACAACACCAAGAAGGTGGAGAGACTGAGTGTCCAGCAGCATGACGGAGAAAGAATGGTTCATAACCACCAAACTTCAACTGACAGGACTCTGTTCATGTGAAAAGGTGTTCAAAAAGGCAAAGTGGTAGTGCTCTGCCCGCCAGAGCAGAAAGTTTAAAATATTTAGTCTTCAAATTTGTTCATAAACTGTGTGTTGCAAACGCTCAAGAGTGGTTGGCTGTTCAGTGGTCATTTTGAATTGATACATTGTGAATTCTGGCAGCAAAAGTTCATTTAATTATTGTCATTCAGGTAACTGTCTGACATGCATCAATATAGCAATTAGTATTGCCTTTGATCCTTAATTTAGCCCATCAGAAAGATCTTAATAAACATGCCTGTGAAATGAGTAACCTGCCCTTTTTTATTTGCTTCTGCTGGAGTTAAAACTTTAGAAGTATTAGATATCTCAAAGGGAAACCTCTGGTTCTTTGAGAGAACCACAATGGGTATTTCCTACGGAAATTCTCTCTTTATTCTCTGCATGAGGAGAGAGTAACCTTAACAAAGTCACTGCTTTTTGCAAAATTGTTATTGTACTCAGTGGTCTTTAGTATATATGTACATCAAGGTCTTTTTTCTGATCCAGCTCTTTTGATAATACTTCTCAGAAAGGAAGGGTTAAATAGCTTAAGAGTAAGGAAAACTGAGAGCTGTCACCACTGATTCAATGCTACACATAGTCTCCTTCATAAGGTTTTCCAGCAAGAGTGATTATTCACTGATGATCACATCTGGGGAAGCTGTAAATTCTTAGTAGTAGCATATTCCTCAAAAATGTCAAATTGTTCAAACCTGAAAGATCAGATTCTGGAGGTTGACAGCCAATAGGATTTGCAGAAAAATTACCATCAAAATCACAAATTACCCAGACAAGTCTTTGCTGTTCAGGAAAGGTAAAGAAGATAAATTCTGCTAGAGTTAAACATATTTATTATACTTTGAACCATTCCAAATAGTAACAACAGTTGATGACACTAACATGAATATTTTGGATTAGAATGTATGATACGAAAGAATTGGGGATGAAAGAACCTACGAAAGGAAGTTACAGATTTTCTGTGTCAGGATACAGTCAAATAAATAGCAGAGAAGCACATCCTTTATCCTAACATAGGTAAAGGTCATGAGGATCAGCTAAGGGTACTGGATGAACTTCAGTGGAATGTTAAATGTAGAAATTTCGGCCAGAACATCTAACTTGCCTAAATAATCATTATTATCTGCATTTTCAAAACAGTTTGGCTTCAGAAAGCAGGCTCTTAAAATGCTGTATTAGTGGCCAAATTATGCTGGGAAAAAATTATGTTGAGAATTTTAAACACTTCAATCCTGAAATCCTAAGCTACAAGTAAAGAAAATGTTTCTGAAGAACGAATGTTCTTCAAACCTGCATGTTATCTTAGGCCTAAAAAAAATGAAAAACTCATTTGCATTTCCTATGTGAAGGTACCTGCAGAAAGTTCCTTAAACTGCCACCTATTTTGCATCTCAAAACAGGGTTATCCTACAAGGCAATAGGTCTGTGAAGGCAATAAAAGACAGATATATTATGTTAGAGTTGTTTTAAAACAACAAGAAAGAAGGTGTTGGACAAAAGCATTGTGGTGGCCTGTGGCAGATTTGGGGGCAAGGATTCACTGGGATTCATTTCTATGGTATCTCAATATGTGTTTGAAATGAAGCATGCGTTTAAGTGCTTGCCTGAAGAGAGTACCTAACAAATAATGCAATTTTCCATCAAGGTCTCACTAGGGTTTTTTTTTGTGGTGGATACCAGAAGACAATATTTTCTCAGAATGTAGCATGGGATGAAAAATGTACAAGGCAAATACACAAAAAGATTATACTCCAAGTATTTACTGTGTATAAATGGGAAAGAAGAGAAAGATACACGGTAATAGAGAGGGAAGTATGTTTTATGTTAAAAAATTATTGTACTGTATTTCTGCACTCTTTCTTTTGAGCTATAATTCTCAGAGCTTTACTTCTTTATAGCTCACAGAGAAAATTAAAGGCAAATAGTGGACGGGTTCTTAAGGAGGCTAATCTTCCCAAAAAGGGTTTGAAATCTCCACTCACATGACCATAAAATCAAGTGAAATAAATATCAAGACATTGCCCACTTTCAGGTTTTTCCGTGCATAACTTCTGTCTGAAGAGGAGTTACTGAGTTTGTCTGGTTTTGTTTTTTAATGGCCACATATATCATGCCAGTACATTGCCAGCCACCTACATGGATCCCGAATAAAACATCTTGTGTTTTATTTCAAAACAGTAATGTTATTTTCTGTGTGAAATTGGTTGGAACAATTTTCCCAAGACACCATTTATTGTCAGTAAAGGCCTACAAACATGCCACTTAGGCATTTCTTCCTCCTGTACCACTCTTATAGGAGAAGAGAACTTCCCCTCATTGTCTATGGCTAAACTGGATACTCATTTACATTGAATTTCCCTTTGGTTTGTGTTAAGAGATAAATATGAAATGCTGAACTCATACTCACCGACACAATTCTTTCCATTTGCATCAAGCTCATACCCTTCATAACACTGGCAGACGTAGGAGCCAGGTGTGTTCACACAGATCTGCTCACAGGCATGTTTCTCCACAGCACAGAGGTCCTGAGCTACAAAACATAATTGCATGAATATGGAATTCTTTGACTTTCTACAATGCACAGGTAGATCATAGATCAAAAGTAAATTTCAGGAAGCTGTGGACAGCTCTTTAGAGATGAGCTCATTTTAACACAGATCATGACAATGTTCTGTCAAACAGTAAAAGCCAGCAGGATCAGCCACTCAAAAGCCAAAGAACTCCTTCCTTCAGCCAAAGGCAATGACTGTTGATGGGCCAATGATGCCTAGTAGAGTTGCTTGATGTATGTTTCTCTAAAAAGTTCGAAGGGCATTCCTCAGGGGTTTTTTTGGGGAAAAAAATAGTGTTTATTTGTGGGTTTTTTTTGTTTGTTTGAGGGTTTTTTTGGGTGTTGTTTTTTTGGTTTTGTTTTTTGGTGGGTTTTGTTTGTTGGTTGCTTTGGGGTTTTTTTTTTTGTTTGGGGTTTTTGTTGTTGTTGGGGTTTTTTTTTGCATAACCAGATAAATAATGATGCAGTTGGAAAGGAAAAGGAAAACTCAACACCAAAAGACTTGGGGATGTTCCATTTCTGAGTTTTAGACTTCTTCAGTTTTGTGCGAAATACCGTAGCAAGTTACCCCTCCCAAGCAAAAGATCTCATAAATAAAATCACAATGACAAATGAGGTCAGTTCAGCACCTAGCCAAGTGAAGCACACTGGGCTTTCTTTTCAGCAGACTAACGCTTTATGAGAACCTCAAGTTTCCCCAGCGAAAGCTCTGGAAAGCAATGTACTTTGTGTTACTCAAAGACTGCTCAGCACATAATGGTCATTTACAGCTACAGAATAGGCTTTTGGAACATGTTTGAGGAAACTAGCCAAGCAAAAACGAATTTTCTTTTATAGCTGTCTGCTTCATATCAAGCGGCACGATGAGAAGCATAAACAGTCGTTTAACTCTTTTGTTCCAGTATAAACACCGACAAATAGATAATTTTCCAGCTTGTTTCAGCTACATTTCCTCTTTTGTATTATTTTGTATATTAATGTAAGATTTGAGCATCTTAGAAAAGAATGGAGGAGATTAGTTAAACAAACAAATACAATGTAACGAGTAAAGAACACTCATTATCTGACACAAACCCACTTTCCTCTAGAAAAGTTAGACCACAGTATGTGAAAGGAGCATCCTTTGCATGGATGCAAAACCATCATAATGAAACAAAGGTAAGAATATTTCAAGTTAAACAAACAAAATTACTATTTTCTCCCTAGTTTTGTTCCAGCTCTCCCACGTGGAAAGCAAAAAATCGCAACTATAGGAGATTTTCTTCTTTTCATGCAAGGAAATATCTTTTTTAGAAATAATGTTATAATGAAATGCATCAAGGAACAAAATTATCATCTATTATGGTGCAGAAATGCACCATATTCCAGCCTGAAGCAAAGTTGTCAGTTCGTTGCTGATTGAAGCTATTTGGTTCAGGGTTTTTAAGAACTGAATCACTTCAGTGATTGTACTGTGGTGTACTCTCACAGCATAAAAGAAAAGGGAGCAGAAGAATGAAAACAGAGTCTAACTTTAGGTACAGAAGAATGAAAAGAGAATATAACTTTAGGTACATATCTTTCATCTTTTCTGCACTGTTTAATTTAGAAAGTGTTAAAATGTATATAAGGAAACTTATTCGTGAAAAAGCTGCCAAATACATCCAGACCTTAGATAAATACATCTGGTTTATGTTCATTATGGATTGGACTTAACATAAACATGCTGAAGATTTATTCTTTTTAGAGGTCAGGTGAGGAAAATGTTGTCTCTGTGAACTTGTGGGCAATTAACAGCCAATGAAGGTAAACTCCCAGCCTTTGGGTTTTTTTGTCACCATGGTTTCCCCTGCCTCCAGAACTAAGCTCTCCCAGTTGTCTAGGCTTGGCTCCCTGTCCTCATGAATTCTGTTACATCTCCGTGGGGGATTCAGACATAAAGGTTTGACCTTCTCTAGACTGCTACTGTATCCTCTCCCTCCTTCACCAAAGATTAACACCGTCCTAGCACATTTCAGGTCAGTTTGAATGGCTCTCCATGTTAGACTGCCAGTGCTAACTGCTCAAATTAGTTTATAGTTTGGTAATGTAAAAACAAGTCCCTTAGAAGTAGGATACAAACACACTAATTTCCCTTTCATATTTATCAGACTTCAGTCTGTATCTTCTGATTGATGATCAGAGCAAGTACACAATCAGGGAACTTATGTGTGACAGGTAGGTGGGGAAAACTAATAGAAGCCATAGCTGAAAAAGAAAGTAAAACAATGCAGCAAAGGGCTTCAAAAATGGTAGAGAGGGAACATATTGAGAGCTACTGGGCATGGGTCACCAGTAGGAAAATTACCCACAATCCCAAAACTCTTGGAAATTAATCAGTAATTTGAAGCAAAAGTACTGATTACTGGCTGGCAAAAAACTATGGAAACATAACACAGTAAAAAAGAAGAGACAATAAAAAAATTTTTCATACTTGTAATTAAATTTTTTAAATAGACTGAAGAAAGACAAGTTCAATTACCAAAACTGATGTAAGGGATAGGGATAGAGACAATGTGTGAAGAACAATTAAAAAAGAAGAGAAATTTTGAATTTCAAATAAATTTCAGAAAATTGAAAGAAAAAATTCTTTGTTAAAAATTCTTTAAGAAATTTAATAGCACATAGAGGTTTTAAAAGAAAGGTTTAAAGGATACAAAAGTTTTAAATGAGAAGCATTTAAAGGGACACAGGGAATAGAATATGTTAGAAAATACTATTAAAATGTGATTACATAGTTGGAGCCATCATTTGTCATGATGATTATACCACCTGACCACCTTCTTTCTGCAGTTGTAGCAAATATGCCAAAGCAGAGAAAACAGGTTCTATGAAAAATTTTCCTGGTCACTATTCTTGTATTGGCTGAGTTGCTACCAAATAATAATTAGGAAATATTCCAGATTGCACTTTTTTTTTTTTTTATCTTCTTGAGGAAACAAACCCACAAATGAAGTGTTAGATTTGTTCAATTTAACACAAAACATTCCCTCGTAATTCACAGACATGAATATGACAGATGTCTACATTTGGTGAAGGATGCTGATGAGAAGGAATAGAAAGCAAAGATTCTCCTAGCTCAACAGCTCAAAAGTGGCTTTGTGCTGCAGCCCAAAAGGTCTAAAGATGCCTCCATGCAGGAGTTAGAATGCCCTGATCAGTCTGCTGCTGACATTCTTTTGATCCCATACCATTTACTGAGGCTCTGCCTGAAACAACGTGTCCCATGGCACATGTAAGGATTTTAATGCCAAAGATACAGTCACTTCAGGTACTGACATACCCTCACTGCTTCAGTGGTCACTAACTATTTGACCTAAATTACAACACTATGCAAAAGAGACTCAGAATCCACTAATCCCACTCTACCTGACTCTTTTAGGGTGCTCTCCTGAGATGCAGAACAACAAACACAAGGATAGGATCTGAGCCTACATCCTTCACCTTAATTCTGAATTATCAGTTGTGAGCAGTGCATCCTATGCTCTCACAATGACTGTCTCCCACAGCTTCTTGAGAAGACATTTTCCAAATTTTTCTTCTGGCCCAAATCAGTTTGGCAGATTTCATTTGAATCCATATAATG
>JAYRBT010000082.1:130154861-130168401 GCA_036023395.1 Myiotriccus ornatus | reverse complement strand
CTTCTTGAGAAGACATTTTCCAAATTTTTCTTCTGGCCCAAATCAGTTTGGCAGATTTCATTTGAATCCATATAATGTTGTGGGATAAGAATCTGAATTTTAGACAAGTACATTTTACACAAGTAATTAAAAATAGTGTTACATAATTTATTTAAAATAATGGATACAGAAATAATTTTGGCATATCCCCCTAATGTAATTTGCTGTTAATTACTAGAAAGTAAATTACAATGAACTAAAAAAATAGTGATTACAAAGATCAAAATTAAAGTGAAATAAAGTTTGTTATTATAAATTATTCAGCAAATTACCAAAATTTCAGAAAGGTTAATAAGAATTTCACTTACACAAAGCAAGAAAAAAAATCTACAACTCCACCTTTCTAGACTCTTTCTGATGATTAACACTGATTATGTACTGACCTCAGTTCTTTATGAGGCAATCAGAAAGGGTGTGTGATGTTAAGCACTTTCTGGGAGCACGAAAGAGAAAAATTAAGTAAGATAACATACTGCTGCAAGTCTTCTGGTCAGGATTCAGAATGTATCCTTGTTTACATCTGCACAGGTAAGAGCCGGGAGTGTTTATGCAGAAGTGATCACAGCGATGCTCAACTGTACTGCACATACGAGGCGCTGAAAGAAAAAGGGTAAAACATTATTAACTGCTGGCCTTAATTACTTGTGGTCACAAAAAATGGTGTAGAAAATTTTATTGAAGTAATTTAGAAATTTCAAATTAAACGTTGCTCGTAAAGACAAAAATGGGAGCTTAAGAAAATAAAAATACATGAGAGGGTATCCGAAAACACTAATTATTTCGTGGTCCCAAGAAGACAACAAAACAAACCTACCATATTCAAATTTAGAAAATAAGTGGAATTTAAATATAAACTGCTTTAGAGGACGTTTAATTTCTTGAATGAAGAAAATGACCCCACAGCACAATACTAAAAAAGAAGAAATACTAGAAAACAACTTAATGAAGAGAATATTTTGTTCGCTTAGTTATTAATGCTGTGGAACATGCAAGTAGTACATGATGACACTGAGGACATGCACGTCCAAGATTCATTAAGCAGCTGCTGAGCTGAGCTACGCTCAGATTGTAAGTCTTTCTGGGTCTCTTTTTAATCTGTTTGTATTTTATGTCTCTAATAGCAAGTAGTAAAAGGCAACAGACTTAGAAAGTGAAAAAGAAAAAGAACAGTGGGCCCGTTTTGTCAAGTTCATCATTGACCTGTTTTCTCCAGAGCAGTATTTGGGAATTTGGAAATCTCCCTGATGTTTTCTTTCCACTGGAGTGCTGCTTGTATGTCATTTCTATAACTGATTTTGCTCAACAGCAACTAGGGATCAATATGCTCCTTAATGTGCTAGGTCAACAAAGCTCAAAATTTATGGAATAGATATTAACAGTAATCTTCTAGAAGCCACAACAGAAGCCTGCTAAATAACTTAACGTGTGGTATGTGTGGTACTTGTGGAAAAAAAACACATGTGGTTTTAAGATATATACTATGTATCTCCTCTTTGAAATGGTTACAAGAATTAGACATTTATTACTATACACAAACCACCACAATTCCCAAATCTCCTGATCATCTTACTGGATTTCATAACTTTCTGCCATAATAAAACTTCTCAAGTACTTTTATTTATGGGAATATAGACCTGCTTTGACTTCTTGTCTTTTCATCTTTCTGTCACTCTGAAAATGAAAGCATTCAATGACAAGCATCCCAATAACTCGGTCCCTTCTAAGAATACAGTGTTACCATCTGTTACCAATCTTCCCACATATTATCACATAACTTATTTTCCAAAGTGTCTCTGTTGCACCTATTTCAAAGCACCAGTGGTACTATGGTCGTCAGACTAATTTCTGTGATGAAGGAGCCTGCTCTCTGAATGATTTCTGCAACCTCACCTGTTGCAGGAGGTGTTTGGTGGTCACAGACAGGGACTGAAGTAATGGAAAGGGGGATATCATAGTTAAGGAATTTGAATATGAGCCTTGTTGTGAATTATATTTTGTCTCTATGTCACAGGGTCCTTATTTGATTTTGGGCAGGCCAATAATAACAGTATCTTCAAGGACGCATCAACCTTCATGCTGTATCTGTTTAGATAGGGACACCTGAATCTGGATTTGCCAGAATGCAAGTGACGGCTGCAGAGCTGAGAATAATATGTTGCATTAGTCCAAAAATGCTAACTGCCCCAGAAGATCACACCAGGAACTGCACTGAGTAAAATATTTTCACAGATCTTCACAGACTTAAACCTGTTTCTGTGCCTCCATTTCTCTAACGTAAAATGGGGATGACACCACTATCTACTTTACAGGAGTATAATACAGACTTTATTTGCCCCTGACTGCTCCATCCCAAGTTTTTGTCTTTCTCACACTTCTTCTAATCTCCATATCCTTTCCTAGATTCTGTCCCCACTTACGTTTACATTCTTCTGAGTTTTCAACTCTTGTCTATTCCTCTGATTTCCCAGGATACTCCTTGCTTCTGTTTTACCTTGATGACTAGTAATAAAAAAAGAGGCCCTTGGGATCCCCTGGTTTCAACTGCTGATTCTGATATCCCCAGATATTTAGCAGCCAGAGGCAGCAACTGTAGGGAAACTCCAACTTAGCAGGAGGCTGGACATGACAGGACACTTGACCAGTGGGGTGCCTTCAATTGCCTTAGCAAAGAACCAAAGTGTCCAGATGTTCAAGTCAGCTCGAAGGATATTGCCTCTGGGTCCACACCTGGGAGGACTTAAAAAAACTAACCACATTTCCCAGGAGGAACGTAGGTGCTCAAGAAGCAGATCTTAGATGCTCTCTTGAGATTCAGCAAGAGATAAATGCTGCTTCACAGTCGAGAGCCAATAAAACATTAAGGATCCTTCCTGCAATTTAGTACCTTAAGTTGAAATCCCTATGAATCTAACAGCTTAAACTGTTGCAACTGGCTACGAGTTTTTAAGTACATCTTTAGATCTCACTTTCAGTTCCCAGCACAGCAAATATCATGGAGGCATTCCCTGAGAAGGGGAGGCAACTGCAATCCTTGTCACCTCCATCTGCAAGGGGGGGGTGGTTTTATTGGGGAACCCATGTGCTTGATGAAAAGTGAGCTATAAAATTCTAATAAATTTATTGGACACTGCCCAGTCGGAAAAAAATAAGTAAACAGTATTTGTGCTGAATTTGTTTCTAGAAGACAATTAAAGAAATCCAATAAGATGGCGTTTTGAAGCATTTGGTGTTCATTCCATTTAAACTCTCAATCCATGAATAGTTTACTTTTTCTTGGTTTTTAAATATATCTTACTATGCCAGCTAATAATACAGCAAGGAAGAAACAGGGGAAAAAAATCTATTATCTGATGAATGTTTGTGTTGGTGTTTTGTGCTGATGCAGTTCAGCTGCTCTTTGAAACAATTTTGGAAAAGACCAAGTAAGGAAAAATCTCCAGACTATCCTTACAATAAGCCTCAGTTCTTTTCTGGCAAAAGCATCCCTAGAGATGAGTGAGCATTTAATCTCACTATGCATTCTTTTTCTGGACTCTGCTGAAAATGCCTTAGCTTAATGCCAAATCTGTATGAAGCACTTTCATTTTTATCCCAGGAAAAAATAAAAAAGAGAATTATACTAACTATACAGACTGGAACAAAATCAGTAACGTATGCCTTGATATTTGTCAAGGGTAATTTCTTGTAAAGGGGATTACAGATGGAAGTGATATCTCTGTTGTAAATTAATACCTATTAAAATATTATTTACTTTATTGTATGAATGAATATAACTGTAATGGCTTTTCTAATTTTCTGTATTTCAAATAGATCGAATACAAACACTGCCATGTCTGTGTCTCACTTCCAGTCACAGGTACAAAAATGACTGTTTGCACAGAATTAATATGTAAGCTTTGGAAGAGGAATACACAAACTTCACAAAATATTTAAATAACTGAAAGACTGTTTATCAGTTTAAAGTTTCACTACTAAGAGAGATCACACTTAAAATTAATAGATGAAACAATTTATCTAATATTAAAACAGCAGAGGGCTGTAAATGCATTGCTATTATTCAGTAAATAGGAAAATCATGATATGTGTGTTTGCCTCACTGCTTATGACACTAGGAATTAGACCACATTTTATGGCACCTAACAGTAGCATTAGTTTTACCCCAGATGTATGACTGCTGCTCTGAATGTTGTCTGGGTAGTTCCCTTCAATACATATATTCTAAAAGATAAGGTTTACTGTAAAAGAAAAGTTTAATTATATTATATTTTTTTTGTGTTTTACTTTCATCTGTGCACTCAAATCTATAGATAAAGTTCTTACCACAAAGTTTAGTCTGGAAGGCAGAGGTCAGTGTTTCAATCTGACTGAAATTAGCAACCAGAAAAACATGCTCTTCATGTGGTTCACTCCCAATGGACTTCAGAGTGTTCATATCTACTCTTCCCACGCCAATGGCAAAAATTAGGATTCCTGAGTTACGTGCTTTAGCAGCAATCTCTGCCACTGGATCCTGAGGTCTCCCATCCGTCACTATCATGATAATACGGGGCACATTCTGCTTCAGAGGCCGAGCTCCTTCTGACTCCGAAAACGCAATGTTCACTGCGTATTGCAGAGCCAGCCCAGTCATGGTGCCAGTGGCCAAGTGCATCATCCTCTTCACTGCTCTTTCGATGTCCTGCTTCCTCCTGAAGGTCTTCAGCGAGAACTCCTGTTTGACTGTGCTGCCGTACTGAATCAGACCTACCCGGGTGGCATCGGGACTGACGTCCAGGAACTCCAAGATGGTTAAAATGAACTCCTTCACTTTTTCAAAGTCATAATGTTGTACACTGCGAGAGCTGTCAATGATGAAGACAAGGTCCAGACGTTTGTTGTTGCAAGTATTTTCTAAAAGGCAAAATGCAAACAAAAATACTTTACAAGAATTTCAAAATGCAAATAGGTTTGGGTTGACTATCTAAACAAACACCCTGAAAAGTTCTGGGAAAATTAATGAAAAATAGGGCATATCAGAACTAAGGCTACTTGGGCAACATAAATTTGTTCTCCAGTAAATAAAAAAGTTGCCTGTTACATGATCATTATATGTATTTGTGTGTGTGTGTGTGTGTGTTTGAGATCAGTGCCCAGAATGGTTAATGGCAGTGGAATATGTAGACAGAATCACAGAATCATAGAATGATTTGGGTTGAAAGTGGCCTCATGTAGTTCAACCCCCTTGCCATGGGGAGGGACACCTTCCTCTAGACCAGGTTGCTCAAAGCCCCATCCAACCTGTCCTTAATCACTGCCAGCGATGGGGCATCCACAACTTCTCTGGGTAATCTGTTCCGGGGTCTCACAGTGAAGAATTTTTTCCCTATATGTTATCTAAACCTGCTCTCTTTTAGTTTATTATTAGTTCATTACCCTTTGTTCTCTCACTACATGCCCTTGTCGGAAGTCACTCTCCAGGTACTCGTGCCATACCCTGTTGCATCATTGTAGAGTTTTTGACCTCATTCCCCACACAGGGTGGAAATCCCCCCTGAATGACATAGTTACTATTTGAGTTGGCTGCACTGTGATGCTTTTTGTGGTAGTGCCTGAGACTTTAGAAATCTAATACTCATGATGCAGGGTGGTATCAGTCCTCCATTACGAAGAGGGAAAACAGAACACTAAGAAATCCAGGTCCAAAGCATCTGTTAATTGCACTGACTGATAAGACACAGGAAGGGACTGATTTTTCAGGGAAGCTGGCATGAAACAGCACTTTGCATGTACAAAGTACAGCTCTCAATGATGTCAGCTGCAGCTGTGAGTGCTGAGCACTTCTACAAATCAAACCCCATGACTTCAAATGCCATCTGGGAAAAGTTTCTAGATCAGCAACACACAGAAATTCTGTGGCAGCAGCAGAGAGAAAATCCCATTGTTGTATACAGTGGCCCTCAACTTGGCCAAAAGATCACTCATACACTCCCTGAAATCTTCTATTTCAGCCATCAGCTGTCTTTTTTCCAAGAGCCACTGAAGCAGAAATAGAACAGAGCATGTCTGTATCTGACAACTGCATAGGCAGGCAGGCCAAGCTATCACGGATAACAACACAAGTGAAGGCTGGCTGCCCTCTGAGCATGTTACAAGCTTTCTGGGATCCTGGGTACATCCTATGGCTTCTGCTCAGCATCCTTTTCTGGAAGAATATGAGACATATGCATGAGTTGCATAATGAGAATGGATAGGGACTGACCATTCTCAAGAAGCCAGCACATGGCAGGCTTAAGGCAAGCCTGGGAGGTGAGCCATTAGCCTTGCCAGAGAAGACAGCATATGCAAAAAGATTAAAAGGACTTTGATGGGATGCTGGTGAAAAGAAATTAACTGAGGTTCAACATTTACATCAAAGACTCCTCCAAATTAGGAAATCCCTGAGTCACAAAAGCATGGCAGTTTAGGCAATACCTGCAGGTAGCACTATTTCACATGCACCTACTTTCGATCTCTGTCAGAGACAGAACATAGGGTTAGATAGACCCATGGCTTCAGTCAGTGTGTCTGCTCATCTTTTTAAATTCCCGTGGCTATGAATAAATCTGTGAGGTAGTTAGTTGTCTGTCTGCCTGGCTTGAAAGATTAAAGATGCAAGAATGATCATCAAACTGCAGTGGCATCCTCATTTTACTAAGTTGAGATACCCCTAATCAGTAATTTCCCTTATTGCCCAACCCAATTCAATTCCCAGTGCACTCTCATCCATCTTGTGCAGTGAATGAGGCAAATGCTTGGTGGAAAAGTAGTGTTTGACTGTATAATTAAAGGTCATGTCATACTGCACAAGTACAAGTGGGCCAATCAATTGGAAAAACCTCTGTCTGTAGACAACCCTTCAAACAAGTTCTCTTGTGAATGCTGACGAACACTCATCACGCACTTCTGCCAAGACAGGGGGTGAGAAAGACGCCTGTTTTCACTGGTTAGCTCAGAGGCCTCTTTCATAGATTACCAAGAACATTCACTGGCATAGAACAAAAATGCTCTTTAGTGACAATAAAAATGACTGCCCGGATTTATTCATGTGCAGTCTACAGTATGGCTTTATTCATAAGTGCAGAAATATGCTCCGGTTGCTTATTCTTTCAAAATCAGAGCAGGCTGAACGTAAGCCAAGTGGAGCAGAAACAAAATTCCAGTTCTAATGGGATACAGATACCCTGACATGACTACTTTCCATCCTATTATCTTAATTATAGTTATCCTTATATATAATTATTAATTACATTTGCTAATTATAATATGAAATACAAAGATAACATTAAGTTATGATTTGTGGGAGCAGAGCAAGAAGAAAGGAGGATAATTACAGAAAAAGGGCTAAGAATATGTGTGTGTACGTAAGGGGACGGACAGACAAGAGAAAAGAGTAAAGTGACTTCTATTTTATTTCCATTAAAACATTTCAGCACAGGCAAAATCAGGAGGTGTGGACTGGATGAGTGGACAGTGAGGTGGACTGAGAACTGGCTAAACAGCAGATCCCACAGGGTCCTAATTAGTGGCACAGTTGGAGGCCTCTACTCAGCCCTAGTGAGGCCACATCTGGAGTGTTGTGTCTAGTTCTGTGCTCCTCAGTACATGGAGAGACGTAGAGCTCCTGAAGCAAGTCCAGTGGGGGGTTATGGAGATGATTAAGGGACTGGAACATCTCTCTTACAAGGAAAGGCTAACAGAGTTGGGCCTATTCAGCCTTAAGAAGAGAAGATTTAGAGGGGCCCTCATCAATGTCTATAGGCATTTAAAGGAGGGTGCCAACAAGGCAGAGCCAGGCTCTTCTTGGTGGTGCCAAGCAATAGGACAAGAAGCAATGGGCAGAAACTGATGCACAGGAAGTTCCACTTGAACATGAATAAAAACTTCTTTACTGTGGGGGTGACCGTGCATTGGAACAGACTGCCCAGGGAGGCTGTGGAGTCTCCCTTGCTGGAGATATTCAAGAGCCATCTAATGCAATCCTGTGCCATGTGCTCTAGGATAACCCAGCAGAGAGGGTGGACCACATGACCCACTGTGGTCCCTTCCAACCTTTTCCATTCTATGATTCTGTGAAAACAAGTCAAAACTAGAGCCATGGTGTTGAATGTTTTGATTATAAAGATTTGGATCCCAGTCTGAAGAGACTCATTTGTCTATTTTGAAGTCTGGACTGAATCTTGGTGTGAGAAAGCCTGGACAGCATTGGTGGATAGTACTAACAGAAACACACCCCATTGTGCTAAATTACTTAAGAAAAATCTGCTAGTCTGAATGAAATACAGTATATTTCAAAACTACTTTGACAAGCAAAGTTCTACCTATATAAATACCACACATTTTCAAATTAAGTTGTATTTAAAATTTGTGTCTTCTGCATTGGAGGGAATTTTTAAGAACCCTGTAATTATTAAAGTTGATTTAACTAAGATGGGCTCTACGAAAAATAAAATGTAACTCTTTTACAAATGGAAAATCCAGTTTGGGGGTATTTTGAGGACTGGCAATCAGTAACAACTAACAGATCTAAACACTCATCCCCTCAGATAGCTTTTTAGCAGTTACATCCTTTTGCATTTGCCCTGTAAACTATAATCTCTTCCTCTGATCAGCTCTCATTTTAAACAGGGAACTTTCTCACGATTTTGGCAAACATCTTCATTCCCAAAAGTAACTCCCTTCCATTCTTCTTATGAAAAGTGACATACTCATTGAAAAGAGCTACTCATCCATAAACCTGCTTCTAAGTCAGTGGAGGTTTTGTAATGCCAACATAAAAGTTAAAAAAACACTCAGAGTGAGTTGTCTTATCCAAAGGGGAGGCCAGGACGGGCAAGCCAAAGACAGAAGGAAACATCAAGTCAGTAGTAAATATGTTCTCCTCCTTCACTCAGTATTCACTTTGGAAATGACAGTTACAATGATGCCACCTTTGCAAAACTAACAATGCATGGAATTTTCAGTTCTACTTGGAAGAATCCAACTGGGATCCAATTACTGAGAAACACATGAAACGAAGCTTAAAAGAATACTTCACACTGAGCATCTTAATTTCCTCTAAAGCTGAAAATTCTGTTAAATTATTTTCTCTGATTCCTGCAGGTTTCCTTCTACTCCTTTCTCGAAGTAAATTATGCTCAGGCTTGAATCCCTATTTTGGCTTACTTCTAACTAATGCTACATTCCCTTAATAAAACTAATGCAGTACCAAAGAGTTTTCCTGGTAGTTGGAACCGACTCTTCTTGGCTGCTAAATCATCAGAACAGTTCCTGATACTGTTGTATCTCTCCGTGAGCTCAGGGTATTCTGCAGCACAGCAGCAGCCTGCTTTGTACCTCTGGTCTCAGTACCAGGTAAGCTCAGAGGCCAGCTGGCCTGCATCCACAGTGTTAAACTCGCCTTCCCAATAAAATAAAGGGGCTGTATGAAAGATGCCTACCGGGAATAACCCCTGTAGGGATTATTCTCTGTAGCCTTTGAACCACACATGGGGATTGCTTGGGGTTGATAGTCACTGTGGGCCAGAGACATTTAGCAGCAACAATGATGGTGGAGTTCCAGTGGCAAAGAAGTTCCCAGCACTGTTCAGTTTCCTCAGACATTTCCATTTGGGGATACTCAAACAACACATTCAAAGGACCCGAATGTTAAATGGTGGTTTTTCACAAGATTTTGCAAGCTCACTCTATTGAAAACACTGCTTGTCTGAAAACGAGTTAGTTATTTTCTGTTGTTGTCCTACATCTTTATGACTCCTAAATACATTTTTTTTTTTAATCTGGATATTACTTATTTGGTTATGCAGGTTTTTATCCTAATAGATGAGAATGGGTAAATATTAAAGGTTATTGTTGTATGGAGAGCAACAGGAGATTAGTTCAATGTGGTAAACACTATAGCAAAGTTGAAAAAGTGATTTATAGGAAGTTAATATTAATTCCAGGAAGATGCTTGCTATAGAGCAAGACAATTTAAGCAAAAAGAGAGGATTACACCAGTTAAGAAAAAACGAGATCGTAGAAAAATTATTGCCTGAGAAGGCTTTAATGGCAATTTTAAGATTTTGTGTTTCTTAGCTCACTCCACAGTAATGTACATACAAAAAATTACATGTCCTGTGACACTGCCAGCATTAACACCAGGTTCATTTTTAGATTTTACCTTTGAGTAACAGAGCAAGTCTTCACTCAGAATTAAATAAAAGAAGATAAAACTATTCTCCAGGTTAGCAAACTATACTTCTTCCAAAATTTATCTTCTTTCTTTGTCATTTTATGATTTCATTTTCCCTCTGGCTGTCAACCTGACTTGCCTATCTTCTCTTGGCAACTTCTTTCTTTATAAACCTCTGTATAACTCCTACCAAATCTGTTTCAAAATATATGAACTTGCTGGGTGTCAAATTTTTTTTCTTGAAGTCCACAGTTCTGATTTTCCCTAGCTAAATATCCATCCAGGAAGATTGTGTTTGACAGGTTCTCAGATACTTCCAAATGATTTATTAGTTCATCAGGAAGGTTTAATCTTTATCATACAACCATATAAATAAAGAATACTCAAATTGCCAATTCATTCATAAATACAGCAAGTACAAAATGCTTTGGAAAACACATTTTGTGATTACTGCAAAGACTAAATTAAGAAGAGCAATAATTCCAAGCACTTGTCTCTACTGAGACACTTTGAGCAAGTTAGCTTCCACTCCTTTCGTTTTCTTATCATTTTAATTCAAAGAAAGGCAAAGTATGATATGGTGCATTTCAGATATGATCAATACCTAGTTCCTGAAGAGAACATTAGAAACTGCTTAGTACCCCTTTCCTTGCATACATATGTGCTGCACTTGGTTTTGCAGGTGACTCCATCTCTTGGCACCTCTGAGACAAGCCCTGGTTCCAAGACCTGCCTCTCTAGTCCCTGGCCCCATCTGTTCTCGGAGCCTTTCCCCAAACACACAGGCCTATGGCCCTAACCCAAACATTCACTATGAGTTTGGCAGCTCACCCATTCTTCCTTACAAATTTCTTCATCTGGGAACAATCTCTAAATGGAACACAGCCTCCAGACATTTCTTTATTGCCTCTGACAAAATCTCTTCTGAACTTCCAAAATTTCTGGGAGAACTGTACAGCAGGAGACTCTTGTCCAGAGATTTCCATTTCCTCCTACATGCAAATGCTTCATTATTAGTCACTGCAGGAGGGTCCATTACTTTGTTCTCATTTCACCTCACTATTTCTATTCCTTCCATATCATGCTTTTCAAAATAACAAGGTCGTTATTAAGTCTCTCTAATTCCAGAGTCCCAAAACTGACTCCCAGTATTTTTCCATTTCTTTACCAACACTGGCGCTGCCTCTGGCGTGAAGTCAAAGTATGGTGTAGGGATACTCTCAAGTTGCTTAGCTCTTTTTCATATTTCAGCTGTTCTGAGATGGAAACTGCTGGGTTTCCTGACAGGAGCCAAACCTGCTTTCATGGTCAGGAGGACCAGGGAACAGGTTGTTTTCCTTGCAGGCAGGGGAACACCTGGACAGAGGGAAAATAATACTGATATCCCCATGCACTGGCAGCATCAGCATCTACCCACTGCTTCCTGACAGAAACAAATGTTATGTGCTCTGAGCTAAGGATAGCTCACACCCATGAGAGAGGAGGAATTCATTCTCTGAGCCATGATGGAGAAATCTCGTGGCACACACAGTTAATGCTACTTTGCATCCAGTTCCCACAGGCAGCCTGAACGCACTTAGTCTGATTGCGACTGTCTTCTCCTACACTCATCTGTAAAACATCAAATCCCAACCAGCACAAAAAAGGTGATTATATGGGAGGTGATGCTCTTTGTATCTTTCACCTTGAAGATCTTAAACTCCTATCTTGCTTGAGCTACTTGGAGCGTTGTTGGAAGGACACAGAAATTATTAGAGAAGGAACAGATACAGAAAGTAAACAACTGTTAGTAGTAGCACGGAAAATTTAGAGAAAAAATGTGACCTTATTGAATTAGTGCTGTCCTGCTTTTCGGATATTAGCTTAATGTTTTAAAAACTCCTTTCCACACTTATTTTTTTTTAAAGTCATCCATGTCTTTGTTTACGGGGAAAGCTGTTAGCAACCTCAACATTACTCATTGATCAGCTGACCTGCAACCACATATTTCTATCCATTGGTAACGGTCTAAGTATTAGACTCTTTTCCAGGACAAATTCAGAAAACACCACAATGGGATAGCGCTGTATACCATTTCCCACTGTCCCCCAAAACATGGGACATCATGTCCACTGACAAAGCAGTAGTTCTACCACTTCAGCAGCACTTAAATAAGTAGACGGTGTCTTCAAGCTTCCAAAGCAATTTAAATGTTGTCTTCATTCACAATGTCTAACCCACTCATGCCTATAAAATGAGATGTTCCTTAAGTTATGCAAATGCTGTTTCCAGGATTTTCAAGTTAATTTTGCACATACGTGCTTTTTTTACTTAAGAAGCTAAAGTGCTCACAATGAAGTCACAAACTTCTGAAGATCAGTGTTCTTTCTTTTGGCCTGATATTTTTTCAAGACAAAATACACAAAGGAGGCTTTGAGCTCCTTAAGAACATACACACAACAACAGTTTGTAATTTTACTAACTGAATTATCGTCAAGGCAAACTCTTTTTCAAACAGAAATGGCATTTCACAGTAATTTGTGGGGGTTGTAACAAACAAATTCAGAAATACAAAGATCATTTGCTATTTAGTTCATGACTCAGTTTTCTTCTGTAGCAGTAGATAGTCTTTCTTCCTGTGGAAAAATTACAAATCAATTTAAAAAATAAAAAAAAAAGGGAAAAGAAGGGGAAAAGGGGGGCAAAGGTAAAAGAATAAGAAAACCACACAAAGAAGAGAGGAAGGAGGAAAGAGTGAAAAGACTATTACTGAAATACCCTGCAGGTGGCTTAAAAGTGAATGTTGTCTTGATGCATTACTTGAAAATTAATAACGAATACTAAATACAAGAGTTGGCAAGTATAATGTTTTTCTGCGGTTAAAAATTGCTAACACAGATCAAAATTCAAACTTTCTGATCTGCATGATAATTAGCTGCAGACGAGCACTAGGGCACAAATCCCTGGGGTCTGTCATGGTCCCAGCTAGCCCTCATGGGTCATTAGTTGGGCCTGTTTAAGGAATAACAGCTGCTGCAGGGAACAACTGGATGAGCAGGGATATGATTGCTGCTCAGATCTCGCCTTCTCAGACTCCAGGACCTCTGTTAGGGGCTGGGGAGGCACAGCCTCAGCACAAACCAGGTTATGAAACCTCAAAGCCACAGAGACAGGGTGTCCTACTGTGCATAAACCCCAGAAATTTGAAAGACCAGCTACTGTGTGGGAGAATCCAACAGCTGAGAGACTAAGATGAAAGCTGAAGTTTCAAGAGTCGATATAAAGTCCCTGGGGAAACCTCTCAGCTATTGAAACAAACACTACCGGGACGCA
>JAYRBT010000082.1:130140701-130150976 GCA_036023395.1 Myiotriccus ornatus | reverse complement strand
CGTTTTCTGGTCAACTGGATCTCCAGACCTGTGGCTTTCAGCCAGCAGTTGCAGAACCCCAAGTGTTTCAAGACTGCCCTATAGGAATTGAAAACCAATATTTTAAAGTTAACAGATCGTGAATGGTACTTTATGGAATTTTACATGGTTTAAAGGACTACATTTTGTCTGGAGAAGAGTTTCACTGATAAAACTTGGTGCTCCCAAGCTCTGTCACCTGTTCTCCCAAGTTCTGGCTTGCTTTTGTCTTCTTTCTTCCCAATATTATCTTCTGTAGGACATTTCACATTTCTCATGTTCACCTAGGTTAGGTGACCTTTATGGAGAGGCAGCCCATTTACCATCTCCCAGTGGCTGGAGAGAGGTATCTGATTAAATCTATTATTGATGTGATCATTGATCCCTAATGATAGGCTGTGTTCATACCCCATCCACGCTGTGTTTTCATAATCTGACAATTACTTTAAACAAAGAAAAAAAGGAAGTTATTCTAAGTTGCAAACTGCTAGGAGATGAAAGAGCCGATCAGCAGACTCCTTGATAACATACAGGTGATGATCAAGAGACAGATGAACCTTATATTTTAAAATATGGCAGCCACAAGCTAAAAGTGATAGATTCTGTCTTCAAATTTTTGGCAAAAGATGAAAAATGTGCTACTCATTATAAATACAATAAATCTGCCAAAATGAAGGGATGAGCATGTAATTAGCAATGTAATGACAAGCCTCATTTCAATAGCCACAGATTTCCATTCAATCATCTTTACACACATTACATACATATAGACAGCTAAAACTTTCTGGCATAGTAAAAGGCACATTTGACAGAACCTCCATGGACCAGTATGTACTTTCTCTAAACCCTGAAAATAAGGTCTTTTTTTCTAATAGGCCAACAGCCCTGTAGCAAATACTTATTTCATACCACTTACATAAAGTAAATCTAGTACCCCAAAAGTAAACACCTTCTTTCAACAGCTGCTAACTGGTCAACACATTTTATCATATTTCTGCTGGCAAATGAAAATCTCCTTTTTATTATAAACAATTTTAGCCAAGGTTTGGCCAGCTGCTTATGCCTTTTATCGTTTGTATTTGAGACAGCTTTTGGCACTGGAGTTCTGGGGGGGTTTGCATGTAACTTACCTAGTAGAGATTGTGTGTTAAGATCCCTTCTTCGGGTGAAACGTCTTCCAGGGAGATCTTTTGCCATGACAGTGGAAAGCAGAGTGTGTGCAAATAGCAGAAAGAAGCATGCAATCATTTTCTTCATCTTCAAGAAACAGAGGGACATTCAAGGATGTGAAACTGCAGTAGAGGAGAGAAGGAGATAAGCTCTTCAGTTACATAAAAAGATATATACTTCAGCCTTGTCAGCCACACAGTAGCATTGCTTTGCTTCCATCACATACAAATTTGCAGAATAGGCATGGACTAATACTTATAACCTCGAGAAATAAGATCTACATAACAAAGCAGTTGGCAGTCCCTGCACTGCATTTATAAGTATTGTTAGTTGAAGTTCATAGTCCACATCTACAATCATTCATAGTAATCAAGTATTTTTAAAGCAAGAAAAGGAACTTTGTTTCAGTCAGCCTGCTAGTATAAATGGGTTTGAGTGGGACACAAATATATTTTTGTTATTTCATTCAGCACTCTGTTGCATTTTTTTCGGAAGATTAATGGTTCTTGTAGTCTGAGGCATTCTTTCTTCAGAAAATCTTGGAGAATTAAATAGAGAAAAGAAAATACATTTCAGGAATATCAAGTATAAATGTGAACTGGTGACAGCTCATGCTACCTTTTCAGAAGACAGCCCATGGTTGCTAACATGAAGATAACAGTGCAGAATGAATCTTGTTTACTGGAGTTTACTGGAGACTCCTAAGGACTAGCAAGGAGCTTGCCATAGTTTGGAAAAGTTTTCTCATACAGAAGAACAAATTGTCAGGCAAAATTCCCACACTAAGAAATTATTCCTTATCAGGATCTTATTAATGCACCACGAAAAGCCATGGCTGACTCTGCCAACAACAGAAAGCAAAAACTGACATGCTAGAGGCTTATTTTCTGGCCATGCTCTTGATGGCTTCCTCAGATGGAGATTCCTTCTACCTTCACCCAAAAGCTTATTGTTGCATTTGCGAAGACAGCGTCCCACATGAGCTAGATTCAGCCTTGGCACTGCTGATGTGATGAAGCTTAGTCAAGAGCTCCCCTAGGTGTGCAAGAGATGGATCAAACTACCCCCTTTCACAACACAGAACTGTTCTAGCTGAAACTGAGTGTAACTTTTGAAGCAGTGCAAATTTTAACAGTAATTCTTGGTGAAGTAAATAAGATGTTGAAAACAATTTTAACAGGGTCCTAAACCTGACAAGCAGATATGTAACAGAAGGCAACTAAATGCTCCACTTTGGAAAAATAATTTATTTTCTTTCCCACTATGAGGTATTCACTGGCAGAAAATACTCATTAAATATCTTCTCTCTAATAAAAGTATTGTGTACATTATTCTTCAGTCTGTCCCACACAACCATTACATATTAATGTATTTTTCTGACTATCGACCTATTTTTCCTTTTGTGTATCCTACTCAGCAACCACAAATGCAAACACAATGTTCTGGTGTATATGTCAGAAAATAAAATGAATCTTTGCACTCAAAATGCCCAGCCTTGCTTCGATCTTTAATACTGTCCAGTAACACGCAATATGTGATTTAAGGGCATTCAAACTAGGAAAGAGATACAAATACCTGGTGTTTATGAAAATGGCCACAAAAAAAATTAAATATTTGGAGCCCTAGTAGCATGGACACCAGGATGGTATTACTGGTAGGCTTTTTACAGTGCTCTAGTCAGAAACAGATGGACACTGGAAACAGCACACACCACTGGAAATGGGACTAAATTCTGCTGGAGGCAACAGCTGTTACTGCTGGAGATTACCAATGAAATCTGGCAGGTCATCTCCTCACTTCTCAAAACATCAACACACACAAGGCTGTTCAAGAGGGTCTCCTCTCACTCTGGCCTGTCCCTTCAGCACGAGGCAAATGGATCTCAAGGATACATGCTAGCTATAGCACCAATGTTTTAGAAACACCAAAACCATGCTCCTTACAAGGCTGTCACAGGAACCCAGCATGAACAGATTGTTTAAGCGGGCTATCTGGCTACGACACAGTTTTCAGTGGCCTAACTCATCCCTCCTTTCTATCCATCCTAAACAGCTGTGAAGATGGCACTAAACTCTAACTAAAGCCATTTGGCCTGTTCCTGGTGGCACGTTAATGGAGAGTCAATGATAATGTGACAGGAGAACCTTCACAACACGCTGCTGAACCAGTAACAGCATGATGTCAAAGGAAGTGGTGATAAAGAACTGTCTCAGGACAATCTCACCCCAAACTAAACCCTCTTACATTCTGTCACTCACCATACTTTATACCATTGTAGCAATTTTTGATATTGGGTCACAGTTTCAAATTCACTAGGCTCACAACTGCCCACAAGCAACTTCAGAAATAAAAAAAGGTGTTTGTTTGCTGTGATTTGAAGTGTTCGAATTCTGCACGGAAAATATATAGCATGCAAATATCCTACTAGCTGACTATATAAATCAAAATGCCTACATAATCATTCATTATCTGTTGTTGAATTCTGAAATATATTAAAGCAGTAAATTTTCAATTTTGTGTGATTTTTACCAGTCCCTTTGAAAAGTAAGGTTGGGTGAACTAAAGAAACAGAACCACTGAATAATATATCGTTCAATAGTGTTTAATTTTCATTAAGAAACCTTAAATCCTTAGATCTCATTATCTTTATCAGTCTGATAACCAGAAAATAAATCTACTCACAGTTCCACCAAAAAAGATCCAACTCTTGCTAAAAAAAAAATCTATTATGAACAGACTCCTACCCTCAGTGTTCTAAAATACCGTGTCTAGAGAAACCCATGCTTCAGTTGCCTCATCTTAAAAAACTTATATATAATCAAAAATAAAAATTAAAATTAAATTGCATCCATTTTCCATAAGAAGGAAAAAACCCCAAACAAACCCAAGCTCCCAAAGGCAAAGGCTGTATATGTGATAAAATACACTGATATCACTGATCCAAGCCTCTCCCCCTTTCATCCACACTGAAATCTTCTCTGCTGCTTTCCCGAGGTGATGACAGCTTGATCTTGTGTGCTTTGCTCTAGTTCCAGGTACGTATTTGTGTCTGCTGCTGCCTGCATTTTTACACGACCAGCTTGTACTGTGGTTGCATGGCTGCTCTGCACACAGTCCTCTCATGGTTCTCTGTTTATCTTCTGGGTCTCCTGCAAGGTTGCCTGTCTTCACTCGAGAATATGGATGGTGTTTGCTGCACCACATTTGGTATTTAACACCCAGCAGGCTAAGCCAGGCTGCTGGCACAGCCCTCTGGAGCTTCACATTGCTGGCTAACCCTTGCTCTACCAGCTGAGAACACTTTCCCAAAGTACCAAACTTACAAGTCTTATTTTTGTGGCTACCTGAGGAATATCTTTCAAGCACCTTGATTCCAGCTGTCACACCAGGAATATTCAGCATTATACCATTGGGAACCAACTCCCCTGGGCAGACCCAAGACCAAGTCACTGTAAGACAAACAACCTGAACACCTCTAAATAAAAACACTGCAAGAAGAGGTGGCAATCCATGGAGACTTAACAGGTTGAGCACAGATGCACCATTTTTCACTGTTCCATTCTTCTACCCATGGTGACAGGAAGAAGAGGGGCCCACGCAGGGCTTTCACAGCAACTCTGGAGTAGTCAGCGCCACACACTGCTGTGCTAGACAAATGAAGAAGCTCCTAACAGAGAACAGACAACTGCAGCTCACAGAGATACAATCTGGTGAGGGCTGCTTGCAATATCTGCAGCTGTCTTGAAGAAGTTTGATATAAAGGAGGAGATTCTCCTAGAAGATGGCAAGTACACAGACAGACTCTCTAATCTTCTCAGGCTTGCCTGGCCCCCTAACTGGCTGCTAGTCAAGCGCTGAATAGTGTCATGGTGTTTTCTTATCCATTTTACCTGTGCTTGCTTATCCATATACCCATGCATCAGGGTAATTTTTCTGATGCACTGCTATGTATTTTCAACTTTCATGAACTACAATGTAAGAAGACTGAAAAATAAAACTAGGACTTCATCTTTAAAATACCTGTTTCCTTTGTTGGACAGTAGTGAAACAACACAAACCCATTTCTACGCTTTCAAGTATCTTTCTGTGGAATTCTCCTCATGAGGGGTTGATGGCTGTTTTGGACAGAGACACTACTGAATATTCAGTATGGTGATAAATCAATGACCTTCTCCACCGCACAGCGCAGTTATTAATATTTGTCCTCTTCGCTGGGATAACTCGTACATGATATCAAGGGAGAAGAGATGATCTGTGGCTCATGCTGAAGGCAGTTTCCTTCCATCTCTTACACCATTTTAGGAAAATGTCTTTTACAGAAAATTGGGAAGCCCTCCCAGTGGCCTGGAAGACCACCTTTTTCACTCAGGTACCTTAAAATTGTACCTGTGTTTGCTGAGAAGATCGTGCTGAAAAAGAAATTGGAAAACTAGGGTAGTAATACATTTCAGCTCATGCTTCCTGCTCCTCTTGGTGGTCTCCCTCCTCGTCCTGCAATACAAGTTCCCTTCCAAGGCTAAATCAGAACATGAACTCCCCAAACCTCTACCTTGCCACTTTCTCCAGCTGCCACCAAAACTGGCATAATGTACAGAGGGGGAAGTTCTGAGCAGTTACATGGAGCATCAACACCTTTAGTATCTGCAAATAGTATCCCCTTTCTTGAATCCTACAAAATTTTCCTCATAGGTGGAAGGGAAAGGGAAGTGGAAAAAACACCAGTGGCAGCAGTTATTACCACTACAGAGGGTGCCTTCAGCTTTTCTTGTTTCATAGTTAAGAGACACTGACTTTCATTAAGGTGCCAACAGATCTAACTTCAGTGGTTTTAAGTTATAAAGTACGTAAGCGCATAGAAGAGAAACCAGTTTGAAGTTGTTTCAGCACTCTGTATTATCTACCCATTTTTAAGATAACAGGAAACTGATCAAATACAAAAGCTTTTACTGAAGTTAGAGGAACTACGAGCAATCCATAAAAGTCAATAAAATCAGTGTCTATGTCCCCAAGTTAGCAAGCACAGCAAGCTACTTGGAGAAACAAACAACCTCTTATTACATCAAAGCCACAAAATACTTCGTTCTCAATTCCCATCATCTCAGAAATTTCAAAAAATTAAGGACTGCAGGCACTGTAAAACCCTGTTAACTATCAGTTACAATATGTTCCAAGGTATTTCACTATCCACAAGCCAGCACATGCATTACTTATTAAAATCACTCTGTGTGGCACAGGCATCAGGACATAAAGTATTAATAATTTCCTCTGTCTTTCTGGACCAGTTGCTGACAGAGGCATTTTCTAGTTCTGAATAATAGCTACAGAGCCCCACAGAGTCCAATATCATAAGACATCTGTCCCTAGCCATGCAGGTTTTTGTGGGAGCAGCTGGCCACAATCAGGAGGATGATATTTAGCACATCAGAAAGAAGCAACATATTGCCTTCATCCCTACAGAGGAGCACTCCACTGTCATCCTGTTCCCTCAAGTGATGGACTAGATTTTCTGTGACTCCTTGTTGTACGAGGAGAGCTTCACTAGGCTCAGCAGCACAGGACAGGTAGACCTACTCTAAATCATGGCTGTCAACTGCATCTCACCAATACAGTTAAATCATGAAGAAGAAACCATTTTGCAGGTGTTCTAAGTTTTTTAATTCCTCACCTGCTGCTCAACCCTGATAGCAGGCACTAGGTGCACATGAGACCATGAACCTACCCATCACTGCACCGTGTCCTGCAAAGCAGCAGAGCAGTACTCACATGTGAATACATTCTTCACCTCCTTTTAGGAGGCTAACTTTGGCCATTCATGCTGCCAGTAGTATTAGACGAACCTGGGAAACTCATTATTTAAAAGTCAATTAGTAATTCTGGTATATTCTGAGACAGTCAACCCACATGCAAACAGCTTTCACAGCAGCACAGCAAGCCACTACAATAATAAAAATAACTGTTGACTTGGCAACATCAGTCTTTCATCAATCTGAAATAATGAGTGTTCAGTCAGTACAAGTAACCTGAGTCTGCAGTGGATTTAGGATTCAGAAGTTGTGTACTCCAGTACAAGAAAACTGGGACAAATTCTTTGCACGGGTCCAGGAAGCTTCATGGCCACACGTTGTTTTGTATCTGCAGAAGGGCACAATCCTAGTACGTGATAGAAATTTGTCTGTTCCAGACATGTCTGCATAGTAATGGGGACACTAACCTTTGTTTCCTATGCCTCCATATGGTCCTCCTCATCCAGCACATATTCCTCTCTTGGCAACTAAGAGGATATTCCAATGCTTTCTGTACTGAGAGATTCCCCTGCCTTGCACAGCAAGGGCTGCAGCTGAACCTCTGTAAGTACCTAATCATTCCAGCTGTGGCTACAAAGCCCACAAATGAGTTGCATCACAGACTAATAAAATCAGATGTGACAGTGGACTAAACTAAGATTTTGAAACAGCAAAGGGAAGACCTAAAATGCATTACACAGCAGTTCCTAGAAGAGGAGGTGAATGACATTTGGAAGTCAGACAAATATTCCCACAAACTCAACACTGTACATGACACCCATATGCAGAGCATAGCTGAAGGTGCTACAGGATACAGGAGCACAACCACATTCTGGAAGCTGTCAGAAGAGGGTTAGGGATGGGGCAAGAACAGCTTGCCTATCCAAGTACAGAGGTAGGATAAGCACACACACATAGTGATGAGTATACCCATCAAAACATACAGCCTATCAGAAAGAAGAAGAGATCAGCATTAAATTTTATTGTGAGGTGTAAATATCATGGTAGAACTTTTACACAGTGGACCATTATCTAAAAGACTTAGAGTATATGTAGTACATCTATAATATAATTTTCTACATCTCTAAGGAAATGAAGAACATTGAGGGATCTATTACTTAATTTCAAGCCATTCATCTAAATGACACATATACTTCCTGATATTACTGTTGCAAAATAAATAACTACTAAATGATTTAGGTCAAAGAGGACCTCTGTAAGCCTCCAGGTCCAGATGAGCTGAAGCTGATGACTATTTCAGGAATTTCAGAAGCTCACCATATAAAAGTTAATGGTGGTGCTACTGAACAGTACACCCATAGTATGATTTACTCTGCACATTTTCCAGTGGACAGACAGCAAGCTCTAGCAGTGGGAATTCTTATTTTATGACAGCATCAATCTTCATGTTATGATTTTCTTCAGTTGCCACTTGGACAATAGACCTTTTCATTATCTTATTCTTTTGAGGAAGACTCATTTGCACTTTGTGGTACTGAATTTGATGTAGACATCAGAGTTTCCACTAAGTTCCCAGAAGAGTAGCATGGGAAAACTGAGAAACTTCAATTTTACCATGAAGAGTAGTTACTTAAATGAAAGCATATATTATATGACACATGATACATATGTGGGCTGCTTAGGTCTGTCTCTGTGAGCTACAGTCACAAACCATAACAGACTGTTAACTGCAAGCAGAAAGGTTTTTTTAAAAAAAGAAAGAAAGGACACAATACTTCTGAAACTTATTTGCAAAGTCACACTGACCCCAGTACCAGCACTAGTGTAAACCAATAATTTGAGGACTAAAACCACTCCATTACAAATACTCTTTGCTCATAATGAAAACACTAACAATGTACACTGTATAAAATGAGTTTGTTAGTGATACCCATATGGTAATTAAATAGTGTATAGTTGTTTTACCCTTCTATGGAAATGGTTTTTAAGTCAAAAGAGAGTATTTAAATCTAATTAGCCTTTCCCTAGTTTGCCTGGACTGACTAAAACATCTTTTGCCATCACAGCTGGGTCCTTGGGTCCTAGCTCATAAGCACTGGAATGGGCACCACTTCTTCATGAGAGATATCACATTGAAGTCAATGGAAAGACTCACATAAAGTAATTAGGTGTGAATAACGAGTGCAAGATGGAGCTGCAGCTTTGTGTTAAAAAGTGCTCCGTCTTCTGAAGACATAAATCAAATTTAATTTGATGAATATAGTTAAAATCACAGTGATATACAGTACATGAGGAAAAGTTTAGAAAATCTGGTGCTTAAAGCTGACACATCAATACAAAAAGTGTAATATTCCAAAATTATTCTGTAAATTTTGAAGGAAAAGCCATATGTTTCTTATTAAGCTCTTGATTTAAGGAGAATTTTGGTTGGGATACAGTTTAATCATTTCTTCTGAGGTAGTCAGCTGTTTGACAGAAGCACAGCATGTCACCTTTTTATATCTCAGTCAGGATCATTCACCCTTTGAATGATGGTCCCAAAAGCAAACCCAAGCATTAAGAAGTATTACATAAATCAGTAGGTTGTATTCTTCCCTCTAAGTCAACACTAAACTACTGTTGAGCAGTGATAGAGGTCAGAATGACAATGAAAGAACTATCTTCTGAGACAAAAATATGTGGTCATTAAAGATGCCACGACAATTTTTATCAGATTAATGAGCACCATCTAGGTTGGGTTTCCAAGGTAAGCGTATTGCACATAGCACACTCCTCCCAACTGCAGCACACGCGGTGCCCTCAGGAAGCCCGGGCAACTCCAGCCCTGCGTGTCAGAGGTGACAACTCCGGCACAGAGCTGCCTGCAGGGTACCTGGCACGGGGATAAGCCGCATCCTGTCCTACTGCGAGCTGGTAAAGACACCTGCAGGCTACTCACTAACAGATGTTTCGGCTCCGATTCTGCACCGACTTCAAAATACAGCGAGATTTTTTCCGATAGACTGTTTAGTTAGTTACTGCGGCGAGCACGGGATAGAGGGTAGATGAAGAGTTCGCTCAGACCCACGCAGTCCAAAAGAAAGGGAAACCTTTCTCCTGTGGCTGCAGCACGAGCAGCAAACCCACTCCGGCGGAACCCGGCAAGCGAACATCCCACCCAGACGCAGACGCCGCCGCGGCCCCTCGTCTCGGCCTCCCGTTCCCCACGGGGCCCCCGCCGTCCGAGGGGCCCTCCCCGGCCGCCCCCCACCCGGAGGGGCCCCCGGGGCAGGGCCGCTCCTCCGCCGAGCCGGGGCCGCGGGGCGGGGGCGGCCGCCGGCCGTGCCGCGACCCGGCGGTGCCG